>JAPVLO010001186.1:0-195578 GCA_027257055.1 Cephalopachus bancanus
CACACGCTCTCCCAGATGCACCTCCTCTCTTCCATTTCATGAGATCATTGTCCAGCATCCGCTTCAGATTCTCACCAGATGATGGTCATCAACCAGAGGTCCCAATCCCAGCTGTAGTTTCCCCAGCCAGAGTCTCTGCAGTTGCCTAGAAGTCCATCTACACCATCTCTTTTTTTTCTATTACAGTCCCGCAAGGAGCCCAAGCCTGGAGACCTGATTGAGATTTTCCGTGTTGGTTATCAGCACTGGGCCATCTATGTGGGAGACGGCTACGTGATCCATCTGAGTCCTTCAAGTGAGAACTGTTGAATGTGTGATTTTCAAAATCAGTGCTAATAAGCAAATAACTGAATTCCTCAGGTTTTGAGACTCTGACTCAAAACAAAAAAGAAAAAAGGAGATTAGATTAAAGTAGGCAATATATGAAAACAACAGCATGGTGTCTGAAATACAGTAGGTACTAAAACAAAACACATTTTGTTTCTGAAACACACAAGTGTCCAAAGATGAACAAGTAGCAAATATGCCTTACAGACATTGTTTACATGGTGAAAACTTTTTTCTTTTTCTTTTAGTCAGAGTCTCATTCTGTTGCCTGAGCTGGAGTGCAGTGACATGATCATGGCTCACTGCAGCCTCAACCTCCTGGGCTCAGGCGACCCTTTTGCCTCAACCACCCAATTAAAAGCCAGTTCCGCCATGCCTAGTTAATTTTTAAAAATTTATTGTAGCAGTGAGGTCTTGCCATGTTACCAAGCTGGTCTCAATCTCCTGTGCTCAGACAATTGTCTCACTTTTGACCCCAAAGGGCTGGGATTACAAGCGTGAGCTACCATGCATGGCAGTGAAAACTTTTCAAATGCTTAAGTGACCAGCGACAGGGGAATGGTCACATAAATAACAGACATGCCTAGAGTGAGAAACGGTGGCAGCCATGGACAATCATGACATTCCCTGATTGAACAAACATTTACACTTTATTAGATAAAAAAAAGCAAAATCAGTAACTCCACCAATCATTTGTGAAGTATCAGGATCAGCAGCTATGTGGTGCATTCCTTCTGTCCTTCTTTCTGAAGAAAAGGTCTTCTCTACCCACTTCGTCCTCCCAGGGCTCCCAGTGACAGTGTTGTTGCTTGCAGGTAATTTCCTCATAGCAGAAGTGAAAGAGGAGCGTCTGGAGGACGTGGTGGGGGACTGTGAATATCGGATTAACAACAGCTTGGACCGAGAGTACAAACCCCGGTCTGTGGAAGTGATCATCAAGGCTGCAAAGAGTAAGATTGGGAAGAAGGTAAAATACAGTCCTGCGCGCAGGAACTGTGAGCACTTTGTCACCGATCTGAGATATGGCGAATCCCGCTCCAAGCAGGTAAGGCCCTCTCTGAATGATCTGGTCAGCTTGGTATGGGGCTGACTGGGCTGGACAGCCAGAGGGGAGATTCCCTGTGAAGTGTGAGTCTCACCCTCTCAGAGACCCGGGAGCTTGAAGTCAGGATGTCTGAGCTCAAATCCCAGGTCTGCTTCTAATCCCCAGAGGGTCACTGGAGAAGGCAATTTCCCTGCGGGCCTCGGTTTCCCATCACAGAGCAGGGAATGGATGGCAGGGAGTGAATGGAGGTCCTCTCTGAGAGGAACCTTCCCCTCAGAGACCCATCCTGAAAATAGCTCCCGAATCCTCGTGGGTCATCAGGAGAGTCTGCCCGACCTAGGACCATGGCAGGCACCCTGGATCACCAAAGGACACCCGGGCAAGGAAGCCCAGGTCTCTGGGCCTCTAGAAGAGCTTGGGAACATGTGGGTGTCAGATCTGAGCACAGGTCTGTCCCTTCCCCCTTCACAATCTTACAAAACACACAGCCAGGAAGTGGCAGAGAGCAGAATTCAAACCCCAGCTGTCCCTTTCGAGAGCCTCTGCCCGTTACAGCTACACTGTAGCACCTATGGGGCCCCTAGCCTGGGTGATTGGATGGGTCGGACTCCTGATAAGATGAGAACCATGGCAGGAGGGGCAGCTTTGGGGAATGTTTGATGTGGGGTGCGATGTTTGAGGTGCTGTAAGACACAGAATGAGGGGAGGCAGAGTCAGAGTTCAGCTGAGGTGTTGGGCCTGAGATGAAAGCTTCCAGGGTGTACTTGTGAACAGTGCACAGTGACCCCAAGTGCACCCTCCATGGCTGTGGCCTCCTTAAGTCTCCTCTCAGCTCTCACCACAGCCCTCCCTGTGCAACGGTGCTGTTCGGTATGACCTCAGACCACAAAACACTCCCCAGTCCAGTCCTGGAGCTCTGACCCTAGGACACCGTCACAAACCCTCTTCACTGTCCACCCCCCCAAATCAGGAAGAAATGTCCTCACCCTAGAAGGTCTTCCAAAAAATACCATCGGCCTATTCTCAGGAAAAGCCAAGAGAAGCCCAACACCAAGAAATGGACACACCCACTCCAAAAACAGTCCCTGGGGACAGAGACAAATGCCTCCCTGGGAGTGGAAGTTGAGCTGCCTGCTGGGAGGGGCGGGGAGGAGCCAGGCCAGGCTTTCAGGGAGGGCAGGAAAGAGAAGGGAGAGAGAGTGCCCCTCTTGGGAGAATGAAGTTAGGCTGGTGTATTGTAATTTTCAATGAGAGCTGTTTACGTTTCAGGGGTCCAAGGTCAAGATTGTTGCAGGTGTGATCTTAACAGTGATGTTTATTGTGCTGATATGAGTAGGAGATGCCAAAACCAGTGACAACCTGGAGCAGTCACAAAATCCCGTGTTGAAGCAGTTATGATGGTTGCAGCAAAGACAGGCCTGGCCCTACACTCTCTGGCCCTGGCTCTTTCAGGCTCCTTTCCTCTCTCGCTTTCCTCTCTCACTGGCTCAAGGATGATCTAATTACAAGAAGACCCAAGAACCAATTAACACTTCCACCTTGTTTGTAGAGAGTCTGAATCAGAAAGGAGGAAAGGAACCTTGACCGGATACCTGTTGGGTAGGTCCAGCAATTTCTAGCTGTGTGTCCTCTGAGAAGGCTCTTGACTCTCAGAACCTCAATTCCTTCCCCATTAGTTAGAAGTTAGAAGAAGTCATATAACAGGATGTGTAGACACTGTGTCTGGTTCATAGCAGAAGTTCAATGAATTGTCTCTGTCGTCCTACACAGGCATAACTTTGGCATAATTGTAGAGTAGTAATTTTACTTGCAGGGGCTAGAGAAAAGCCATAACTACCACCCAGCATACTCTCCTCATCTAGTGCTTGAACCACTTTATGCCTCCGCCGGCATCCTTTATCCCCCTTCAGCTGGCCCTCCTTTCTAGAAAGCTTTTTTCTTATTTATTTTTATTTATTTAGTTTTAAGTTGGAGTTTCACTGCATCACCCAGGCTGGAGTGCAGTGGCATACTCCTGGCCACCACAGCCTCGACCTTCTGGGCTCCGGTGATCCTTCAGTCTCAGCCTTCCTAGTAACTGGAATTATAGGCACACACTACCATGCCTGGCTATTTTCTGATTTATTGTAGAGACCAGGCCTCCCCAAGTTGCCTGGGCGGATCTCCAACCCACAGGCTCAGGCAATCCACTCATCACGGCCTCCCAAAGTGCTGACATGACAGGCTGAGCCACTGAATCCAGCCAAAAGGTTTTCTTTTTTAGCTGAGAGGCCAGTGACCTGTGACTTCCAGATGGAGTAATGTTCTCATTCCATGCCCAGACTGCCATGGCTGAAGCTGCCCAAAGGTTGAGTGAGCCACCTCTGAATCTCCCTCCTCTATTTCCCAGTGTGCCCTGGTTGTGGTCCAAGAGGTGCCCAGGACCCCATGTTTCTGTGCTTCCTCACTCTAACTGCTGCCACCAGTGTCCTACTGAATGACCACTCCATTTGGCCATCCTCCATGGTGATCACCACAGTCACTATCACGTTGGTTTTGGGATCGGGAACATCACCCTCCCCTGGGCTGTGCTTTTCTACATATGACAAGGCTGGTTGGTCCCTAAATTCCTCAGCACAGTAGATACCCAGCCTGGGCCAGTGAACAAGACTCCAAAATCTCAGGGCTTCTGACAGAGTGCTGGGAGCCGGCCACGAAGGCCCACTGAGCATTAGGGATCTGGAAGGGCCATTGACCCCGAGACCACTAGGATGCGTTCGGGAGCTATTGACCCCATTTCCTCCTCCTTTTTACTCAGCACTAACCAGATTTAGCTCATGTGAACTCAAAACATAAAAACTCTGAGACCGGGATGAACACAAGCCAACTTTAGAAGCTCATTGCTCCCATTCTTCCACAAACTGCATTTTGCCTTTCACACAACTTATAATTCAAACTCGGGTCACATCTAAGAGCCTTAGTATTGGTCACAGGTTTCTGGGTCATAATCTTAGTATTTATTGAAGTTGAATAAATGGATTAAGGTTTCATCAATTAGGTTATGGAATTATACCTGAAGAAACATCTGGTGGGTGGGGAACGCCCCTCACACACCCGACTGTGTATAAATGACCAGTTGTAATTCCCATTAAACGGCTTCTGCCCTAGACTGGAGTCCAGTCTCTGTCTTTCTCTCTCTCTCTTTCTTTCTTCTTCCCCCCAATTGCTGACGCCGTCTCCACCTTTGGGGTACCCTGAACCTGGCTGGAGCTGGTGTCCGGCAACAGAGAACTGTGCTCTGATCCCTAGGCTGAGATACCAGCTCCATGGGGAGTTGCAGAAGTATCTGCACTTGTCTTTCCATGGGCATACCCCTGGAACAAAGGGCCCAGGTGCTCTACCTGCAGTCCAGGCCCCATAGCCAAAAGGCCCAGCGAGAAGAGGAGGTTTTCTCTCCTCTTGCAAACTAAGGCTCACCTCCTCTCCTCCTCCTCCTCCTCCTGTCTGGGAACTCCCCTGTAAAGTTTAACGCCCATCAGAGATGTGTTGCCAGGAAGTTTAAAAATACAATGAACCAGTTCCTGACCACTCTGGACAGACTTTTATAAACTATGATCCTCTAACCTGTGAGGGAAATAATACAAGTAATAAAGACATACTTTATTTTTTCATAATATCATGAAATGGGTGTACCACTCCGGACATTCATTGGTCTCAGCAAAACTTTTTCCTTGGATGAAGAGTTGCTGAGGACAGCATGCAGTTAATGCTCAGTTTTGCCCCCAAGAAAAAAAATATTTTTTTTGAGTCATAGTATCACTCTGTTGCCCTGTCTGGAATGTAGTGGCACACTCATGGCTATGGCAGCCTCCACCTGTTGGGCTCAGGTGATCCTTCGGCCTCAGCCTTCCAACTAGCTGGAACTACAGGTTTGCACCACCACACCTGGGTAATATTTTGATTTTGTTGTAGAGACAAGATCTCACCAACTTGCTCAGGTTGGTCTCAAACCCCTGGGCTCAGGCAATCCTCTCTCCTTTGCTTCCCAAAGAGCTGAGATTGCAGGCGTGAGCCACCACACTCAGCCTAGCTAAAAAAAAAAAAAAAAGCTGATTGGTACTGGGAAAACATGAAACCTGGGTTGTCTGTGGTGGCAATTCAGTTGTCCTTTTCATGTTTTTCCCTCTTTTTTTTGAGTTGGAGTGTCCGTCACACTCACAGCCATCCCAGCATTGACTTGCTGGCAATCCTTCCACCTCAGTCTTCCAAGAAGCCAGAATTACAGGCATGTGCTACTACACCCAGCTAAGCTTTGATTTGTTGTAGAGACAGGGTCTTGTCATGTTTCCCCGGTGGGACTTGAACCCGTGGACTCAGGCAATCCACTCATCTCAACCTCCCGAAGTGCTGGTATGACAGGATGAGCCACCAAGCCCAGCCTACTCTGTGTCTCTTCTAAGCCAGCATCCCCCTCCACACCCAGCAGCTGTGAGTCAGCCAACAGAGAAGCCACAGTGCCACCCCTCCTGCCTCATGGATGACTGGCTGTTTCCCTGTTTGCATTCACCATGGGCCCCCAGGATGCTCTGAGGAGGTTGGGGTCTGGACGACCAGGGCATAGGAGGAGTAGGGAAGCTCTCACGGTTGCCAACCATATTATCCTTGTTTTCTTCCTCTTTCCTTCCTGGCTGGCTTAAAGTCTTTTGGGGTAAGAGAAAATAAATTGGAGACCTTAGTAGGGAGAGTCTTAGCTCCTGACAGAGATCTACTCAAACCTTTTGGGGTTAGCTGATGGGCCTGGTCCTTCCTGCCAAGCCCTGGCTCTCAACACAGGATAAGCAGGAAACTGGCATGAGACTGTAAGGTGAAGGGACAAGAACAAAGGGCAGAGGACCCGGGCTCTGGCTCAGCTCATTAAAAGCTCAGTGCACAACATGATGTTAAACCCAGTTTCTTCTGCTGTCTGTGTTGTGGCCTACATGCCCAAACCATGCACAACGGCTGTCCTGGGTTCACACACTGAAGACAAAACCACCAGACACGTCCTCCAGTACATGACTTCCATGGCTCCTGAAAGTGGGCTGTTTTAATACTCTGTTGACAGAAGAAGAAACTTGGCTTTGAAGTCTATCCCACTGACCCAGGGTCACACAGCCACCAGTCAGAGACTCTGGATTCCCTCCAATCTATTTGGCCCACAAGTCAGTTGTTGGAGCCAGGACACCGGCTTGTTCTTAGTTGGGGCTTGTGTGGGCACCAGCAACCACCACCCTCAGCAGATGCCCTGAGATGGCTCCTGTTCTTCCCTTGTGGATTTTGCCAGACAGGCCCTGGAGTGGTATCCCTCGGTGCAAGCTTGAAGCTGTGGTCAGAAGGATCGGTGAGCTGCTTCAGGGACAGAGTATGAGAGAGAGGCCTGAAGCCTGCATCTTTGATGACCTCCCAAATGCACCTGATGTGGCCAGCCTCTGGGTTGGATTTCTGCTTGCCTGATGTTAACATAGGAACAATGAAACTCTGCCTTGAGTGACTCAGGCAAGGTGTGGTCACAGCACTGACAGGACAGATATTTGTGTCTTCATTGAGCTCTGGTCTCTCTCTTCCTGCAGGACACTCACCTCATCATAGGGGCCCTGTGGTCACACCTCATCCAAATACAATTACTTCCCATGACCCAACCTCCAAACACCATCACATGGGCGAGTGAGGACTTGAACATACGAATTTGGGTGAGACTGGGACACAAACATTCAGGTCACAGAAGAGTCCAGTAAGGTCTTTAATAAAATTCATCCAGAGCTGCATTTCATCAAAAAAAATCTTTCTAAGTTTTTATTAGCTCTGTTGAAATAATCGTTCATGACCATAAAATAAAGTGAAATCACAAACCAAATCCCACTACCTCTGGCTAGGCAGGATTCCTCAAATGGAGCTGGTTGGTGTCAGAACAATTCCTTGGATTTGTGGCTTTTCCCGCTTGCTCTAGCCAGCAGGCTCCCCACAAGCTCTGCAACAGCCAGGACGCCTGCTGCCACACTTGCTGTTATGACTGCATCTGTTACCCGCAGCGGAAGAGGAGGGGGTCACACTCAACATCAGCCAGACCACAGATACACACACCAGGAACCCGCAGCTCAGGAAAGCTGGATGTGATCCTGTATTCTTCATCCGAATCACAGAGGGAACACATATTAGCCAGGTGGGGTGATCCCAAGACGTTAGGCCACCCAGGAAAGAGGTGAGGAGGTGCCTGGTGGGGAAAGAAAGGACGGAAGTAGGGAGACATCAGCCTTAAATAGACACAAAGGAGAGAAACTAGATATGCCCTGAGGGTATTTAAAGCATAACAACCCCTGGGGTTGCTGTGGAATGGCCCAAGGGGCAGTGCCCAGATGTTCGAGGTCAGGGCTGGCCGGCTGGGAGCTGTGAAGCCGGTGTAAAGTTGGGAGATTGCTCCTGGGAAATCATTATCCAAAGCTTGAGGGCAGGGAACTACCTTGGATTGTTTTGGATGTCTCTGGTGCTGAGCCCATGCCAGGCAGAATAGACACTCATGATTGATGGCTGAACGATGGTGGACTTCGAGGAGCATTGTGGCATGCTTTTATGAATGAGTGCCTCACTTGTGCATCGGTAGGAAAGAGCCTCTACGAAATTAGGTGGGTAATCTGAAAAATTGTAGTACTTGGTGGCTGATGCCTATAATCCCAGCACTTTGGGAGACTGAGGCAAGAGGATTGTCTGATCCCAGGAGTTCAAAAGCAGCCTGAACAACTTGGCAAGACCTCATCTCTACAATAAATCAAGAAATTAGCCGGGCATGTTGATGTGCCCATGTAGTTCCAGCTACTTGGAAGACTGGGGTGGGAGGATCACATGAGCCCAGGAGGTCAAGGCTACAGTAGCCATGAGCATGCCACTGCACTCCAGCCTAGATTGCAGAGTGAGACTGACTCATAAATAGAAAGAAAGATGCAAGGCTGAGCCCTGAGAGTTGGTGTGCTGGACACAGTTGCTATGAGCTAGCTGGGACACCTGCTGCCTCCTGTGGGACCACTTCTGTATCTGAGAGACCATCGTGCAGAGACTGAAGGGAGAGGGGAAGTTGAAAAGACACCAAGAATTCGATGGCTTTCTAGTTATCAACACTGTGCTGGCTACTTTTCAGGCCCTGTCTTTTTCTTAGTCTGCCTGACAATCCTAGGTTTAGGCATTCTAATTCTCACTTTCCAGAGGTGAAAACTGAGGATGGACAGTGTAAAGAACTCACACAAAGTCACACAGCTGCCAGTGACAAGGCTCAGATTTGCCTGACTTCCCATCAGATGTGCTAAGCCCTTCACAGCCAGGGAAGCTATTATTATTTTTTGAGTTGGGATCTCACTCTGCCGACCAGGCTGGAGTACAGTGACATGATCACAGCTCACCACAGTATCAACCTCCTGAGCTGAAATGATCCTTCCACCTCAGCCCCTGCACCCACCCCCCCCTCCCCCAAGTAGCTGGGACAACAGATGTGTGCCACTACCCCCGGCTAATTTTTTTTATTCTGTAGAAATGGGGTCTCGCTATGTTGCCTAGGTTGGTCTTGAACTCCTGGGCTCAAGCAGTCCTCCCACTTCGGCCTCTCAAAGTGCTGGTATTACAGGTTTGACCTTTCACAACCAGCCCAGGGAAGCAAATACTTAAAGCAACAACCAAAGAGCAGATGGAATGTCAATTGAGGAATGTCAATGAATTTGAACCATGTGAGTGACTAAAAAAAAGAAACAGAACCAAAGCTCTATTGTAGTCAAAGATACAAATGTTTTGACATTACTTAAAACAGTGAAAACATGTCAGGCTTGGTGGCTCAGCCTGTAATCCCAGCACTTTGGGAAGCTGAGGCAAGTGGATTGCCTGATCCCAAGGGTTTGAGACCAGCCCAGGGAACTTGGCAAAACTTTGTCTCTGCAATAAAATTTGTGAAAAACTAGCTAGGCATGGTAGTACAGGCCTATAGCTCTGGCTACTTGGAAGGCTGAGGCAAAAGTATTGCCGCAACCCAGTAGGTCAATGCTGGATTGGCTGTGAGTGTGCCATGGGACTCCTACCTGGGCGTCAGAGTGAGAATCCAACTAAAAAAACAAAAACAAAAGCAAAAACAGTGAAAGCAGACTTGATTCAGTCACTACTCGAAACAGGAGAAAAAGCTCAACTCCATTCCAATTTGTGCTAGATGACTGTTTTTTTTTTTGAGCTGTGTCTCACCTAGGCTGGAGTGCCATGACACACTCATGGCCATCCCAGCGCTGATGTGCTGGGCTCCGGCAATCCTTCCACCTCAGCCATCCAGCCAGCCGGAGCTACAGGTGCATGTTACCATGCCTGGCTAATTTTTTTTTATTGTGGAGACGAGGTTTTGCCAAGTTACCCGGGCTGGCCTCAAACTTTTTGCCTTGACCCGAGGTGCTGGAATTACAGACATGAGCCACCATGCCTGGCCTTGTTTCTTATGTCTTTTAGGGGTCCTGAGTGTGGCCCTATTGACCATGAAATTTCATCTTAGGAAGCCAGGTGTTTCCCTCCTTATCTTTCTTTGTGAACTTTTATTTATTTATTTATTTATTTATTTATTTATTTATTTATTTATTTTTTATTATTAAGTTGTGGGGTACAGTTAAGGGTTAGGTATACAATTGCGTTTCATTCAGGCACCCTGTTGATATGGGGTGTTTCCCCATTCCCAGACAGATATTTGCTACTGTTAATCCCATCTCCCTCCCCCACATAGTTTCCCAGTACTGTCAGTCATTTTTGTATAGTATTGCATTGGATGTTTAAGGTCCATTATATGAGTGAGAACATGTGATACTCGGATCTTTGTTTCTGTGAGAGGTCACTCAGTATTATAGACTCTAGTTCCATCCAGGTTGCTGCGAAATTCATGATTTTGTTCTTTTTTATGGCTGCGTAGTATTCCATCGTGTATATGTACCACTTTTTTAAATCCAGTCCTCTTTTGACAGGCAGCATGGTTGTTTCCAGGTTCTTGCTATTGTGAACAACGCTGCGATAAACATACGTGTGTAGGTATCTTTTTTATAGAGTGATTTGTGTTCTTCAGGATATATTCCCAGTAGGGGGATTGCAGGGTCATATGGGAGGTTGGTATTTAGAGCTTTTAGGAATCGCCACACTGCTTTCCACAGAGGTTGCACTAGTTTACATTACCACCAACAGTGTGGAAGTGTTCCCTTTTCCCCACACCCTCTCCAGGAGCTGTTATTTTTTGACATGTTGGTAATTGACATTGTGACTGGGGTTAGGTGATACCTCAGTGTGGTTTTGATTTGCATCTCCCTGATGATTAGTGAGGTTGAACATTTCTTCATGTGTTTGTTGGCTCCTCGGATGTCTTCCTTTGTGAAGTGTCTGTTCATATCATTTGCCCATTTTATAATGGGGTTGTTTGTTTTTTTCTTTTCTGCACGCTTGAGTTCCTTGTAGATCCAGGATGTTAAGCCTTTGTCAGAACTGGTGTTGGCAAATACTTTTTCCCAGTCTGTAGGCTGTCTCCCTGCCCTCTTGATGGTTTCTATAGATTTGCAGAAACTTGTCAGTTTAGTAAGGTCCCATTTGTCTATCTTCTCTCTTATGAGCTGTGGGTTTTGGGTTTTGTTCAGGAATTGGATGCCAGTTCCGATTTCCATGAGGGTATTTCCTTCATTTTCTAAGGTTCTTATGGTTTGAGGTTTTACATTTAGGTCTCTGATTCATTTGGAATTAACCTTTGTGCATGGGGATAGATAGGGGTCCTGTTTCAGTCTTCTGCATGTGGTCAGCCAGTTTTCCCAGCACCATTTACTGAATAGGTTCTCCTCTCACCAGTGGTAGGTGGTGGAGTGTTTGTCGAAGATGAGTTGATTGAGAAATTGAGGTTTTGCTTCTGGAATCTCAATTCTATTCCATTGATCTATATGCCTGTTCCTATACCAATACCAAGCTGTTTTGATGATTGTAGCTTTAGAGCAAAGTTTGAAGTCTGGTAATGTGATACCACCTGCTTTGTTTTTTTTTTTTTTTTTGCTGAGAATTGTTCTGGCTATTCTTGGACGTTTGTGTTTCCATATGAATTCCTGTGTTGTTTTTTCTAGGTCTGAGAAGAATGTTCCTGGTAATTTGATGGGTATTGCATTGAATTTGTAGATTGCCTTAGGTAAGATGGAAATCTTTACAATGTTGATTCTTTTGATCCATGAGCATGGGATATTTTTCCACTTGTTTGTGTCAATTTTGATTTCTTTGAGCAGTGTTTTGTAGTTTTCCTTATCAAGGTCTTTCATGTCTCTGGTTAGGAAGATGCCAAGGTATTTCATTCTTTTTGTGGCTAATGTGAATGGAATTGTGTTTTTTATTTGGGTTTCTGTTTGTTTATTATTGGTGTAGAGAAATGCGATTGTCTTTTGTACATTTATTTTGTATCCTGAGAGTTTGCCAAAGTCCTTTATCAGTGTAAGGAGTTTTTTGACAGATTCTCTTGGGTGTTCAAGGTACACAATCATATCATCTGCAAAGAGAGATAACTCGACTTCCTCTTTTCCTGTTTGGATACCCCTGATTGCCTTCTCTTCTCTGATTGCTTGTGCCAGAACTTCCAATACTATGTTGAACAGGAGGGGTGAGAGTGGGCATCCTTGTCTTGTTCCAGTTTTCAGGGAAAATGGTTCTAATTTTTGTCCATTTAGGAGTATGCTCGCTGTGTGTTTCTCATAGATGGCTTTTACTATTTTGAGGTATGTTCCCCATATGCCTAGATGTTCAAGGGTTTTTATCAAGAAGGGGTGCTGAATTTTATCAAAAGTTTTTTCTGCATCTAATGATATAATCATGTGGTTTTTGTTTTGACATCTGTTGATGTATTTAGTAACATTTATGGTTTTACGAATGTTGAACCAGCCTTGCATCCCAGGAATGAAGCCTACTTGGTCATGATGGATGATTTTTGAGATGTATTGCTGAATCCGGTTTGCTAGGATCTTGTTGAGAATTTTAGCATCTACGTTCATCAAAGATATTGACCTGTAGTTCTCTTTCTTTGTTGGATCTTTACCTGGCTTGGGTATCAATGTGATATTGGCTTCATAAAATGATTTGGGGAGCGTTTCATCTTTTTCAATCGCCTGGGATACCTTCAGTAGGATTGGTATCAGCTCCTCCTTAAATGTCTTGTAGAATTCTTCTGGAAAGCCATCTGGTCCAGGGCTTTTTTTTGTAGGAAGTTTTCTTATTACGTAGTCGATTTCCTTAATTGTTATTGGTCTATTTAGGGTCTCAATTTCTTCTTGTTCCAGTCTAGGTAGGTGGTGTGATGTCAGAAAGTCCTCCATTTCCTTAAGGTTTTCAAGTTTGTTTCCATACAAGTGTACGTAGTAGTTTCTAATGATCTTTTGTATTTCTTCAGGGTCAGATGTGACTTCATCTTTTGTGTTTCTGATTGTGCTTATTTAGTTTTCTTCTCATTTTTTCTTGGTCAGTCTAGCTAGGGGACCATCGATCTTGTTTATCCTTTCAAAGAACCAGCTTTTTGTTTCATTGATTTTTTTGTATTATCTTTTTGTCTTCTATGTCCTGAATTGGGCTTTTATTTTGGTGATCTGGAGTCTTCTGCTGAAATTAGGATTTTTGTGGTCTTGCTTTTCCAGCTTCTTTAGGTGGCTTGTCAGGTTTTTAATTTGTGTTCCTTCCATTTTCCTCATGTGTGTTTGTAGGGATATAAATTCCCCTCTTATTACAGCTTTTAAGGCGTCCCAGAGATTTTGGTAAGATGTTTCTTCATTTTCATTTGTTTCCAGGTATCTTTTGATCTCTGTTTTGATTTCATCATTGACCCAGGAGTTGTTTAGCATCATGCTGTTTAGTGTCCATGTCTTTGTGGGTTTTGGGGGGACCTTGTTGGTGTCAATGTTTATTTTTATTCCACTGTGGTCTGAGAAGGTGCATGGTAGAATTTCAGTCCTTTTAAATTTGCTTATGCTTGATTTGTGTCCAATTATGTGGTTGATCTTAGAATATGTTCCATGTGGTGATGAGTAGAATGTGCATTCTGTGGTCTTTGGATGGAGTGTTCTGTAGGTATCAATTAAGTCCATTTGGTCCAGAGTCTCATTGAGGTTCCGGATCTCCTTGCTGATTTTTTTGTCCTGATGATCTGTCTAGGGTTGTGAGTGGTGTATTAAAGTCCCCAGTTATGATGGTGTTAGAGTCAATGGCTTTCTTTAGTTTTCCTAGAAGTTGCTTTATGAATGTTGGCACACCTATGTTGGGTGCATATATGTTTAGGATAGATATTTCTTATTGATGAAGTGAACCTTTTATCATTATGTAGTGGCCCTCTGTATCTTTTTAAATTTTTGATAGCTTAAATGGTATTTTGTCTGAAATTAGGATTGTGACTCCTCCTTTCTTTTGTGTTCCATTCGCCTGAAAATTTGTTTCCCATCCTCTTACTTTGAGTCTGTGTATGTCCTTTCTAGTGAGATGGGTCTCTTGAAGGTAGTATATTGTTGCCTGGTGATATTTTATCCATTTTGTCATTCTATGTCTTTTCAGTGGTGTGTTTAGTCCATTCACATTCAGACTAATTATTGAAATGCGAGAGTTCGTCCCTACCATGGGATTCTTATTGAGTTGTTGTTCTTCCACTTGGTTTTTTCTTTTTTTTTTTTTTTTGGGTTTCTTTTGGTTTGGGGGTTGGTTCGTGTATATTTTATTCTTTTTCCTGTACTCTTGTGAAGAACGGTGTTCTTTTTTCCTTTTCTTCTATGTTTAGTACTTTCTTACGTGTTTCATGTAGAGATGGTTTGGTGGCAGTATAAGTTCTTAGGGATTGGATATCTGGGAAAGATTTTAATTCTCCCTCACTGATGAAGCTTAGCTTGGCCGGGTAGGTCATTCTTGGTTGAAATTGTTTATCTTTTAGGACTTTGAAGATAGGGCTCCAAACTCTCCTAGCCTGCAGGGTTTCTGCAGATAAATCTGCTGCTATTCTGATTGGTCTTCCATGGTAGGTGACCTGGCCTTTTTCTCTTGCTGCCTTTAGGATTTTTTCTTTTGTGCCTACTTTATTTAGGTGAATTATTATGTGTATAGGAGTTGGTCTTCTCATTTGTTGTCTTGCAGGGGTTCTCTGAATCGCTTGTGTTTGAATTTTTGCATCACTGATTAGATAAGGGAAGTTTTCTTGAATGATCTCATGGAAAGTTTGTTCCAATGTGGTCTCTGTTTCTCTTTCTGCTTCAGGGAGTCCGATTACTCTTAGGTTAGGTCTCTTGAGGTAGTCATTCATCTCTTGAAAGTTTTTTTCTGTCTTTTTGAGCTTATTTTCTGTGTTTTTAAGAGTTTGGTTATTTCTATTATTTTTGGGCCTCAAGCTCTGAGATTCTTTCTTCTGTTTGGGTAATTCTGCTTTCCATGCTTATCAGTTTGTTATTTATTTCATTCACAGTATTCTTTTTTAGTTATCTCAGATATCAGCTCCTTCCTCGTTTCTTCTTGTGTCTCCTCAATTCTTTTTAATCTCTCCATTATTGTCTTGATATCTACATTTGCAGTTTGAGACCCTTCATTCTGGGGGCTTTTCATTGTTTGCATTCCAAAGTCAGTTTTCTCAGTGTCCACTCTCCCAGGTGTCTGGGAGAGACCCATACTCTTCTTTTGGTTTTTCTTCATTTCTGTAGATTTTTCTCCCTCTCCCTCTTTCCCTCCCCTTCTTCAATTCTGTTTTTGAGGGAAGGTGGGGTTGCTTTTATTTCTCTTCTGCAATGTCCTGTTCTTCCTTATGAGGGTCTTCTGGCTTTTCTCACTTTTCTCTCTGCTTTACATTCTGTCTATTCAGCAGTATGTAGTGTTGGTCACTAGATTTAAAAAGGGGGGCATATAAAAGAGGAAAATAATGGAGGAAGGGGGGTCAATAGGGAGTTAGAAAGAGAGAAGTGCGAGAGTTAAAACAGATATACATACCAACTATCAGGTGAGAAAGAGACACAGGGCCCGGGGAAAAGGTGAAGAAAGACACGTAAGAAAGATTCCCTAAAGAGTACTGATAGCTACACAGAGACAGGCCAATAAAATCAAGAAACAGTGTAAGTCAGAAGGCAAACAACAAACGTGATCTAAACCAACAGTTACAATGATAAAATCATATGTCAAAATAAGCAAAAGAGAGAAGTGCGAGAGGGAAAACAGATATACATACCAACTATCAGGTGAGAAAGAGACACAGGGCCGGGGAAAAGGTGAAGAAAGACACGTAAGAAAGATTCCCTAAAGAGTACTGATAGCTACACAGAGACAGGCCAATAAAATGAGAAAGAGTGTAAGTCAGAAGGTATACAACAGACATGATCTAAACCAACAGTTACAATGATAAAATCATAAGTCAAAATAAGCGAAAGAGAGAAATGCGAGAGGGAAAACAGATATACATACCAACTATCAGGTGACAAGAGACACAGGGCGGGAAGAAGTGAAGAAAGACACGTAAGAAAGATTCCCTAGAGAGTACTGATAGCTACACAGAGACAGGCCAATAAAATCAAGAAACAATGTAAGTCAGAGGTAAACACCAAACGTGATCTAAACCAACAGTTTCAATGATAAAATCATAAGTCAAAATAAGCGATCAGACTAGAGTCACTTCTCTGATCTCTGATTCCGGCCTCTCCTTTTTGTTTTTTGTTGCAGCATAGGGGTGGGGCTTTGTCTCCTGTTTCACGCTGTTGCCTTAGGAACTGAAGTAAAGTTTGTTGATAGGTGGGCGAGGCAATAGAAGTCTGCCTGGAGAATAGCAAGATAGTTTAAGCAGATCTGTTTTTTCTCCGCTTGTCTGGGTCCCCGGCTTGGGGGCTCACACTGAGTGCCTCAGCCAGGGTGGGCCCGGAGTTTCAGAGCTCCAAAGTTCCAAAGGGCAGGTGGTGAGCGGTGAGAGTGGCGCTGGGTCCCCCACAGGGTACTTCAGCCAGGAATGGGACTGGTGTCTCTGAGGGGCAGGCACCCAGAGCCTCCCTGCGTGACCGGCGGCTTGGTGCCAGGTGCTGGGCTGGAGACAATGCAGCCGGGGAGGGAGCCAGAGGGGGCTGGGACCCAAAACTCCCACACACGCAGTAGAACAGTAGCGGTAGGGGGCCGCAATATCTGGCCCTGCATGGGACTGAAGTTCCCGGGCCTGGCATCAGCATGGTTGGTGGTGGGCTGGGGGATGGGTGAAGAGAAGTAATAGCCTTTTTGGGAACTCACGTTCAGAGAATCTCACCAGTTCACCTATGCAGTAGCCATCTTGTCGAGAGTCTTCTTTTGAACTCCTTTGTGAACTTTTGTCACCTGGCTTGAGGTTTCTACTCAGGCCCGGCACAACTCTTAGAGACCAGCCCAGGTAACTTGGTGACAACTCCTCTTTACAATAAGCTTTTTAAAAAAGCTGAGCATAGTAGTACTTGTCTGTAGTTCCAGCTACTTGGAAGGCTGAGGTGGAAGGATTGCCAGAGCCTCAGCAGGTCAATACTGGGGTGGCCATGAATGTGCCTGGACATCAGAGACTCCACCTAGAAAAAAAAATTGGAAATGAATATTAATACAGAAAATTAAGACAGTAGTTTTCTTCCCATTTATTGCTCAAAGGGATATCTCCATTTGATGAAATCAGCATGTTACACTTTAAGAGTTGACATGTTTAGCTTATTTGCCACAATTTAAAAATAAAGTAAAATTTCAAAATGAAATGGGACTGGGTGTGGTGTCTCACAGTTGAAATCCCAACACTTTGGGAAGCCAAGGTGGGGATCGAGGCAAGGAATTTGAGACCAACCTGGGAAACATACTGAGATTCCATCTCTATTTATTTTTTTAAAAGGAGCCAGATGTGGTGGCTCATTCCTGTAATCCCAGCACTTTGGGAAGTCAATGTGAGAAGATTGCCTGAGTCTAGGAGTTCGAGACCAACCTGGACAACTTGGTGAGACCTCATCTCTACAATAAATTAAAAAATTACCCAGGAATGGTGATATGCACCTGTAGTCCCAGCTACTTGGAAGAATGAGGTTGAAAGATGGCCTGAGCCCAGCAGGTGTAGGCTGCAGTAGTCATGATCATGCCACTTTGTGGTGGAAATGGGGCTGATAGCAGTTAACAGTATTCCTTTTGAAAAGCAATTGGCAGCCGGGCTTGGTGGCTCAGCCTGTAATCCACGCCTTTGGGAGGCTGAGGTGAGTGGATTGCCTGAGCCCGCAGGTTTGAGACCCGCCTGGGCTGCAAGACCTCATCTCTACAATAAATCAAAAATTAGCCGGATGTGGTAGCGCACACCTGTAGTTCCAGCTACTTGGAAGGCTGAGGCAGAAGGATTGCCGGAGCCCAGCTGGTCAAGGCTGCGGTGGCCGGGAGCGGCCACTGCACTCCAGTCTGGTTGACAGAGTGAGACTCCAACTCAAAAAAAAAAAAGAAAAAGAAAAAAAAGAAAAGCAATTGGCAAGCTCTGAAAACCCACTAGACCGGTTTTGCTTGAGAAAACTAAATAGCCAAAGTCTGACGACTTTCCTAGAAATGCAAAAGAGTGACCAATTCACAAACTTACCCAAACCCTCTTTTTTTGAAGAAAAAAAGGGAGGGGCTTCAAGAAAAGCTGAGAACACTCAGTCTGGGAGAAGCCATCAGGATTCCAGGAATTCCTGGCATCGCTGCTTAGGACCTTATTTAGTCATTTGTTTGTTTTAGAATTCTCTGTTGAGAAATAAATTCCAAGTGTTCAGAGCAAATTCTGGGTTTTCAAGAAACGTGACCAGAGAGTGTGTAGTGGTCTGTGTCCTCGGACAACTCGATAGGACAGATTTTGAATGATTGGAGCAAATTAAATTTATGTGGTTTAATAATAATAATAAGTGCATTATTAAAAAAATCAAATTTAAACTCACTACAAGTTAGCAGATAATAAGATTTGGAAAAGAACAAAACTATCTGGCAATTAATATCACTTTGTAGACCTAAGGAAAAAATAATAATAGTCAAAAGTTCTGTATGCAGAGGCATTTAAAAAATTTATGTAATTCCGGCTACTTGGAAGGCTGAGGCAGAAGGATCACTGGAGCCCAGCAGGTTGAGGCTACGGTGACTGGGAGCGGCCACTGCACTCCAGTCTGGGTGACAGAGTGAGACTGCAACTCAAAAAACAAACAAACAAAATTTATGTTGCTACTTTGCAAACAAGATTATATCCTATAGAATATTTAATGCCAAACTCCAGAGGCTTAACTCAGGACTAGGAATACCAAACTCCCAATTATAAAAAGCCTCTGAAGTTCTTAGAAACTGAAACATTAAGAAAAAAAAAAAGGAGAAGAACTCCAAAATGAGCACCATCCAGAGGAAAGGTAAGCAAATTGGCAGTTGCCACTAAAGGCAAAAGCTCCAGCCACCCAAAAGAGGCCTGGTAAGGATAAACCTGCTAAGGGAGATGGCATCAGCCGCTATGAATGTGGTCAATCTGGGCACCTAAAGCACCATTGTTCTTAATGGCTTAAGCCCCCAGAACTTTGTCCAATATCCAGACTACAAAGCCACTTAAAGAGATGGTGCGGCCTCTCCCGAAGGGTGGGGAAAACACCTGGCTTGGTGATGGTGGCTGTTGACTGAAGGGGGAGGAGCATGGCCCAGCACAGCACTCTGTATGTCATCTACCCAGAGAATCCTTGGGTCTATATGATTGTGACTGGGGTCCAAATTAATTTCTTAATTAATACTGAGGCTAACTTTTTAGCCCTTGTGTTCATACTGAACTTCTTCCTCCTAAAACCTGCTCTCCAGTGAAATTAAAGGTGTTCCAAAAACTAAATGTTTCACCTAACAATTGCTAAAAGGTAAATTCAGATTATAACTGTAAAAGGTTATCTATAAATAAATAAAAAGGAAAGCAAAAAGCAAAGGAAAAAGGTTGTTGGTATACAAATAAGGTTTTAGTAAGAAAACAAAAAAGGAATGTATAAAAAATTTTTTATCTAAGATGAAATCTTATATGGTACATTTCTGTTCTATAGTAAAGTAAATAATTATGAGAATTTTTTTAAGAAGGGGGTAGAGAACAAAAATAAAATGGTATAAGCACGTCAAAAATGGTACAAGGAAAGTTTTTGAAAAATATGCATACAAAAGAATTTCTATAAACAATCTAGGCATAATAAAGCCTTTCTGGATGCAAGTCTCCAAACATTTTTGAATTTCTCTTCAAATTGTATATAAAATTTACTTAAGTGCCTGGTTCAAATTATAGTCTAAAACAATCTGTCAGGCTACCATACAGTCCAGAAATACAAAAGCTGGTACTTGTAAAAAAGCCACAGAAATTAAAGTTTATCATTTAAGTTATGTTAATAACTTTGGGCCTTGTAGCTTTTGTACAAAAAGGTAATCAGCCACTGTCTACAGTTGTCAAAATGTGGGCCTTACTTTACTCCTTTTATTGAGCTAGAATCCAGTAATTTCATGCCCACATAACGGTCATGCAAAAAATTCCAGCCAGTGCCTGCAAACAATGCCACTGCTGAAATAAATCTGGACACCTCAAGTCAGACAGGGAGAGATTTTCGATCTCCAGCTAGGCAGGACTGCACCCATTATCAGCTCTGAAGAAATTACAGAAGATGGACCTTCACCCCTCAGCACCCCAAATGCTTATGGGGTCGAAAAATCTCTAAAGAATAAATAATTGAGGCAGGGTAGCTAGCATAGGCTAAACATAAATTTCCTATAGGTAGGTTTTAAAAGGTGTTCAAACGTTTCTACTGCAGGCCAAGTGGCAACCTATCCCACCCCTTGGCAAATCCAGGGAAAACTTCATCAGATGTAAAATTACGACAGTACAATCTTTCAATTTGCGGGTTAGCATAATAATCACCAGAAATCCTTTGGAGACATAAGTAAATTAAACATAGGTATTTGGTATTGCATCACTCAGGATCCAAGTCCCTGAAATGGAATTTGTTAAACCTTTGAAATTGTATAATGGTAGGCCTCTGAAGGAAAGGGGGGCCACAAACATAAATGCTCATAAGAAAATGCGTTGTCTATTTGGGACAAATTTTAATCACAGTTTATAAGCTTATTTCCCTAGACACTTCTTGAACCAGAAGAGACGCAAACATCCAAGGGAGTAAGTGCTGCTAAAATCGAAGAAAGGAAGAACCCAACCAACAACTGTAAGAAAAAAAGGAACCTAAGGGTGGTCCTGTTCCTATACTAGTCTATAGAATTTAAATACCTAATTTCTCTATCATGGTAAATCTCCTCTATAAGGTCTCAAAGGGAGGGTGAACAAAAGCCCCTGCTATGGAGAAAGGCCCAGACAGGCCTTTGAATAAAGTGGACTGGCTTCTCGCCTTTTGAAATTCCTTATGGGTGGCCACCCCCTCTTGTTAAGGACACACAGGAAAACTTAAAGGAATCAGGAAGTCTTGCCCTAAAACAGCAAATGCAGGCCTCAGGTTCAGTCATAAATGTCATCCACTGTCAAGTCAAATAACAATTGCCAATTAGTTAAACTACTGATGCCCATTCTTTTAAGCCAGGTAATATGGTATGGTAAAAAAGGTGAAATGTATAACCTCTAAAGCCCCTCTGGAGGGTGGCCATTTACTGTTCTCTTATATAACAGAACTAAGCTGGCCTTCCAAGACTGGGAGTGCACCACAAATTCAGCAACACCCCTTAAGCTGACCATCCGGAAAGTCAAAACTTCTCAAGCCCTGCTCTAGAAGCCCGAGAATTCTCCAGCCCTGCTTCACACACCAGAGGCTGACTGATAGACACATGGCAGAGGATTAAAAATTCAGCTTAAGAACTAAGCAGACATTACTGATAAGCCATTGTTTTGCTTTGTCAACCTTTATATTTGCTAAACTGTCATTTTAATTGCTGTAAAACTAACTTTATTTGCTGGAGGATTAAGAAAGTTGTTTCCATTGATCATGTTAGGAAAGGGTTTCACTAGCATTCCCATTCTTTCTTATAATAGGAAATTTTCTTGTCCTTTTATGTATTTCTGCCTAATTTGGGTGTTTATCACTTCCCTCACACACCCAGCATGAATGTGTATAGAAACTATCCGGCCAGACGTAAGAGTTTTCCATCGTTATTCATCCCAGCCAGAAGTTTGTTACACTGATAAACATAACTGCACCCATGATGGCCAGCTATACTTTGCTGGATTATCAAAACAAAGCTACCAGTACACTAAGGCTGGCATCATAGCCTGTAACACCTCCGGAAGCACAAATTGAGTTTGTAGGGATTTGCTTCCGCACCCAAAGCTGAAAAGCTAATTAAAGAAACTGTGCAACCGGGCTCGGTGGCTCACCTGTAATCCCAGCACTTTGGGAGGCTGAGATGAGTGGATTGCCTGATCCCGCGGGTTCGAGACCCACCTGGGCAACTTGACGAGACCTCATCTCTACAACAAATCAAAAATTAGCCGGCGTGGTAGTGCACGTCTGTAGTTCCAGCTACTTAGAAGGCTGAGACGGAAGGATCGCTGGAGCCCAGCAGGTCGAGGCTGCGGTGACCGGGAGTGGCTATTGCACTCCAGTCTGGGTAGCAGACTGAGATTCCAACTAAAAAACAAAAAAAAAGAAACCGTGCAATTAGTAGCTTCTCCAACTACCCAATAGTCAAAACTAACACCCTTCCCTCAATTGTGGGAAGTAGGGCAGAATCTGTTTATAAATTTGACTGAAAATATAGCTCAGACACTTGGTGTCACCAATTGTTGGGTATGTGGAGGGGCCCTAATGACAAAAAAGTGGCCTTGGAAGAGAACTCGTCTGAATGCTTACCAGCTCCTCCAATGGAACCATTCTTTGTCTGTTAAAACAGGTAATGTACCCAGAAGTGAATCCTATCCTCAAAAGTAATTGAAAAAAAAAAAACTGTTTAAGCAGAACAGGTTCCGCTTATACTCAATGAGTAGGAGAGATTCCTTGCAAAAGAATATTATACTGGAATTCAACCCACCAGACCTGGTGGCCAACAAGGCCTGTTTGGTATTGGGCATCTGTTTATGCAACTAGATCTTCTCAATGTACTACAGAGCTATTTTGGACATATGAAAAGGTTGCATATGCCCAGCTCCCAGCATTATGAAAAGGCACATGTACCATAGGAATAATCCAGCCAGGATTTTTCCTTCTGCCTAACCCAAGGGGGGATGAACTAGGCATCCCCCTTTATGAAAGCCTCAAAACCGAGGTGCTCGATCCCTCAATCAAGTTCCTAATATAGGAGGGACCCAGGTTTGAAAAAATAATGAATGGCCACCCCAGAAAATTATAAATACTTATGGCCCAGGCACATGGGTACAAGATGGGAGTCGGAAATGCCGCACACCTCTCTATATATGCTAAATCGCATAATCATGCTACAAACTGTCTTAGAAATTATAACTAATCAAACAGCCACGGCTTTTGAGCTTGTTGCTCAGCAGCAAGCCCAAATGCATGTAGCTATTTATCAAAACCGCCTAGATTTGAACTACCTGCTGGTGGAAGAAGAAATATGTGGTAAATTTAATAACTCTAACAGTTGTTTACAAATAAATAATAATGGTTCTCAGATCCCACTACACCCCTTTGTCTGAAGAGTCAATGATTTGACTCTTGGCACAACTGAAAAGGGGGAACGTAAAAGGGAAGAGCAGCCTCTGCCCCTGGGATTGTAAAGGGGAGGGGTGGAAAATAACTTCAGCCTTGAAACAGACATTACTCCCTTCCTGGAGGTTTTTCTTTGAAGGTTTCTCCTGTGTAAACATTGCAAGATAAATTGTATCTTTACCGGCTACACTAGTCTAATTGGCACATCTGTTTCTGTAAACTCGCTAACTTGATGATGTCAACAGAATATTGTGATAAGAACTCTGAAAAATGTCCAACTCTAACTTTAGCTAACCAAGATGTAAGCTAGGACTACTTAAGGAAGCTCTGATTGGGGTCTCGGGCCCGTCTTGCTTGAAATTCTCTTCCCGCAAGCTGGCAGAGCCTTGACTAATAAACTTCTCCTTTGTTAAAATTAAGTCGGTGGGCTGTTATTGAATTGCTCGAACCCTACTTCAGATACCATGTGTTAGTGAGAAATTGGAAATGGGAAATCATTTGTCTTTCCACTCAGAGACATAATCCAGATTTTAAATAGTCGTCCCTCTTTCCTCAAAATGTTGATCTTCCTATTTCCAAATAGCTTCAGAATGAAACTGAAAGTGAAATTCTCAACATTGGTATAAAAGCTGCTTGCTGCCGCAAGATCCTAGCACCAGACCCTGCCTCGGCTTCAAGATGTCTTCGGTAAGTCCCTGAAACTTTCCAGCACTGACCATAGAGCGAGCGGTCAGTGCTCTTCTGTAAAGACCTTAGTCTGGTCCTCTAGCCCTGGGCATACTTAACTTCAGAGTTTGTCTTTGGAGACTTTTGTGGGAAACTGCATTTGTTTTCTTGGAGTCCATCTACCCTGCTGGATAAAGAGGCCTCCAGGGAGAGTCAGGCTCCTCTCTGGATCTGGCACAGTGGAGAGAGGCGGGGACGTCCATGTGGGAGGAAGACGTGAGGATTGGAGGAGCTGCACCTGCCCGTGCCCCGGAAGAAGCCAGAGTAGAGCAGACAGGAGTCCCCATGTTGTGGGCTGGAAGCAAATTCCCAGGTTGTCTGCTTCTGCTGCTGGGCAGGGCTAGGTCCCATCTCAGCCCAAACAGTCCATTCTCCTGTTCGCTCCGTAGCATCGGTCCTGCCTTATAAAGTGCATTCTAATTTCAGTGTTCTGAACTCTGAAATCTCCCCTGATATCAACCAGATTTTCTTATGCTCCAGGGAGAACAGGCTGGGTTCCTAGCTGGCTGGCCTCAGGCTATTACTAGAAATGAGCTGATTCCGAGAAGGATCTGGAAATCCCAGAGGGCAGTCTTCTCTGTTGCCTGCAGATTCACTGGAGGGCTTTGTTGCTGCTACAACAAATCAGGGCTCTGGCACCTGGAAGCCATTTCCTTATTTAGGCAAAGCTCACATTTCCTTTATTTTTTGGAGTTGGAGTCTCACTGTCACTCAGGGTGGAGTGCAGTGGCGTCACCACAGCTACCGCAGCCTCTACCTGCTAGGTTCAGGCGAACCTTCCACCTCAGCCTTCCAAGTAGCTGGCACCACGCCTATCTAATGTTGTGATTTGTTGTAGAGACAAGGTCTTGCCAAGGTGCTCCGACTGGACTCCAAACCCTGGATTCTGGCAACCTTTCACCTCAGACTCCCAAACTGTGCCCGGCTCAAAGCTCACATTTCATTGGCCACCAGCTGCTGCTGATTGTGCCTTGGTTTTGGTTTCAGACATTTAGCATTACAGTTAAAAATCTACCCTCCCCCCCTTCAGCCAGCCTTCCCCCCCACCAAACACCCTTATCCCTATTCGGAGCCTGTGTCTGGGCCCTACGGTGCCTTGCTGCATTTTCAGAAGAGGAAATGGGCAAAGTCTTTTCACTGCTGACTTCCCTGTTTCCTTTGCCTCATTCCATGCCAGCCCTTGGCTGGGTCTTGGAGATTCAGGGAGGGAGTGGTGTACAGATGCTGTCTGCATGGAGCTCACAGCCCAGAGGGGGACATAGACTGGACAGGAAATTGCAGGACATCCCGATTACTCAGGGAGAGGGGTAGGTCCAGGAAGACCCAGGGCCCAGAGAGGGGCAGCTGAGCCAGGCTGGGGCCATTGGGGCAGCCTCTCCCATGAAGGTTGTCTGAGGAGATTCAGGAAGAGGACGAGTGGGTGTGAGGACATGTGGGGGCAGAGACCCGGCCATGCAGAGTGGCAGAGCCCAGAGCAGGGTCATGGGCGGGAGGAGAGAGTCCCTCTGTCAGGCTGAAGGGCAGAGCCCAGGGAGCACAGGGAGGGTGAGGAAGGATGTCGGGAGGAGTCTGGTAGCTGCCTGAGGGGTGTGTCCTGCCCTTGGAGGCCAGAGGAAGGCCATGGCCAGACGTGCCCTGGGGAGGCCACCGTGAGTCCTGGGGAGCTGGATATGGGGTGGCAGGGACAGGATTGGGGGCCCGACAGGGGACTGTGGGGCCATGGAGGCTGGGAAGTGCTGCCAAGTCAGGGGACCAGACACTAAGGAGTACAATAGTCAGGAGAAGCTTCTGGAGTCCACAATGATTAGTTTGGGGATTGAATATTGACATAAAGAAGAATGCAAAGATGAGGTATCCTGCTCTCTGCCAGGACAGCCTGGGATGAGGATGGATGATGTTCGTTATCAACTGAGGACAGTCACAAAAAGGGCAAAACCTAGAAAATTCTCCCATCTTGAGGCTGCGATGCCCTGAAGTGGGATACAGAGAAGAAGAAAGGAAGTGAGGAAGGGGAGGGAGTATGGGGGAGTTGGGAACCAAGAAAAGGCCCTGGGCATGGAAGAACCAACTGGGCATCTTTCCAGCTGAGGGTTCTCAGAAAAGCCTCTCTACACCTCTCTGATCCTCAGTTTTCCCATTGGTGTAATGGGATGATTGTGCCTTCCTCTGGGGCTCTTGAGAGGGTGCAGCTATCACAGGACAAGTGCCCAGCAGAGGCCTATTTTGTGAGTGTACCTCCCTCAGTGCTGGAACCGGGTTCTCCACAAGACCCCTCTCTCAGGCTCAGGTCACATCAGAATGCTGTCAGTTCCCATTTCCCAGGTCTTCATCTCCAATCGATGGGGGTTCCGAGGCTGGGTGGGGGCAGGGTACGAGGAGGAGGTGCCTCCTGGGCCCCGGACCAACACAGGGCCGAAGGTGGGATGAGGACCCAAAGGTTCGTCTGCAGAGGGCAGTGAACTCAAAACTCACCTCCCTAAGATTGCCCCCAGCCTCAGCAAAGATGCTCCATGCAAAGCTCTTGTGTCAACCTGCTCAGCAGCAGGTGTGCAATGCACTTCTGTATTCACCCCTTCATCTCGGTATGCACAAACACCCCACACGCTCTCCCAGATGCACCTCCTCTCTTCCATTTCATGAGATCATTGTCCAGCATCCTCTTCAGATTCTCACCAGGAGATGGTCATCAGCCAGAGGTTCCCAGCTCAGCTGCAGCTTTCCCAACCAGGGTCTCTGGGGTTGCTTAGATGTTCATCTACACCGTCTCTTTTTTTTCTATTACAGTCCCGCAAGGAGCCCAAGCCTGGAGACCTGACTGAGATTTTTCAATTTGCCTTTCAGCACTGGGCCATCTATGTGGGAGACGGCTATGTAATCCATATGGCTCATCCAAGTGAGAACTGTTGAATGTGTGATTTTCAAAATCAGTGCTAATAAGCAAATAACTGAATACCTCAGGTTTTCAGACTCCAACTCAAAAAAAAAAGAAAAAGGAAGATTAGATTAAAGTAGGTAGTATGTGAAAACAACAGCATGGTGTCTGAAACACAGTGGGTACTAAAACAAATCATATCTCTTTTTGAAACACATGTGTCCTAAGATGAACAGGTAACAAATATGCTTTAAAGACATTGTTTAGCATGGTGAAAATTTTTTCTTTTTCTTTTAGTCAGTGTCATTCTGTCGCCCGGGCTGGAGTGCAGTAACATGATCATGGCTTACTGCAGCCTCAACCTTCTGGGCTCAGGCGACCCTTTTGCCTCAGCCACCCAATTAGAAGCCACATTCCGCCATCCCTAGCTAATTTTTAAAAATTTATTGTAGAGGTGAGGTCTTGTCATGTTACCCAGGCTGGTCTCAAACTCCTGGGCTCAGACAATTGTCTCACTTTCACGCCCCAAAGTGCTGGGATCACAAGCATAAGCTACCATGCATGGCAGTGAAAACTTTTCAAATGCTTAAGTGACCAATAACAGGGGAATGGTAACAAAAATAATGGACATGCCTAGAGTGGGAAACGGTGGCAGCCATGGACAATCATGACATTCCCTGATTGAACAAACATTTTACACTTTATTAGATTAAAAAAAAGCAAAATCAGTGACTCTCCAATCATTTGTGAAATATCAGGTTCAGCAGCTATGTGGTGCATTCCTTCTGTCCTTCTTTCTGAGTTGAGGTCGTCTCTACCCACTTCGCCCTCCCCAGGGCTCCCAGTGAGAGTATTGTTGTTTGCAGGTAATATCCTTGGGCCTGGCTCCTTCAGCATCTTCCTCATAGCGGAAGTGAAACATGAGCGTCTAGAGGATGTGGTGGGGAGTGGTAAATACCGAATCAACAACAGCTTGGACCGAGAGTACAGATCCCGGCCTGTGGAAGTGATCATCAAGGATGCAAAGAGTAAGACTGGGAAAAAGGTAAAATACAGTCCTGCACGCAGGAACAGTGAGCACTTTGTCACCGGTCTGAGATACGGCAAATCCCTCTCCAAGCAGGTAAGGCCCTCTCTGAATGATCAACCTCCCCTGGGGAGGTCAGCTTGGAGTGGGGCTGACTGGGCTGGGCAGCCAGAGGGGAGATTCCCTGTGAAGTGTGCAGTCTCACCCTCTCAGAGACCCAGGGTTTGAAGTCAGGATGTCTGAACTCAAATCCCAGGACTGCTTTCTAATCCTCAGAGGGTCACTGGAGAAGGCACTTCCCCTGCAGGCCTCAGTTCCCATCACAGAGCAGGGAGTGGATGGCAGGGAGTGGATGGAGGTCCTCTCTGATGGGATCCTTCCCCTCAGAGACCTATCTTGAAGACAGCTTCTGAATCCCGGTGGGTCATCAGGAGAGTCTGCCTGACCTAGGACCATGGCAGGCAAACTGGATCCCCAAAGGACACCCAGGCAAGGCAACCCAGGTCTGTGGGCCTCCAGAAGAGCTTGGGAACATGTGGGTGTCAGATCTGGGCACACCTCCGCCCCTTCCCCCTTCCCAGTCTTCCAAAACACACAGTCATTAATTGGCATAGAGCCAGAATTCAAACCCCAGCTGTCCATTTCTAGAGCCTCTGCCCATTACAGCTACACTGTAGCACCTTCGGGGCACTTGGCCTGGGTAATTGGATGGGTGGGGACCCTTGATGAGATTGAAACCATAGCAGGAAGAGCAGCTTTGGGGAATATTGGGTGTGGGGTGTGATGTTTGAGGTGCCTGTAAGGCACAGAATGAGAGGAGGCAGAGAGTCAGAGTTCAGCAGAGGTGTTGGGCCTGAGATGAAAGCTTCCAGGGTGCACTTGTGAACAGTGCACAGTGACCCCAAGTGTGTCGCCCATGGCCGTGGCCTTCCTACGTCTCCCCTCAGCTTTCGCCAAACCCTCCCTGTGCAAGGGTGCAGTGCAGTATGACCTCAGACCACAATACAGTCCCCAGTCCTCTGCCCCCAGGACACCATCACAAACCCTCTTGACTGCCCACCCTCCAAGTCAGGAAGAAATGTCCTCACCCTGGAAGCTCTCTCCAAAGAATTCCATCAGCCCATTCTCAGGAAAAGCCAAGACAAGCCCAACACCATGAAATGGACACACACACCCCTAAAACAGAGTCCTTGGGAACAGAGTCAAAAAGCCTCCCTGGAGAGGAAGCTGAGTTGTCCGCTGGGAGGGGAAGGGTGGGGCCAGGCCAGGCTTTTACGGAGGCAGAAAAGAGAAGGGAGAGAGAGTGCTCCTCTTGGGAGAAAGAAGTTAAGCTGGGCTTGCTGTAAATTTTCAAAGAGAGCTGCTTACTTTTCAGGGATCCAAGGTCAAGATTGTTGCAGGTGAGATCATAGCAGTGCTGTTTTATTGGCTGATATGAGTAGGAGACGCCAAAACCAGTGACAGCCTGGAGCAGCCACAAAATCCCATGTTGAAGCAGTTATGATGGTTCCAGCAAAGACAGGCCTGGTCCCTGCTGTCTTTCTCTGGCTCTCTCGGGCTCCTTTCCTCTCTTGCTTTCCTCTCTCACTGGCTAAAGGAGGCTCTAATTATGACAAAACTTAAGAATCAATAAAGGTTTCCACCATGTCTGTAGAGACTCTGAACCAGAATGGAGGAAAGGAACCTTGACCGGACGCCTGTTGGGTAGGTCCAGCAATTTCTAGCTGTGTGCCCTCTGAGAAGGCTCTCGACTCTCAGAGCCTCAATTCCTTCCCCATCAGGCGATGTTAGTAGAATTCACATAACAGGACGCACAGACACCTTTTCTGGTTCACAGCACAAGTTCAATGAATTGTCTCTGTCATCCTACACAGGTATAACATTAGCATAATTGTAGAGTAATAATTTTACTTGCAGGGGCTGGAAAAAAGCCAAAACAACCTTTCTGTATACTCTACTCATCTAGTGCTTGAACCACCTTATGCCTCCCCCAGCATCTTTTTTCTCTTTCAGCTGGCCCTCCTTTCTAGAAAGCTTTTCTTTTGTCTTTTATTTATTCATTTTTTTGAGTTGGAGTCTCAGTCCATCGCCCAGGCTGGTGTGCAGTAGCACGCTCTCAGCCACCGCAGCCTTGACCTGCTAAGCTCCGGCGATCTTTTGGACTCAGCCTTCCAAGTAATCGGAACTACAGGTGCACACAACCATGCCTGGCTAGTTTTTGATTTATTGCAGAGGTCTCACCAAGTTGCCCGGGTGGATCTCAAACCCATAGGCTCAGGCAATCTACTCGTCTCAGCCTCCCAAAGTGCTCAGATGAAAGGCTGCATTACAAGCCCGGCCAAAAGCTTTTCTTATTTAGCTGAGAGGTCAGCAATCTGTGACTGCCAGATAGAGTAATGTTCTCGTTCCATGCCCAGACTGCCACGGCTCAAGGTGCCCCAGGGTTGAGTGAGACACCTGTGAATCTCCCTCCTCTATTTCCCAGTGTGCCCTGGATGTGGTCCCAGAAGTGCCCAGCACCCCATGTTTCTGTGCTTCCTTACCCTAACCACTGCCATCGGTGCCTGACTGAATGGCCACACCATTTGGCCATCTACCATGGTGGTCCCACAGCCACCATCATGCTGGTTTTGGAATTGGGAACACCACCCTACCCTGGGCTATACTTTTCCACATGTGACAAGGCTGGTTGGTTCCTAAATTCCCCAGCAGAGTACAGACCAGGCTATACTCTGAACAAAACTCCCTTAAAGCTCAGGGCTTTTGACAGATAGCTATGCTCTGATTCCCAGGCTGAGATACCAGCTCAATGGGGGATTGCAGAGTGTCTGCACTTGTCTTTCCTTAGGAATACCCCTGGAACAAAGGCCCCAGGTGCTCTACCTGCAGTCCAGGCCCCATAGCTAGAAGGCCCAGTAAGATGAGGAGGCTTTGTCTCTTCTTGCAATCTAAGGCTCATCTCCTCATCCTCCCCCTGTCCAGGAACTCCCTTGTAAAGGTCAACTCCCATGAGAGGTGTTGCCATGAAGTTTAAAAATACACTGAACCAGTTACTGACCCCTCTGGACAAACTTTTATAATCTACAATCCTCAAACGTGTGAGGAAAAAATATAAGTAATAAAAACATACTTTATTTTTTCATAATAAGCTCATGAAATTGTTGTGCCACCCTGGACCATCCTTGGTCTCAGCAAAACTTTTTGTTTGGATGAAGAGTTGCTGAGGACAGCATGCAGTTAATCCACAGTTTCACAGCTCAAGGAAAAACGTACTTTTTTTGAGTTGCAGTATCTCTCTGTCATCCAGGCTGGAGTGCAGTGGCACACTCATGGCTATGACAGCCCCCACCTTTGGGCTCAGGTGATCCATCGGCCTCAGCCTTCCAAATAGCTGGAACTGCAGGTTTGCACCACCACACCTGGATAAAATTTTCATTTTGTTGTACAGACGAGATCACAGCAAGTTGCTCAGGCTAGTCTCAAAACCCTGGGCTCAGGCAATCCTCTCTCCTTTGCCTCCCAAAGAGCTGCGATTACAGGCGTGAGTCACCACGCTCAGTCTTGCTCAAAAAAAATGTGAGAAAGCTGATTGTTACTGGGAAAACAGGAAAACTGGCTTGTGTGTGGTGGAGGCTCAGTTGTCCTTTGATGTTTTTTCCTCTTTTTTACACTGAAAGCCACCCCAGCATTGACTTGCTGGCAATCCTTCCGCTTCAGACTTCCAGGTAGCCAGAATTACAGGCATGTGTTACCACAACCAGCTAAGTTTTGATTTATTGTAGAGACAGGGACTTGCCAGTTTGCCCAAAGGGTTCTCGAACCTACAGGCTCAAGCAATCGTCTCCTTTCAAACTTCCAAAGTGCGGGGATTGCAGGCTGAGCCACCAAGCCCAGCCTATTCTGTGACTCTTCCAAGACAGCACCCCCCTCCACATCCAGCAGCTGTGAATCAGCCGAAAGAGAAGCCTCAGTGCCGCCCCTCCTGCCTCATGGATGACTGACTGTTTCCCTGTGTGCATTCACCATGGGCCCCAGGATACTCTGAGGAGGTTGGGGTCTGGAACGACCAGGGCATAGGAGAAGCAGGGAAGCTCTCAGGGTTGCCAGCCATATTATCCTCTTTTTCTTCCTCTTCCCTTTCTGATTGGCTTAAAGTCTTCTTTGGGGGAAACAGAAAATAAATTGGAGACCTTTTGGGACAGTCTTAGTTGGGAGGCTATTAGCTCTTGACAGAGATCTACTCAAATTTTTTGGGGTTAGCTGGTGGGCCTGGTCCTTCCTGCCAAGTCCTGGCTCTCAACACAGGATAAGCAGGAAACTGGCATGAGACTGCAAGGTGAAGGGACAAGAACAATGAGCAGAGGACCCAGCATCTGCCTGTAGCTCATCAAAAGCTCAGAGCACAACATGATGTTAAACACAGTTTCTTCTGCTGTCTGTGTTGTGGCCTACATGCCCAAACCATGCACAACGGCTGTCCTGGGTTCACACACTGAAGACAAAATCACCAGCCACGTCCTCACAGTGCATGACTTCCACGGCTCCTGAATGTGGGCTGTTTTAATACCGTGTTGACAGAAGCAGAAGAAAGAACTTGGTTTTGAGAGTCTATCCCACTGATCCAAGGTCACACAGTCATCAGGAAGAGGCTCTGGATTCCCTCCAAGTCTATTTGGTCCGCAAATCAGTTGTTGGAACCAGGCCACCGGCATGTTCTCAGTTGGGGCTTGTGTGGGCACCGGCCACCCCCCGCTTTAGCAGATGCCCCCAGATGGCTCCTGTTCTTCCCCTTTTGGGTTTTTCCAGATAGGCCCTGGAGTGGCATCCCTCGGTGCAAGCTCGAAGCTGTGGTCAGAAGGATCGGTGAGCTGCTTCAGGGACAGAGAGAGAGAGAGGCCTGGAGCCTGCAACTTTACTGATCACCCAAATGCACCTGATGTGGGCCCGCCTCTAGGTTGGATTTTTGCTTGCCTGATGTTAACATAGGAACAATGAAACTCTGCCTTGAGTGACTCTTTCAGGCAAGGCATGGTCACAGCACTAACCGGACAGATAATTGTGTCTTCATTCAGCTCTGGTCTCTTTCTTCCTGCAGGACATTCACCCCATCATAGGAGCCCTGTGCTCACACCTCATCCAAACACAATTACTTCCCATGACCCGATATCCAAACACCATCACACAGGCGAGTGAGGACTTGAACATACCAATTTGGGGTGAGAGGGGGACACAAACATTCAGTCCACAGCAGAGCCCAGTTGGGTCTTTAATAGAGTTCATCCAGAGCTGCATTTCATCCAAAGAAATCTTCCTAAGCTTTTATTAGCTCTGTTGAAATAATCGTTCATGACCACAAAATAAAGTGAAATCAACAAATCAAATCCCATTCCCCTTTTGCTAGGCAGGGCTCCTTAATTGGAGCTGGTTGGTGTCAGAACAATTCCTTGGATTTATGGCTTTTCCTGCTTGCTTCTAGCCAGCAGGCTCCCCACGAGCCCTGCAACAGCCAGGACGCCTGCTGCCACATCTGCTCTCATGACTGCATCTGTGACCCGAAGCGGAAGAGGAGGGGGTCACACTCAACATCAGGTAGACCACAGATACACACACCAGGAACCCACAGCTCAGGAAAGCTGGATATGACCCTGTCCTCTTCATCCCAATCACAGAGGGAACACATATTAGCAGGGTGGGGTGATCCCAAGAGGTTAGGCCACCCAGTAAAGAGGTGAGGAGGTGTCTGGTGGGGAAAGAAAGGATGGAAGAAGGGCGACATCAGCCTAAAATAGACAGAAAGGAGAGAAACTAGATATTCCCTGAGGGTATTTAAAACATAATAACCCCTGGGGTTGCTGTGGAACGGCCAGAGGGGCAGTGCCCAGATGTTGGAGGTTTAGTGCTGGCCAGCTGGGAGCTGTGAAGCCGGTGTAAAGTTGGAAGATTGATCCTGGGAAATCACTATCCAGGGCTTGAGGGTAGGGAGCTCGCCTGGATTGTTCTGGGTTTCTCAGGTGCTGAGCCCACTTCCAGGCAGAATAGACATTCATGATTGGTGGCTGAACAAATCTGGACTTTGAGGAGCATCGTGGCATGCTTTTATGAATAAGTGTGCCTCGCTTGTGCACTTGTGGGAAAGAGGCTCTACAAAATTAAGTGAGTACTCTGACAAAACAGTAGAGCACTAAGCTTGGTGGCTTATGCCTGCAATCCCAGCATTTTGGGAGTCAGAGGCAAGAGGATTGCCTGAACCCAGGAGTTCGAGACCTGCCTGGACAACTTGGCAAGACCTCATCTCTACAATAAACCAAGAAATTAGCAGGGCATGGTGACGAGCCCCCGTAGTTCCTGGTTCTTGGATGCTGGGGTGGGAGAATCACCTGAGCCCATGAGGTCAAGGCTACAGTCGCCATTAGCCTGCCACTGCACTCCAGCCTAGATGACGGAGTGAGACTGACTCAAAAAAAAAAGAAAGACACGAGATTGAATCTTGAGGGCTGGTGTGCCAGGCACAGCTGCCCTGAGCTGGCTGGGATGCCTGCTGTTGTCCTGTGGCCCACTTCTGTGTCTGAGAGACCATCATGGAGAGACTGAAAGGGGAGGGGGAGGTTGAAAAGACATCAAGAATTCGACTGCTTTCTAAGTATCAACACTGTGCTGGGTACTTTCCAGGCCCTGTCTTTTTCTTAGTATGCCTGACAATTCTAGGTTTAGGCATTCTAATTCTCACTTTCCAGAGGTGAAAACTGAGGATGGACAGTGTAAAGAACTCACACAAAGCCACACAACTGCCAGTGACAAGGCTCAGATCTGCCTGACTTCCTAGCAGATGAGCTAAGCCCTTCACAGCCAGGGAAGTTACTATTATTTTTTTGAGTTAGGATCTCAGTCTGCTGCCCAGGCTGGAGTACAGTAGCATGATCATGGCTCACAACAGCCTCAACTTCCTGGGCTCAAGTAATCCTTACACCTCAGCCACTACCCCTCCTCCAAGTAGCTGGGATAATAGACATGTACCACTCCACCTGGCTAATTTTATTTTTGTTTTCGGTAGAAATGGGGTCTTGCTATGTTGCCTAGGCTGGTTTTGAACTTCTGGGCTCAAGTAGTCCTCCCACTTCGCCCTCTTAAAGTGCTGGAATTACACAAGTGACCTTCTGCAACCGGCCCAGAGAAGCAAATATTTAATACAACAACCAAACAGCAGATACCTGAGGAATGTCAATGAATTTGAACCATGTGACTGGAAAAAAGAAACCAAACAAATGCACTATTGTAGTCAAAGATACAAAGGTTTTTTTTTTTTTTTGAGTTGGAGTCTCACTCTGTCACCCAGACTGGAGTGCAGTGGCCGCTCCTGGCCACCACAGCCTCGACCGGCTGGGCTCCGGTGATCCTTCTGCCTCAGCCTTCCGAATAGCCGGAATTACAGGCATGTGCTACCACGCCCTGCTGATTAAATGTTTTGACATTACTTAAAACAGTGAAAACAGGCCAGGCTTGGTGGCTCAAACTGTAATCCAAGCACTTTGGGAAGCTGAAATGAGTGGATTGCCTGAACCCAAGGGTTTGAGACCAGCTCAGGGAACTTGGCAAAATCTTGTCTCTACAATAAAGTTTTTTAAAAACTAGCCAGGCATGGTGGTGTGCACCCATAGCTCTGGCTATTTGGAAGGCTGAAACAGAAACATTGCTGGATCACAGCAGGTCGATGCTGGAGTGGCCATGAGTGTGCCATGGCACACCTGCCTGGGTGACAGAGTGAGACTCCAACTAAAAAAGCAAAACAAAAAAAACCAATCAAAGCAGACTTGATTCAGTCACTACTGGAAACAGGAGAAAAAGTTCAACTCCATTCTAATTTGTGCCAGATGACTGTTTTTTTGAGTTGGAGTCTCACTCTGTCACCCTGGCTGGAGTGCCATGGCACACTCATAGCCATCCCAGCATCGATCTTCGGGTGGTGATCCTTCCTCCTCAGCCTTCCAAGTAGCCGGAGTTACAGGCACGCACTACCATGCCAAGCTAATTTTTTTTTTTTAATTATAGAGACGAGGTTTCACCAAGTTACCTGGGCTGGTCTCAAACTTCTTGTCTTGACTTCCCAAGGTGCTGGAATTGCTGGCATGAGCAACCATGCCTGGCCTTGTTTCTTATGTCTTTTGGGGGTCCTGGGTGTGGCCCAATTGACCATGAAAGTCCATCTTAGGAATTCAGGTGGTTCCCTCCTTATCTTTCTTTATGAACTTTTGTCACCTGGCTTGAGGTGTCTACTAAGCCCAACACAACTCTTCAAGACCAGCCCAGGCAACTTGGTGAGAACTTGTCTCTACAGCAAACTAAAAAAAAAAAAAAAAAAGCTGAGCATGGTAGTACTCGTCTGTAGTTCCAGCTACTTGGAGGCTGAGGTGGAAGGATTGCCGGAGCCTCAACTGGTCAATATTGGGGTGGCCATGAGTGTGCCACCGCACTCCAGCCTGGGCAACAGAGGCTCCACTTCAAAAAAAAAAAAGGAAATGAATGTTAATACAGAAAATGAAGATGGTAGTTGGTAGTTTTCTGCCCATTTATTGCTCAAAGGGATATCTCCATTTGATGAAACCAGCATGTTACACTTTAAGAGATAACATGTTGCAGCTTATTTGCCACAATTTAAAAATAAAATAAAATTTTAAAATGAAATGGGGCTGAGTGTGGTGGCTCACGGTTGCAATCCCAGCACCTTGTTTGGTGGCTCATTTCTGTAATCCCAGCACTTTGGGAGGTCAAGGTGAGAAGATTGTCTGAGTCTAAGAGTTCAAGACCAGCCTGGGCAACTTGGTGAGACCTCATCTCTACAATAAAAAAAAAATTAGCCAGGCATGGTGGTGTGCACCTGTAGTCCTAGCTACTTGGAAGACTGAGATGGAAGGATGGCCTGAGCCCAGCAGGTGTGGTCTGCAGTAGTCATGATCATGCCACTTTGTGGCAGAAAGGGGGCTGATAGCAGTTAAAAGTATTCCTTTTGAAAATCAATTGGCAAGTTCTGAAAACCCGCTAGACTGGTTTTGCTTGAGAAAACCAAATAGCCAAAGACTGACAGCTTTCCTAGAAATGCAAAAGAGTGACCAATTCACAAACTTACTCAAATCCTCTCTTTTTGAAATTATCAGCTTACAACCCTGTTTGCTATGCATTTGCTGGAGATCATTTGTTCTTTGAAAAATCTGATTTTGCTGAGTACAACCTTGTGAATTCCAAAGAAAATGTGTAATTGCTCAACCTGACCCCCATCCCTTACCGAAACTAAGGTATAAGACCTGTCTCCTCCTGCTCTGGGGGGCTTAACCTGAGATCATTAGCACACTGAGTCACACCGGCACAAATAAATCTGCTACTTCCTAAAACAGTCGCAGTGTCATGGCCTCTCTGTGTTCCTGCTGCATACTTGATGCACTGGCTGGGAATGGGAGAGTTCAGAGATGGTGTGTTCCACCTCCTTTGTTATCAGGGTAAGACCTCCAGAGCAACAGAAGAGGCAATCTCACCTGGTGCACAATGGACCTTTTGATCTGTAGGAGCGAGGCCCCTCCAAGCACACTGAGGCTTGGACCACAAAAGCACAACAGGGACCCAAGAGGTGAGAAACTGGCATGAGGATGACCACCAACAGAAAGGACTGAATGACCACCCGATGGAAAGGGTAGGGATAAAGGCCTTTGCATAGACCTGCCAATGGATGGCAGAGGGGGAGCTTGGTCACCAACCAGATGGTGCAAGTAATATCCTGTCTGAAGGAAAGGACTGAAAGGCAGTGGATGATAACACTGTCTGAAGATGAACCCGTAGACTCCTAGGACTAGGGCGGAGGGTTGAAGAATGCATTGTGTGACTGCATGTAAATGAGATGGATGGCGGGAGGGTTCCACATAACGTTAGTCTGCATTGGGAGTTATACCAAATTGCCAATTGCTAAGAGGTGTCTGAAATATCTTCATGAAGAGTACAGTAGAGGAGGATAAAACAGATGTTTCCCATACCCCTCATTCTCTTATTTGTGTGTGTCTGTTGTTTTGAATCTGCTAAAAAACTGATTGAGTTATTATGCTTTGTTTAATGGGACATGTCGTATTTTAAAAACTTGATTAGTGCATATTTCTTTTTTTTTTTTTTTTTTGAGTTGGAGTCTCACTCTGTCGCCCAGACTGGAGTGCAGTGGCCGCTCCCGGCCACTGCAGCCTCGACCTGCTGGACTCCGGCGATCCTTCCACCTCGGTCTTCCAAGTAGCCGGAATTACAGGCGTGTGCTACCATGCCCGGCTAATTTTTTTATTTTATTGTAGAGATGAGGTCTCGCTTCAGACTCCAGGGCGGGGGGTGTCTCGAACCCGTGGGCTCAGGCAATCCACTCACCTCAGCCTCCCAAAGGCCAGGGATTACAGGTTGAGCCACCGACCCTGGCTGTGCATATTTCTTTATGTCATTTTATGTTTCCCACCCTTTATTTGTGTGGTGTTTCTCCCAACCCATTGGCACTGTTAAAATTCCTGCTTTTCATTGTTAAGGATGTGGTAAATTTGCCTGCTGTGCTACCGGTTATCTTGAATTCTTTCCTGGGACCACACCCTCTCCCTTCCTTAGCCTGTGTTCTCCTTCATGAATTCTGGAGGAGTTCAATCTAATCTACCTGTAAAGAAACACAGAAATGTCTCTTATTTGCTACTTAGCCTTTTGCAAAGTCAGGGCAAGTTAATGCTAGCCATGGTGAAAATAATTTTGTCACCTTTCTCTGGCAACTAAGGGACTGAATAGACTGTTCTTGTTTTCAAAAGCTAGAAGCCAGGTTAGCTGAAAGTAAGTCTTTTTCTAAAAGTTTAGGCCTTGCTTGTCCCTGTAAAACTGTTGGAAAGTTTCTTAGAGTCGTGTAATGTATGCTAAGTCCCTATTCTAAATTGTAATGCTAGATAACACTACTGCTTGCTTTTTGGCTATGCCTGACTAGCACACCTCTTAGAGACTTGTAGAGCTTTAAATGCTGAATACTTTGCAGTCCTTAATAAGGCATTGGAACTGGCCATTCCCACCTGATTAAGTCACCTTGTAAGCTCGGTACTTCACCCTAAGGACAGGCCAAATACTAGGCACACTCTGTGACACATGGAGTGAGACCTGATCACTCTCATTTAATTGTCCACATCTTACAACTAAGACTACTGTTTAGCAATTCATAGGGATTATTTTTGACAATTTTGCCTGTTATTAATTAGGAATAAGTAGGAACAGATCATTTTACATCTACTTGGCCTGTTCACGCTAAAAAAAGTTTTGTACCAGGCCATTTTGTAGGCATCATTGGAAAGTCATGGAGCAAAAAAAAAAAAAAAAAAAGAGGGCTTCAAGGAAGGTTGAAGACACTCAGTTTGGAAGAAGCCATCAGGGTCCCAGGGATACCTGGCATTGCTGTTTATGGCTTTATTTAGTTTTTTAATTGTTTTAGAATTCTCCTTTGAGGAATAAATTGCAAATGTTCAAAACAAATTCTGGGTTTTCAAGAAACGTGACCAAGAAAATGTGTAAGAATCTGTACCCTCAGACTCTCCAATGGGAGAGATTTTAAATAATTAAAGCAAGTTAAAATCACGTGGTTTAAATTTTTTAAAAAATAAGTGCGTTATTAAAATCAAATTTGAACTCACTACAAGTTAGCAGATAATGAAATTTGGAAAGGAGCAAAACTTTGCTTTAATACCATCTGGCAATTAAATTCAGTTTGTAGATCTAGAGAAAAATGGTCAGAAGTTCTCTATGCAGAGGCATTTAAAAAATTTATTTCACTACTTTGCAAACACGTTTATATCCTATGGAATATTAAACACCCAACTCCAGAGCCTTGACTCAGGACTATGAATACCAAACTCCCAATTACAGAAAGCTTCCGAAGTTCTTAGAACCTGAGAGATTAAAAAAAAAAAAAAGAGAAGGATTCCAGGATGAGCACCAGCCAGAGGAAAAGTAAACAAACCTATTGACAGTTGCCACTAATGGCAAAGCTCCAGCTACCCAAAAGAGGCCTGATAAGGATAAACCTGCTAATGGGGATGGTGATGGTATCAGCTGCTATGAATGTAGTCAATCTGGGCACTTAATGCACAATTCTTCTTGATAGCCTAAGCCCCCAGGACCTTGTCCAACATCCAGACTAAAAGGCCACTGAAAGAGATGGTGTGGCCTCTCCCGAAGGGTGGGAGAAACACCTAGCTCAGTCATGTTGGCCATTGACTGAAGGGGGGGCACAGCCCAGCCCAGCACTCTGTTTGCCATCACCCCAGAGAATCCTTGGGTCTTTATGAATGTGGCTGGGGTCCAAATTAATTTCTTAATTAATACTGAAAATAAGTTTTTAGCCCTTGTGCTCATACTGAACCTCTTTCTCCTGATACCTGCTCTCTAGTGGGAGTTAAAGGTGTTCCAAAAGTTAAATGTTTCACCTAACAGTTACTAAAAAGTGAATTCAAATTATGACTGTAAAAGGTTATCTATAAAAAGATAAAAAGGAAAGCAAAAAGCAAAGGAAAAATATAAAAATGTTGGTGTACAAATAAGGTTTTAGTTAAAAAATAAGGAATATAAGAGAAAAAATATTTTTTATTTAAGAAGAGATCTTCTATGGTAAATTTCTGTCCAATAAATAAAGTAAATGGTTATCTGAAATTTTTAAAAGAGGGGTAGAGAACAAAAATAAAATGGTATAAGCATGCCAAAACTGGTATAAGGAAAGTTTATAAAAATATATATATATATACAAAAGAAATTCTGTAAACAATCTAGGCATAATTAAGTATTTTCTGAATGCAAGTTTCCAAACATTTTTGGATTTCTCTTCAAATTTTATATAAAATTTACTTGAGTGACTGGTTCAAATTATAGTCTAAAACTATCTGTCAGGCTAAAATTATAGTCCAGAAATACATTAAAAACTCCAAAGGCTGGTACTTGTAATAAAGCCACAGAAATTAAGTTTATCATTTAAATTATGCTAATAACTTCAGGCCTCGTAACTCTTGTAAAAAGGGTGATCAGTTACCACCTAAAATGGTCAAAATGTATGCCTGGCTTTACTTAATGGTCTTACTTCTTGAAAGAGAGGTTTCCCTCATTTATTCCTTTTATTAAGCCAGAATCCAGCAATTTCATGCCCACATAACTGTCATGGAAGAATTTCAATCAGTGCCTGCAAACAATGCCACTGCTGAAACAGATCTGGATGCCTCAAATCAGACAGAGAGAGATTTTCGATCTCTGGCCAGGCACTACTATGACCACTGTCAGCTCTGAAGAAGTTACAGAAAACAGACTTTCACCCCTCAGCACCCCATATGATTATGGGATCGAAATAATCTCTTAAAAAAATAACTGAGACAGGGTAGCTAGCACAGCCTAGACATAAACAAATTTCCTATAGGTAGGTTTTAAAGGCATTCAAACATTAAAAAAATTATGTTCTACTTCAGGCCGAGTGGCAGCCTATCTCTCCCCTTGGCAAATCCAACTAGGACAGTACAATCTTGCAATTTGCGATTTAGCATAATAATCACATGAAATCCTTTGAAGACACAAGTAAACTGGACATAGGTATTTGATATTGCATTGCTCAGGATCCAAGTCCCTGAAATGGGATTCATTAAAACTCTGAAATTGTTTAATGGTAGGCCTTTTCGTACACCTGTGAAGGAAATGGGGCTACAGACATAGGTGCTCATAAGGAAATGTGTTGTCCATTTGGGACAAATTTTAATCACAGTTCATAAGTTTGTTTCCCTAGGAACTTCCTGGACCCTGGAAAACCCAGACATGCCAGGGGAGTAAGTGCTGCTAAAAATTAAAGAGAGGAAAGACTCAACCAACAGGTGTAAGAAAAGAGAAAAAAACTCTAAGGATGATCCTCTTCCTATACTAGTCTATAGAATTTGAATACCTAACTTCTCCATCATGACAAAACCCCTCTATGAAGCCTCAAAGAGGGGTAGAACAGGAGCCTCTGCTATGGAAAAAGGCCCAGAAACAGGCCTTTGAATGAGTTAAACAGGCCCTCACCAATGTACCTAATCTGGGACTCCCAGATGTGACTAAGCCTTTCTTTTTATATGTGCATGAATATGTTGGCACTGCAGTAGGGGTCTTAACTCAAATGCTTAGGGTCATGGCATAGACCTGTGGCATATTTATCCAAACAGCTAGATTCTGTGCTCCAGAGCTGGCAGCCTTGTTTATAAGCCCTGACAAACACAGCACTCTTGATAACAGAAGCTATCAGACTAACTATGGAAAGACACCTAACAGTCAGAGTGCCTTATGTGGTGATAAATTTAATGAAATACAAGAGGCTGTATTGGCTGACCAACACTCAAATGGTCAGATGTCAGGGAATGCTCTATGAAACATCCACATATTCACCTAGAGATGGTAAAGACCTTCCTACCCATTGAGCCAGGACATACCACGATTGCATTAAAATAATAAATGAAGTGTTCTCTAGCCATCCAGATTTAACAGACCAGTCCTTCAGGAACCCTGAGCTCAAATACTTATGGAGCAGAGTGGAGCAGTTTCATACAGGAGGGGGAGTTCTTTACAGGCAGTTCCCATTCTTTTAAGCCAGGTCAGCAAGGCTGATGGAAAACCTGGAATGAATTTCTCAAGCCATGCTCTAAAACCCTGAGGATACTTCAGCCCTACTTCAGTCACACACCGGAGGCTGGCTAATCCTAGCACATCAAAAAGTTGAGGATTCAGCTTAAGGACACAGCAGATGTTACTGATAAGCCATTGTTTTGCTTTGTCAACCTTTATCTTTGCTAAACTGTTTGTCACTTTAATTGCTGTAGAACTGACTTTATTTGCTATAGAATTAATAGAATTAATTAACCTTTCTTTCAGATGCTAAAAATGGCCAGAAAGGTAAGTCCCATGCCTTTAGGTTATGCTCAGTAGAATGTGCCTCTCCCCCAGTAAGAATCTGGGGTGCCCTTTGGGAGGCTGAGGTAAGTGGATTGCCTGAGCCCGTGGGTTCAAGACCTGCCTGGGCAACTTGACCAGACCTCATCTCTACAATAAATCAAAAACTTAGCCGAACATGGTAGCACTCGCCTGTAGTTCCAGCTACTTGGAAGGCTGAGGTGGAACGATCACTGGAGCCCAGCAGGTCAAGGCTGCGGTGGCCGGGAGCGGCCACTGCAGTCCAGTCTGAGTGAGACAGAGTGAGACTCCAACTAAAAAAAAAAAAAAAAAGAATCTGGGGTGCTGAGATCCACTGGCTGGACGTGGTGATTCATGCCTGTAAGCACTTTGAGAGGCCAAGGCAAGGTGATCACTTGAGTCCAGGAGTTTGAGATCAGTGTAGGCAACAAAGCCAAACCTCATCTCTACAAAAATAAAAATAAAATAAACTAGTGACTGCCAGATCGCCTTTTACCACTATCAGTGAGTTAACCGAAGAAAGAACATTTTGGCAACAGAAGACTTTGATAAACAAAGCTAAGTTCACATCTACTTCTCTTAACCTCAGTTTCCCTAAGTGCAACCTGGAGAAGTCTGTCCTGTCCACTCACAGGGATGCAGTGAGCCTGAGTGTGATGATGGGTCTGAAACACCTGGGCCATGCAAGGTGTTCTTATAGCTGATTAATACATACAATGGCACTTCATTGTCTGGATTTGGCGGACCAGGCCTGGGAAGGAGTAATTTCTGTCTTCATGAAAGTTGGAGAGGGTTGTTGTGAAGACCCCATTGAGAACAGAAAAGAGAAGCAGGGCAGGATGGAGGTAGGAGCTGGGTAGGACAAAGCCATCTCCTGGCAGAGCCAGGCTTGACCCAGTCAGCCAGGTCTGTCCTCCAAGGCCTTGCAGAAAGCAAAGACAGCCCTCAGAAGGGCTTAAGAGAACTTGCCCCCTTTTGTTTCAAGGGAGACCCTGAATGAAAGCAGCAACTGGTTGGAAACAAAGAGTAAAATCAGGACTGGGAGAAGATCTTCAAGTTTTTAAAACCCTTTCTTCACTGGACCTAATGTCAGCAGTATCCGTTTTCAGAATCTCTGCATTGTTTTGCTATATCACATTGACACATGACTTAACTGCTCAGTCTCATTTTCCTTACCTATAAAATCGATTTTTTAAAAAACGTAAATCATACCGATGAGGGAAAATCATGATGTAAACAATTCTCAGACCGTGATGGTTTCTGCCACGTTTCATGAAGGAACCTGGAGTTCCCCAGCAAATGAAAACGCTCATCTGTCCTCACTTCATCCTTGGGAAAGAAGTTCAAGGAAGAGCATCCTGGGGCCACCCAGGAGACAGTTCAGGCCTGGGTCAGTCTCCTCAATCCTGGGTCACCAGGCCAAGTAGACGCATCTTTCAACTTAAAGGCCACAGGCTCTCAGCGTGAATGTCCTGGACTTATAAGTGATGGACTAAAGCAAAGTCTCCCCATCTTGCCCCTAAGCCCTGCCACCCAGGCACTGCCACCACCCTCAGAGTGCTCCCCAGATCAGAGAGCCTTGTGCCTCTTTCTCCACACTCCTTATAAACAGGCCCTGGCAGATGTTTGACACAGTGAGGAGAAGGCTGAAGTCTGTGTCTCAGTCACCTCTGCTGTCCGTTCTGTTACTGTAGGGGTGACAATGGGCTCTATCCATATTTCTACCTCCCTGTCTCCATAGATCAGCTTAAAGTGTCCCTCCTCCAGCCACCAAAGAAGCACCCTACTCTCTAAGCACTAGGAGGGTCTGAGCACAATCTACCTGCCTGGCCAAACTCAGGCCACCCCAGCACAGCTGGCCTTTGGTTAAGGATAGGATACACAACAGCTCTTAGGGAGCTTCTGATTTTCTTTTCTAAAAGCATGGTATAGATAGATGCTCCCTGTCACATCTTCAATGATTCAATTATCAGGAAGATGTTGACTTTTAAATTTCTCCCTGTGGTGGCTTCTTCTCCTAGGCCATGTTGATAAAATCTCTAACCCACACGGAAGTTGCTCATCAACTATTAGCTGCCCTCAGGTGGCACCAGTCCGTTTATGTTATAAATAAATGCTGAAATATGCAGCTTGCCCTGTGAGGGCTTCTTGGGGGCTAGTGGGAAGGGAAGACAGCCCCCTTCCTGCTGCCAGTGTCCTCACCCCACAGCTGGAGAAAGTTGTGCCCAACAGAGGCCTTGCCTGAAGCCAGACATTAGCAAACCACTACAAGGAACTGTGATCTGTCCAGGGAATCCCGGTTAATTATTCAGGACGAAGAGTGCTTTTGCTCTCCGCAAGCTCTGCAGTCCCCCAGAGCCCAAGGAATCATTTTTTAATGCTTATTACTGCCACTGGCGCCTGGGCATGGTGTTGCAGATAACTCATTTCAATATTTACCACTTAGATCACTTAAGGTCTGTCAGCTTTAATAACCTTTTATCAATTGGATATTTATATTATTCATGACTTTATAAAAATGACAAAACCTGCCTTGGCATTTCAATCATAGTCAGGCTAATTTCAGTGACTACTCAGGGATTTTGTTTTTATGAACATTTAGATCCACTGCAGTGAATTCTCTTCCTGGATGTCTACCGCATGGGGTGGTCACACTGATGGGCAGTGGGGAGTTGGTGGGTCACCGAGTTCTCTGCTCTGGGCGTGTGGTCAAGGGAAGCACAGAGTCAAAACACCAACAGGCCGGGCGACTCACTCCACCTAATTCGCTGCGACCATTCAAAGTAGGTGGCTCAGGGCTCTGGTGACAGAAAAATCCCTACTTCAGCCCTGGGCAATCTGTCTCCCAGCCTGGCCTTCTCCTTCACCCCTGTTCTGGGCTGCAAACACAGGGAAATATCTCTGGGGCCCTGGAAGGCTGCGTCTGTTCTGTAGGTCTAAGTCCTGAAAGCTTCCACCCTGTCTTCCATCACAGAACCCCTACTCGGCCTTCAGGCCTTCAGATTCACCTCCAAGGTCACCTCCGTGAGGCCTCCCCAGCTACCCAGAGTTTGCAGCATGGTCAGGGCTCAGAGTGTGTGCTGTGGAGTGAATGGGACATCGTAATCTGAGCAGGAAACTTCTAGTTTCCTCCTGCTCAGATTCTGAAGACAATGTCTTTTGCTACAGATGGAGGAGTTGATCTCTCTCTGATCAACAACTTAATTAGGTCTGCTAAGATGAGTCATTTTTACTTAGGGAGCTAATATTTATAGACAACCTTCTCCCCAGTGCATGCACTGGAGGTGTTAACAAATTGAGTGCTAAATCAAATAAAAATTACAAAACTCATTTTGTCACTCTACAAAGTCCCTGGCAAACTCAGATCTCTCCATACTGTAAACTGGTTTCTTCCTGCTCAGATTCTGATATCTGATTCTTCCCCGGGCACCAGAGTTGTGGTCTTTCCTGAAGCCACCACTCTCTTCCTTCTGCATCCCTGTGGGGCCACCCAAAAGGTGGCAACTCCAAGACTCCCATTCACTGTTTATCTTGGCAATAGGCCCTGGAGAGCTTGTCCTTTTAAAGAAAATGCCACCTTTAGAGGAAATGCCACCCTCGACTCGTGCATCTTCAGTGGCTCTTGGCTTCCTGTGGCTCACTCTCCCCTTTGCTGTTCCTGGGTCTTCCTCAGCACTTCCCCCACCCTGCCCCCTTGTCCCCTCAGCTTTGCTGCTGCAGCAGCCTCTGACTGGGACTTGTCTTCTTCCTTTGCATCCTCTGATCATTCTCACAGTGGCCACGGTCCTTGTAGGTCACTCTCCGGCTTCACACCCTTCCATGGGTTTTTATTGCTCTCAAAACCAAACCCAAAGCCCTTCCCTGGCCTCTTCTCTCTCTGCCTCCACTGCTCAGGCACATAGCACAACTTTTCCTCTGGCATGCCTGATCTTTCAGATTCTCAACCCACCATGTCTTTTCCTTTCAGCACCATTGCAAAGGTTGCCCTTTCCAGAAGGCCCCTTCCACTGGTGGCTAAAGCGTCTCTGATTCGATAGCCCCTAAGAGACCCCTTCCCTGAAGCCCTTTCTAACATGCTTTCTCCTTCCAGCCCTGTCACTCTCTGTCTTGGCCCTTTTTGTTATCTCCAAGGGACTGATGACAGTCTGCAATTTTTTAAATTTTTTGTTGATTTGTTTTGCTCTATTAATCCAGAGCCCTATCTTCAAAGTTCTAAAAGATAAACAATTTCAACTGAGAATAACCTACCCAGCCAAGCTAAGCTTCATCAGTGAGGGAGAATTGAAATCTTTCCCAGATATCCAATCCCTAAGAACCTACACTGCCACCAGACCACCTCTGCAAGAAACACTTAAGAAAGTATTGAACACAGAAGAAAAGGAAAAAAGAACAGCAATGTTCTTCACAAGAGTACAGGCAAAAGATTAAAAACACAAGTGATCCAACTCTAAAACCAAAAGAAAGACAACACACAAACAGGAAGAACAACAACAACTCTGTAAGAACATTATGATAGGGATCAACTCTCACATTTCAATAATCCAGAGATTGTAACAGTTGTGTAGCAGTTGTTCAATAAAAATGAGTTGAATGAAGGAATGCATTTGTCCATGTCCCTATTCCTTTTCCCTTCTGAGAATTCCATCAAACTCAATAACCTTCCCTCTCATGTCTCCTTGAGTATACCAATAAAGGGAATCTGACTCATAGGGACTGTTTGCTTAGCTGGAAAGTGCCCAGACTAAGGCTCACAGACCCCAGAGAGCATAGCACAGTAGTAGGGATACATTTCCTGAAGGCAGACCATATTTACTTGTCCACTGGGTGAATCCTTGCTGTGAGCTCACCAAGCATATCTTCACATTGAGGGAGATGGGCTTTCTTGCATCTAGAAGGTGCTTCTCCTTTGTGCCTGCCATGTAAAGGTAAACTCCCTTGATCTCCACAGAAAAATCTTATCCTCTGCAGTGGGAGCTTAAGCGAATTCAATGTTACAGCATCTACATGCCCCAGGGAGCAACCAGTGCCTCTGAGGGATGGGGACAGGGAAGTCAGGGGCTGGCTTCTTCTGTCACCCCAGAGGAAGGTCAAGTGCCTGGCCTACTACTCCTCTCCTGGATAGAATCCTCTAAATAGAGGCAAATAGTCCACACCTACTCCATTCACACCCCATAATTAGTACTGACTCTGTCAGTAAATTTGTCTGTTGCTGGAAGATTCTATTTCTACTACAGAGACATCAAATGCCTCCCAGCAGACTGTGCTACAAGGTTTCCAGTCTTCATGGGGCTCTGTGTGTGTGTATGTGTGTTTGTGTGTTGGGGAGCGCTATGTGAAGTTAAGTCCTATCCCCTTTGACTGCCTGGGTTCTGTCCTCACAAACTTTCTAAATTGCAGGCGAAATTGCTCTGACAGAACCTCCTGCTGAAAAACAGTGTCTTTTGTTACAGACAGGGAATTGATCTCTCTCTGATCAACAGCTTAATTAGGTCCGCTGAGATGAATCATTTTTACTTGGGGAGCTAATATTTATAGAAAACCTTCTCCCCAGTGCCCGTACTGGAGGTGTAAACAAATTGAATGCTAAATCAAATAAATTTATAAAACTCATTTTGTCACTCTACAAAGTCACTGGCAAACTCATATCTCTCCATACTGTAAGCAGCACCATCCAGGATCTTAGCCATGGATGTAGAGCTCAGCATGGATTTTTGCACTCAGGAAGCATTTGTTGCATGTGTGGAGTGTCTCATGTTTTTCTTCTCTAGTAGAAACCACTATGGCATCGTGGTCAAGACCTTGGCTTGAGGATCCATCCGACCTGGAATTAAATCCTAGCAGCCTGTACAGTCAGCTGTATGACTTTGGGCAAGTTGTGCAACATCTTTAAACCTCAGTTTCCATGGCTGAAAATGGAAGCACTTTTAGTGTTGGCTACTCATAGTAGAGACAGTAGCAGGAGAGGTGGAGGTGACCAGCAGACTGTATAGCGCTTACTTCCATAAGAATCTCTTGGGATAACTTTGAAGTTATTTTGTTACCTAGACTGCTTGGTTCCAGCAAGAACATATTAGGCTCCCTCACTTGGGAAATGAAAATCAAAACCAAAACTAGATACTACTTCGTATCCACTAAGCCCACTATAATCAAGAAAAATGGAAAATAATGTGGGAGAAGGCATTGAGAAGTTAGAACCCTCAATCGTTGCCAGGGGGTGCGTTCAATGATATAGCCACTGTGGAGAACAGTTTGGTGTTTCCTCAAAACACTCCATTCCTAGGTATATGCCTTAGTCTGTTTGGGCTGCTATAACATAAACATCTTAGAATGGGTAATTTATAAGTAATAGAAATTTATTGCTCACAGCTGCAAAGGCCAGAAAGTTCAAGATCAAGATGCCAACAGATTTGGTGTCTGGTAAGGATCCGTTTCTCATAAATGGCACCTTCTATGTGTCCTCACATGGTGGAAAATTCACAGGGGCTCCCCCAGCCCCCTTCTACAAGGGCACTTATCCCAACCATTAGAGTGGAGCCCTCAGAATCCAACCACTCCTAAAGGCCCCACCTCTTAATGCCACCACAATGGGGACACAAATATTCAGACCACAGTAGTATACAACCCAAATAATACAAAACAGGGACTCAGAAAGATTCTTGTATACCTATGTTCACAGCAGCACTATTCACAATAAACAAAAAGTAGAAGCAACACACACATCTGTCAACTGATGAACTGAAAAACAAAAACACTATAGCCTTGTAATGGACTATTATATGGTCATAAAAAAGAATGAAGCTCTAATACATGCTATAATATGGATAAACATAAAAAACATTGCACTCAGTAAAATAAGCAAGACACAAAAGGCCACATATTGTGTGATTTCATATATAGGAAATGTGCGGAGACAGAAATCTGCGGAGACAGAAAGTAGGTTTGTATTGTAATGGCTGCCCACTTCCTATACAGCTTGGGGGCAGGTAATAGGGACAGGTTGGTCATGGATGTGGGGTTTCTTGCTTCGAGTGATGGAAATGTTCTGGAATTAGACAGCAGTGTTTGTTGCACATCATAATGAATATACTAAAAACCTCTGAACTGTATACTTTTTATTTAATTTGTTTATTTGTTTGTTTATTTATTTATTTATTTATTTATTTTGAGTTGGAGCCTCACTCTGTTGCCCAGACTGAAGTACAGTGGCACACTCCCAGCCACTGCAGCCTCGACCTGCTGGGCTCCAGCAATCTTCCTGCCTCAGCCTTCCCAGTAGCTGGAACTACAGGCGCCCGCTATCACGCCCAGCTAATTTTTGATTTATTGTGAAGACAAATCTTTCCAAGTTGCCCAGGCGGGTCTTGAACCTGCAGGCTCAGGCCATCCACTCACCTCAGCCTCCCAAAGCTCTGGGATGACAGGCTGAGCCACCGAGCCCAGCCTGAACTGTATACTTTAAAGCAGTGAATTTTATATTATGTGAATTTATTTAAAAGAGTGTTTTGAGTTCCCAAAAGAGTGTTTTGAGTTTCCAACAGTCAATACCCAACTCTTAATCCTACCATACCCATTTCACACCCCTGTAGGAGGCCCCTTCATGGACTTGCTGCTGGGAGCCAAAACCTACAACAATCGTCAGGGTAAAACTCATACTGCATACAACTTTTTCTAACACTTTACAAGTTACAAAACCCTTTCCAGTTCATTTCTTACAACAGCCATGAAGACAGGTATTGTTATCACTATTCTACAGATGTGGACACTGAAGTTCAGAAGTAGGAAGCAACTTGGTAAGGATCACCCAGTTAACAAGTAGAAGAATTGAGACTGAAACTCACCCTCTATTTTCCCTACTGATGATACACAATGTGATCATCAGCACATTCAGATCATCACAAAAGTGAGCCCCTTCCAGACAGAGTCCTGACATACCTCTGTTTGTCCCTCAGTTTCATCTATAAGTACAGCATTTCTGGTCCTGTGAGTCCTGCACATCCAGAGTGTGTGTCCCACAGGCCAGAGAGAGAAAGAGCTTCACACTCAGGACTTCCAACACAGTACTCCAACCCCTTGTCATCCAGGCAAGAGGTTTACCTGTGGCACAAATCATTATGCAACTCTCAGGTCATTCTTTAGTTGACAAGTGATGATTTCAGGCTGGTATTCCGTCAACCTGGAGTGCTGTTGGGGATGTGAGGATGACAACATAGGGTCCCTTCCAGGTATGGGTCAGTACATCTTTCTGGAACTTTTTGAGTAGACCAAGTCCCCAGGCTGGAATGGATGACACAGCATGGAAGATGGGGTCAGCAAGGTGGCATGGATGTTTGTGTGGACCTGTTGGAGGGACTGGAGATACTAGAACAGAGATTGAGTAGTAGTTTCTACTCAATCTCTGTCATCCTCACACCCTTAAATCCTGAACTGGTCAGTAGTCAGAAGCTTCCTCCAGTCCCTCCAACAGGTCCAGAATGGAATACCATAACCGGGTTAACAGAGGAACTGGTCTTTCAAACATGATTTCATATGGGTTAAACCCAGTCTTGTATGAGGTGCATCAGACCTGGAGAAGGGCCAGAGGCCAAAGGTCTATCCATTTTTCGCCATTTTCCATGGTCAATTTTGTTCAAGTGTTGTTTTAAGTCCAGTTCATGCATTCTACCTGTTCATAACTTTGTGGTCAGTATGCACAATGTAATTTCCAGTCAATGTTTAGCACTTTACTAACCAGTTGAACTATGGACAAGGCAAAGGCAGGACCATTATTGCAGCCAATAGAGAGAGGAAACCCAGACCTAGGAATAATTTCGTTTAATAAAAACTTGGTAACCATAAGTTCGGTTTCATTGTTTGTGTGACAAAAGCTTCTACCCATCCAGAAAAAGTAACTACAAACACTAACAGATAGGTGTATCCCACATGAGGGTATTTTACTTCAGTAAAATCTATTTCCCATTTTCCTCCAGGGTTTAATCCTCAGGCCCTGATACCATCAGAAGGTCATGGGCCTTGTTATGCATTGACTCGGGCACAGGCAGGGCACATTTCAGCAACTGAGGTAGCCAGGGTTTCTAAATTGTTAATATGATAATAACAACTTAACAGATCAATCATCTTGGTACCTCCCAAATGGGTTTTGGAATGGAGTTGTTTTACCAAAGTATATGCGAGGGCTGCAACAAAATAATTTTAGAGTCTTTAATCCACCACCCTGTAGGCTTTTTGTGAGCTTCTGCCAGGTCCACTTGTTTCTCTTCTTTTTGAGTATAGGAGGGCTATTGTGAGAGAAAAGTTTTAGTTAGCTGGACACTTGGGAGTTGAACAGAGAGCTCTGCCACCTCTTGAGATGTCTGGCCCACTGGGTGGTTTCCAGTTGCTTCTGGAGTGTTTGACTTTTGGTGTCCCCATCAATGAATGATGGCTACCTCTTTGGGGAGTCAGATAGCTTCTAGAAGGGCTAGGATTTCTTTTTTGTTTTCTATAGTCTTGCCCACTGCAGGAATAAGTCTTCATTCCTTGTAGATAATGGCATGGACATGGAGTGTAGCAAGAGCATACAAGATGTTGGTGAAGATGTTTATCCACTTTCCTGTCCCCCAGCACAAGGGCCTTTTGAACTGACGTGCTGCTGGGCAAAGACTGTGACCAGGTTATTTCATGAGTCATGATTACCGCTGCACAAATCTTGTGAACTCCCCCTATTACCAGGCTGCTGCCATCCATGAACAGGTCAACATCAGTCTGGCTTAAGGGTGTGTCCTGAAGATCAGGATGGTTGGCGGTTGAGAGATGTTCAATACATCTTCACAGCTATGAATTTCCATCTCCAGATCATCAGTGGGAAGCAAAGTGACTGGATTGTGATTCTGAGTAGGAGATAAAGGTAGTTTAGACTGCTCAAGTAGGAGACTTTGATACTAAATGATGCGTGCATTTGACAGCCTTTGACCAGAGTCTACATGGAGTAGAGTCTCAAGCATGGGAAACTGTTAAAGCCAGGTTTTGGCTGAAAGTCAATTTATCTGCTTCCTTAGCCAGTACGGCTATAGCGATGATGACCTGAAGACAGGATGGACATCCAAAAACCACTGGATCTAATCTTTTGGACAAATCAGCCCTTTGGTCATCTTCAGGGTCCTGGGGTCTGGGTAAGAACTCCTTTTTCAATCCTCTATTGTTCATGAATAATCGAGTGAAAACGCTTGGTAACATCTGGGAGGGCTAAAGCCAGGGCTTGGGTGAGAGCAGTTTTAACTGTTAGAACACTTCTTCCTCAGTAGCAGTCCACTTTAGGGGCTGACCCCCTGCTGTGGCTGTGTATAGAGGCTTGGTGATTTCAGCAAATCCCAGAGTCCACAGCTGGCAGTATCCCGCCACCTCCAGGCATTCCCATATCTGCCTTTTCAAGGTTGGCATGAGGATTCAGAGAATGACTTCTTTCTGGGCTGAGGTTAGGGTTCACTTACCCTTTTTCAACTGGTATCCCAGATAGGAGACTTTGGTTGAGCAGAGCTGTGCTTTCTCAGCTGATACATGATAGCCCAGGTCCTGGAGAAGCTGCAACAAAGCCTTAGTGCCTTTTAAGCAAGTGTCCAGGTCTGCCACTGCAAGCAAGAGATCATCTACATACTGGAGTAAAGTACATTCAGGGTGCAAGGCACAGAACCCTGATAAGTTCTGTTGTAAGGCTTCCCCCAAAAAGAGTCAGGGAGTTTTTTAACACCTGTGGCAACTGGGTCCAAGTTAGCTGACTGGTGCTCCCTGAGTCAGGATCTGTCCATTCAAAGGCAAAGATGGGTTGACTGACAGGGGACAAGGGAATAGAAAAGAAGGCATCTTTTAAATCCAGCACAGTGTACACCTAATATTGAAGGGGAAACAGGCTAAGCAAGGTGTATGGATTGGGAACAGTAGGATGGATTGTCTCAACTCGCTTACTGACCTCCCTTAAATCCTGAACTGGTCGGTAGTCAGAAGCTTCCGGTTTTTGAACTGGCAGGAAAGGAGTGTTCTATGTTGACATGCATGGTGTTAAAATAATAGCTGCTAAGAATCTTTTAATGTGAGGAACAATTCATTTCTGGGTCTGTAAATTCCTTTCTGGGTCTGTAAACTCATAGGATATTGATGAACATGAACAGGGGTGGCTGATCCCCACAGACTCACCACACCTGGAGAGTGATGCTTCGCCAATCCTGGTGGGTTGGTATCCACCCAGACTGAAGGAAACTCCTGTTGTAACTGTAGAAGTAAGCCTGAGAAGGCATTCTCAGTGAGAGAATTAGAAGAAGCTAAGAGGTATTCTTCAGAAAGCAGAACGGTTAAGAGGATCTGGTAGGTAGTGGGAATAAACATTTCAGTTTTGTCAGGTGAAAACACAATGGCGGCTCTTAACTTTCAAAGCAAATCCTAGCCCATGAGAGGGAACAGGCAGTCCAGAGCTACTTGGAATGAGTGAGTAACCTGTTTTTGTACTAAGCCTACAGTTTGATTAGAAGTAAATTTTCAGTTGGTGATTGTCCCTGTTGCTCCTTGGACTGAGATATGCTTGTTGGACATAGGTCCCAGTGGTCACTTTAGGACCAACAATTCTGTCCCAGTGTCCACTAAAATTTGGAGCAGGAGGCCCCCAGTAGCAGCAGTTACCATAGGCTCTTGGGGTCCTAAGGTAAAAGAGTCCTGGTTTCTTCAGTCAGAGTTATTTTCAGTTTCCCCAGAGGGCAGAACCAAAACTGACTTGTGGGTCATCTGCTTTTGGGTGATGGGGACAATCTTTTTTCCAGTGACTGAATTACCTGCAATATGCACATTGATTTTTTAGCCAATGGGGGGCACTAGGTTCCCTTTTGCTTTTTCTTAGCTTCCCCTTTTGTCTGGCATGGTGACTTTGAGTCAGGTCAGGAGGCTTGGAGGGCAATTACCAATATTTTTGCCTGATGTCTGGCTGTTTTATCTGCCTCTTGCATTGCCTGTTTCTCAGCATCTTGGTTATTAAAATCCTTTTGGGCTACTGTGAGTAGCTGAGAAATATTCATTCCTGCACAGCACTCAAGCTTTTGCAAATTTTTTTGGGTGTCTGGTGCTGCTTGTGCCACAAATGCCAAATTGATAGGTTGAGCATTCTCAGAGGCTGAGGAATCGAATGGGGTATAGTTACGAAACCCCCTGAAGGCATTCAAGAAATGCCTGTGGAGATTCCTCAGGACCCTGGAAAATCTCAGTAGTTTTAGAAAGATTGCTAGACTTCCAGGCTTGCTTCCCTCAATCCAGCTAATATAGTTTGGTGATAGATTTCTAATGCCCTGGACCCTGACAAAGTGTTAGGGTCCAAATCTGGGAGAGAAGATGGAAAAACTTCATCTAACATTTCCTGATTTTCTTTCTGTGTACCTGCAACTGAGGCTAGTATAGATTTTTTAGCCTCAGCTCTGATGTGCTCTCACTCCTCAGAGGTAAACAGAGTCAAAAGGAGCTGTTGACAGTCATCCCAAGTGGGGCAATGAGTGCACATGACTGATTACATTAGGGAAGTCAGAGCCTGTGGCTTCTCTGAGAATGACGGATTTTGGTATTTCCAAGTGTACAAATCAGGGGTGGAAAAGAGAGCATATACCAAGAAGGGTCACTCTGTCTGATCTGCTCCCCCCTATGGAGGAGGAACTTCCTGGAGGGGAAAGAGAGGGCCTGGATCAGTCTGAGACTGGAGATGGTTAGCCAAAGACAGGAAAGGCAAAGGGGAGCTGGTAGAAGTAATGAAAGGTAAAGAAGCCTGAGGATTATAAGGTGGAAGATTAGAGTTAGAGGAAACCAGGTCCTCAAGGAGATTTTCAGTAGAAGTGGGTAAAACAGGATACAATTCAGTGGAGGTAGGAGTTTGAGGAGAATGGAATAGGAGGAATACTGGATGGACAAGGTTCAGGTTTATAAATCAGAGGTTTTGAAGCAAGAACATGACTGGGAGTTTCAAGAGAACATTCTTTAACCATGGGGGTGGATTTTGGACCAAACTGAACCATTGGTCAATATAGGGAAATTGGTCAGGGTGACCAGGAGTCCCTGTAACAATCTTCCATACAGACTCAATGACATGAACATCCAATGACCTCCTGGAGTGCCTTCCAATATTAAATGAAGACCAGTCAATTTCACAGAGGGTCTGGAGCCTGCCTTTTGAAAGGCAGACACCATAGTCCTCAGCAACAAATCCAACAGATAAATTCTTCATCATTCAGTACAGAGGACTGGAGGATTTAGAAGTCTGAGATCCCATATTGTAAAAAAAAAAGTGAAAACAAATTAGAGCTGAAATCAGAAACTGAACTGGACTAAACTCAGTGAAAACAAATTAAAACTGAAATCAGAAACTGAACTGGGACTGTATTCAGTCAATTTCTTGGCTTAATGAATAGTATCAAGGGGCGGATTTGTCAGACTGTGATTCCCTTAAATAGAGTTGTGGTCACAAACAGAACTCAAACAAAACAGCTTCTTACCACCTAGGAAAATGCAGATGGACTCAGGTATTTTGAGGCAATTGGAAGCCAGTGGTCATTCCAACTCTCTCCGAGCCAGATGAGAGATTATAGGGCTCTGGAATGTCTCAGAGAGCACCTCACCTATAACTCTTCCACCAAGCCAGGGAGAACCAGAGTGACGCCACCTCCTGAGTTTGGCATATCTCTCTGGGGGCTCCAAATGTTATAGCCAGATTGTGAGAAAGGAGATGCCAACATGCTGAGGGTTGAATTTTCGAGTCCATTATTTGCCAGTGGTTGAGAATAGGCTCATGCCAGGAAAACTCTCAACCCTGAACAGAGTAAGCAAGGGGTTTATAAAGGCCAAAAATGTTAAAATGGTACAGTTTTATTACATATTTGGCAGAATATTTTGTTTTTGGTTGTGCATAGCTACAGAATTTGCAATTAGGGAGATTCCAAGCACTGAGGGAACAAGAATGTGAACTGGGCAACAAGAATGTTATCATATATGATAATGGGGAGGTTACATCAATCACATGCTTACAGCAATTACAAACCAGGGGTCATCTCAGAGGGCCATTTTTAGGTCACAGCAACTAAAATGGAGGTTTGGTTACAAGATGGAGTCACTTATGTCAAGCAAGCTATTACAGGCTAATATAGGTTTTACAGATGGAAATTTCAAGTGAAAGAGAGGAAGCAAGGAATAGAGTGCAGAATATGCAGGTGTGTGGAGGGAACCACAAGAAGCCTGCTCTGAAAGAGGCAGAAGTGAGGCTGCCAAAGCTGGTGGAACCAGATTAAAAAGGCCACAGACAATACTACCTGGCAGGGGAGATACCATGATCATGAAGGTGGTTCTCTCAAGGCAAGGCTTATCCATTGCACTCCAGATGTGCTGACCCCTGTAATTTCCCCAAATGTGGGAAACACTATTGCAATATTTGTGTTAGTGGGGTACTGTGTTTGCACTCTCCCTTGTAAAAAAAGAAGAAATAAAATAAAAAGGCCATGGACACCAGAATATGGAGTGAGGCCCACTCAAGTGGGCAATGGGAAGCCACTGGAACTTCTTGAGTCATAAACTGATATGAGTATTCATGTAAATCTCCATGATATGAGTTGTTTATGTGGAAAAAGCCAGTACATAAAAAAACCCGGGACTTCAGGCAAGAAGGTGACGGGGCAGCCTGCTCTATGAGACCCTCTGCAAAGGAGAACGCAGAGGGTCTCTGGCTCACTCCTCAGGGGCTGCTGATCCCAACGTCAGCAGCTTGCTCTTCACACAGAGCTCAGCCGTCACCACTGCTGGGGCATCACATCAGTCTGAACAGCCACTGCAGCCGCAGACACAGCAGCCACTGGCACTGCCGAGGCCTCCGTGGCAGCCATAGCACATCATGCCACCTGTGCCTGAGACAATCCACGACTTCAGTACTTGAAGCCCCTGCAGGCAAGATCTGCCAGGATTGCTGCCACCTCTGCTGCCACCATGACGTCCTGCCGGCCATGGATCTCCTCCGGTGTGCCCAGAGGCAGGCTTCCATCTCCAGCCTCTGCCTAGCTCTTGTCCAGCTCCACCCCCTCTGAGGGCGAGCAGCTGAGGTAGCACCACCTGCTGGTGATTCAAGGTAACAACACCGAAATGGGAAAAACAGACACCAGATTTGAGTAGTGAACTGAGGGTGATCTGAACTGTCCTTCACAGAAGGCCAGGGGCAACTGACCAAAACTATGAACTAATTTACCAGCTTGAGAAGACAGCTAGAAATCAGAGCTGAAAGGACATTGGACTTCAACGAGAAGTCTAAGAGTGTGCTTGATTGGTTCTGTTAGTTTAATGACTTGATTCTATTCCTACTGTGTTGTTCCTTTTTTTCTCTTCCTTTTCTTCTCTTTTCTCCTCTCTGCAAACCATATCTTTGTATAGAGGAACAGCTCACCAATAAGGTGGTTGGTTAGCTTGTATGTTAGCATCATTGTATGTTTTAATTTTTTTGTATGGGAGCTGGTTAGTCTGTATCCATGGCCTTTTGTTTGTATCTGTTTCAGTTTAGGTCTCTCTTCATTTGTTGATACACTCATCTGTTCCCCCCCTTACTCCTTTCTCTCTCTACCCCCCTTCCCCCCAGTCTGCTCCATTCTCTTCCCTCTTCTAGCCTCATTTTATTTCAGGGAGTAAACCTGCAGCCCCACTGCATGGACAGATTCCAAGGCAGTGGGAAGTGGGTCTCAAATTATCCATACACCTGTCAGTGGATACCAGAACCTGCAGATAGATTTTGAATCACAGCTTCCCCCTTAAGTAAATCTCAAAACTGCAAAAAGGACCACCCCCAACCTACAGTGAAACTCAAGAATGGAACAAAGTAAGAAGGCATACATAAGAACAATAGGAGATTGAACAAACAGAAGTAAAAGCAACCCCTCTACCCCTGAATAACAGAATTAAAGAAGACAGTGACATGGAGGGAAGGAAAAAGTAGGGAGGGAAAAAACTGCACAAATGAAGAAAAACCAAAAGAAGAATATAGGTCTCACACAGACCCCTGGGAGATCAGACACTGAGAAAACAGACTCCGGAACACAAACAATGAAGAGCCCCCAGAACGACTGGTCACATGCAACCAACCCAGATATCAAGACATTAATAGAGAGAATTTTAAAAATTAAGGAGAGACAAGAGGAAAATAGGAAGGAGCTGATGTCAGAATTAACAGAAGTAAAGAATACTGTGATGGAAATAAATAACAAACTAATAAGCATGGAAAGCAGAATTAGCCAATCAGAAGAAAGAATCTCAGAGCTCAAATACCAAAACACAGAACTAACCGAAACTGTCAACAGCATAGAAAAGAAGCTAAAAAAGAAAGAACAAAACCTTCAGGAGTTGAATGATCACTTCAAGAGACTGAACTTAAGTGTAATTGGCCTTCCTGAGGCAGCGATAGAGACAGAGGCCACACTGGAACAAACATTTCATGAAATCATACAAGAAAACTTCCCTCATTTCATCAATGATGAAAAAATTCAAACACAAGAGATTCAGAGAATCCCTGCAAGACAACAAATGAGAAGACCAACTCCCAGACACATAATAATTCACCTAAACAAAGTAGGTATAAAAGAAAAAAATCCTAAAGGCTGCAAGCAAAAAAGGTCAGACTACCTACCTGGGAAGACCAATTAGAATAGCAGCAGATTTATTTACAGAAACCCTCCAGGCTAGGAGAGCTTAGAGCGCTGTCTTCAAAGTTCTAAAAGATAAACAATTTCAACCAAGAACAACCTACTTAGCTAAGCTAAGCTTCATCAGTGAGGGAGAATTGAAATCTTTCCCAGATATCCAATCCCTAAGAACCTACGCTGCCACCAGACCACATCTACAAGAAAGACTTAAGAAAGATTGAACACAGAAGAAAAGGAAAAAAGTACAGCAATGTTTTTCACAAGAATACAGGCAAAAGATTAAAAACACACATGATCCAACTCTAAAACCAAAAGAAAGATAACATACAAACAGGAAGAACAACAACTCCGTAAGAACATTATGATAGGGATCAACTCTCACATTTCAATAATTAGTTTGAATGTGAACGGACTAAATGCACCACTGAAAAGACATAGAATGGCAAAATGGATAAAATATCACCAGGCAACAATCTCTTGCCTTAAAGAGACTCACCTCACTAGAAAGGACACTCACAGACTCAAAGTAAGAGGATGTGAAACAAATTTTCAGGCAAATGGAACATAAAAGAAAGGAGGAGTCACGACATTAATCTCAGACAAAATACCCTTTAAGCTATCAAAAATTTAAAAAGATACAGAAGGCCACTGCATAGTGATAAATGTTTCAATCCAACAACAAGAAATATTCTCCCTAAACATATATGCACTAAACACAGGAACACTGACTTTCATAAAGCAACTCCTATGTAAACTAAAAAAAGACAACGACTGCAATGCCATCATACCTGGGGACTTTAATACTCCACTCACAACCCTAGATAGATCATCAGGATAAAAAATTGGCAACAAGATCTGAAACTTCAATGTGACTCTTGATCAAATGGACTTAATTGATACCTACAGAACCCTCCATTCAAAGACCACAGAATACACATTCTACTCATCACCGCATGGAACGTACTCTAAGATTGACCACATACTTGGGCATAAATCAAGCATAAGCAAATTTAAAAGGACTGAAATTTTACCATGCACCTTCTCTGACCACAGTGGAATAAAAATAAACATTAACACTAACAGGGTCCCCCGAAACCCACAAAGACATGGACACTAAACAGCATGATGCTACACAACTCCTGGATAAATGATGAAATCAAAACAGAGATTAAAAGATACCTGGAAACAAATGAAAATGAAGAAACATCTTACAAAAATCTCTGGGATGCCATGAAAGCTGTAGTAGGATGGGAATTTATATCCCTACAAATGCACATGAAGAAAATGGAAGGATCACAAATTAACAGCCTAACAAGCCACCTAAGAAATCTGGAAAAGCAAGACCACATAAACCCTAATTTCAGCAGAAGAATCCAGATCACCAAAATAAAAGCCCAAATCCAGGACATAGAAGACAAAAAGATAATACAAAAAAAATCAATGAAACAAAAAGCTGGTTCTTAGAAAGGATGGACAAGATCAATGGTCTCCCAGCTAGACTGACCAAGAAAAAGAGAGAAAAAGCCCAAAGAAACACAAACAGAAACACAAAAGATGAAGTCACATCTGATCCTGAAGAAATACAAAAGATCATTAGAGACTACTATGTACACTTGTATGGAAATAAACTTGAAAACCTTTCAGAAATGGAGGACTTTCTGTCATCACACAACCTATCTAGGTTGAAACAAGAAGAAATTGAGACCCTAAATAGATCAATAACAAGGAAATCAACTACGTAATAAGAAAACTACCTACAAAAAAAATCCCTGTACCAGATGACTTTCCAGCAGAATTCTACAAGACATTTAAGGAGGAGTTTATACCAATCCTACTGAAGGTATTCCAGGAGATTGAGAAAGATAGAATTCTGTCCAAATCATTTTACGAAGCTAACATCACATTGATACCCAAGCCAGGTAAAGATCCAACAAAGAAAGAGAACTACAGGCCAATATCTTTGATGAACATAGATCCTAAAATTCTCAACAAGATCCTAGCAAACTGGATTCAACAATACATCTCAAAAATCATCCATCATGACCAAGCAGGCTTCATCCTTGGGATGCAAATCTGGTTCAACATTTGTAAAACCATAAACATAATTAAATACATCAACAGATGTCAAAACAAAAGTCACATGATTATATAATTAGATATAGAAAAAGTTTTTGATAAAATCCAGTACCTCTTCTTGATAAAAACCCTCAAACATCTAGGCATACAGGGAACATAACTCAAAATAGTAAAAGCCATCTATGAGAAACCCACAGCCAGCATACTCCTAAATGGACAAAAAACTGGAACCATTTCCCCTGAAAACTGGAACAAGACAAGGATGCCAACTCTCACCCCTCCTGTTCAATATAGTATTGGATGTCCTGGCTACAGGAATCAGAGAAGAGAAGGCAATCAGGGGTAACCAAATAGGAAAAGAGGAAGTCAACCTATCTCTCTTTGCAGGTGACATGATCGTGTACCTTTAAAACCCAAGAGAATCTGTCAAAAGCCTCCTTGCACTGATAAGGGACTTTGGCAAAGTCTCAAGATATAAATAAATGTGCAAAAGACAATTGCATTTCTTTACACCAATAATAAATAAACAGAAACCCAAATAAAAACCACAATTCCATTCACAATAGCCACAAAATAAAAATGAAATACCTTGGCATCTTCCTAACCAGAAACGTGAAAGACCTTTACAATGAAAACTACAAAACACTGCTCATAGAAATCAAAGATGACACAAACAAGTGGAAAAATATCCCATGCTCATGGACTGGAAGAATCAACATTGTGAAAATGTCCATCTTACCTAAGGCAATCTACAGATTTAATGCAATATCCATCAAATTACCGACAACATTCTTCTCAGACCTAGAAAAAGCAACACAGGAATTCATATGGAAACACAAATGACCAAGAATAGCCAGAACAGTCCTCAGCAAAAAAAACACAGCAGGTGGTATCACATTACCAGACTTCAAACATTACTACAGCACTACAATAATCAAAACAGCTTGGTATGAATAGGAACAGGCATATAGACCAATGGAATAGAATTGAGATTCCAGAAGCAAAACCTCAATTTCTCAACCAACTCATCTTCAACAAAGCCTCCACCACCTACCACTGGGGAGAGGAGAACCTATTCAGTAAATGGTGCTGGGAAAACTGGCTGACCACATGCAGAAGATTGAAGAGGGACCCCTAACTATCCCCATACACAAAAATTAACTCTAAATGGATCAGAGACCTAAATGTAAAACCTCAAACCATAAGAACCTTAGAAAATGAAGGACATACCCTTATGGAAATTGGAACTGGCATCCAATTCCTGAACAAAACCCGAAGTGCCCAGGCCATAAGAGATAATAGATAAGTGGGACCTCATTAAACTGACAAGCTTCTTCAAAGCCAAAGAAACTATCAAGAGAGCAGGGAGACAGCCTACAGACTGGGAAAAAGTATTTGCCACCTCGAGGTCTTACAAAGGCTTAACATCTTGGATCTACAAGGAATTAAATGTGCTGAAAAGAAGAAAACAAACAACCCCATTATAATTGGGCAAAAGATATGAACAGACACTTCTCAAAGGAAGACATCTGAGCAGCCAACAGACACATGAAGAAATGTTCAACCTGACTAATCATCAGGGAGATGCAAATCAAAACCACACTGAGATACCACCTAACTCCAGTCAGAATGGCAATTATCAATAACTCAAAAAATAACAGTTGCTGGAGGGGGTGTCGAGAAAAGGGAAAACTTCTACACTGTTGGTGGGAGTGCAAACTAGTGCAACCTCTGTAGAAAACAGTATGGAGATTCCTAAAACCTCTAAATATTGACCTCCCATATGAACCCGCAATCCCTCTACTGGAATATACCCTAAAGAACTCAAATCACTCTATAGAAAAGATACCTGCACATGTATGTTTATCGCAGCATTGTTCACAATAGCAAGAACCAGGAAGCAACCATGCTGCCCATCAAACAAGGACTGTATTAAAAAACAGGTGGTACATATACATGATGGAATACTACGCAGTCATTAAAAAAGAACAAAATCATGAATTTTGCAGCAACCTGGATGGAACTAGAGTCTATAATACTGAGTGACCTCTCACAGAAACAAAGATCTGAGTATCACATGTTCTCACTCATATGGTGGACCTTGAACATCCAACATAATACTATAAGAAAATGACTGACAGTGGTGGAAAACTATGAGGGGGAGGGGAAGGGAGATGGAATTAATAGTAGTAAATATCTGTCTGGGGTTCGGGGAGACACCTCTTATCAACAAGTGTGCCCAAACAAAGCATATTTGTGTACCTAACCCTTAACTGTACCCTATTAAGCCGGGCTCGGTGGCTCAGCCTGTAATCCCGTGCCTTTAGGAGGCTGATGTGAGTGGATTGCCCAAGCCCGTGGGTTCGAGACCCGCCCGGGCAATTTGGTGAGACCCTATCTCTACTATAAATCAAAAAAATTAGGTGGGCGTGGTAGCGCACGCCTGTAGGTCCAGCTACTTGGAAGGCTGAGGCGGAAGGATCGGCGGAGCCCAGCAGGTCGAGGCTGCGGTGGCCAGGAGTGGCCACTGCACTCCAGACTGGGGGACAGAGTGAGACTTCAACTCAATAAATAAAAAAAATTTTTAAATGTTGATTAAAAAGAAAAAAAACCTGCTCATGGGCTTCAGATGTAGTTTTCATGGGTGGCCACAAAAGACTTTAATAAGCAACCAATTTGGAAGTTGTCTTGTGAATAACAGGACCCCAGAGTATATACATATATAAGGTCCAACACTTAGGTTCATGAACCATCTGAGAAAAGGCACTCCATATCTCATTGCTGGATATCACCACAGTCATCATTGAAGTACTCCCTTTGAGAAACTATGCACCAATGTCAGCACCTAGTCTACCCATCAAAGAAGTTTGGGAACATTTTTTTTGTAATGGCCATCAGAGTTGTCATTGTTATTTGTTGAGATCTGACAATTGAGTTCACAAAGTTGCCACTGTGCTCTTATGTTGGCAGCACTCTGCAAATAGCTGTGCTGGAACCCTCTCTGCTCACCTGGTCTGGCCTCCAGTGATATTTTTCTTTAAATGAAGATAGAGTAAATATTGAAAGGAAGACATTTTGATGACGTTCAGGACATCAAAGGTGATACGATAATGGCTCTCATGGCCATTCCAGAAAAAGAGTTCCAAAATTGCTTTGATGGGTGGACAAGCCTCTGGTGTTAGTGCATAACTTCACAAAGGGAGTACTTTGGAGGTGACCATAGCGATATTCAGCAATGAGAGGTATATAGCACTTTTCTAGGATGGTCTTAATCTTAAATTTTGGGCCTCGTAGATAAGTATTTACAAAACCTTCTGACTATGAGATGCTGGGAAAGGTCCTCAAATCCCGATGCTGTCTTCCTCATTTGGCACACAGGCTCCTCACTGAAATAGATGCTGACCCCTTTCACAACGGACACGTTTAACAGATGCAAAGGTAATGGCCTTGCCTCTTTTTTCTGCAAGCACATCAAATTCATTCATTCTTTTTTTTGTTTTAAAAATCAATTTATTTTGTTAATTTAAAAAATGTTACCAGCAAGTTTTAAAAAGCACATGAACCACAAAATTGATTAATAACTTTTTATCATGTATGTTTCTAGGTGAATGTCTGTAGTAGGAAAAGGGGAATGAGAAGATAAATTTGGCAGTGTTAATAGGCAAGCCCTCACTGGAGTATTTTTTTCTTTTTCCAGGCATTACTCTGCCATCAGTGAAGTCTCATTATTTCTAAGTGTCCTAATCAATAAGGTCATGAAGGATTGATTTCAGGAGTTGTCACTGTGTTTATGACAAGAAGCATATAGGCTCATTTATAGAAGTGGGCAGTAATTCTCCTGTTAACTAGCAAGTCAAGGAATCAGAAAGCTCATCTTACATGTCTTTGCATGGTGAGGAGAATCTTGATGGTGTCCGTCACTGACAGAGAAGGAGACTAATATTGTTAATTGATTTGCCCTAAAGAGAACAAAAATATACCGTCTTTTGGGGGAAGGGCAGAAGGAGCAAATCCATACAGGTGGGGGAAGGGGAGAAGGAGCAAATCCATACAGGTCTCCAATATGTGTGAGTTGGTTGCATTGATTTTCCTCTGAAAATGGCCTGGGATGGATACTGAATTTCATTTTTTATTAAGGCACTGATGTCTTCGCGTGAAACCCAATGTCTGAAGTAATATCCTTGCCAAACTGTTATCTGGCTACTTTTTGAACACCTACAGTGACAGAGTTGTTACTACACACTAGGACAACCCTCTCTATCTTTAGAAACATCTGAATTTTAGAAACTATTTCCAGCCAGGTGCAGTAGAACCTTGGAAAGTAAAGTTGGGGAGATAGCTTGAGCCCAGGAGTTTGAGATCAGACTAGGCAACATGATGAGAACTCATCTCTACAAAAAACATATCTGGGGGTGGTGGCACATGCCTGCAGTCCCAGCTACACAGAAGGCTAAGGTAGAAGAATCTTTTGAACCCAGGAGGTTGAGGCTACAGCACACCAGGATCATACCACTGCCCTCCAGCATGGGTGACAGAATGAGATTCTGCCTAAATGAAACAAGGAAAGAAAGATAGGAATGAAGAAGGAAGGAACAGAAAAGATAAGATGGCCAGGCCTCTGTGGCTCAGCCTGTCATCCCAGCACTTAGGGAGGCCAAGCCAAGTGGATTGTCTGAGCCTCTGTGTTCAAGATCAGCACAGGTAACTTGCTGAAACCTCATCTCTACAATAAATAAAAAAAATTATCTGGGTGTGGTGGTGCACACCTGTAGTTCCAGTTACTTGGATGTCTGAGGTGGAAGGATTGTCAGAGCACAGCAGGTTGATGCTGGAGTGGCTGTGTTCATGCCACTAAACTTTAGCCTGGATGATGGAGTGAGAATCCAACTCAAAAAGAAAAGAAAAGACGCTACTTTCTCAGACAATGTCAAAACCGGACTTCCTGTGACCTCCGTTCACAGGCCTCCTTCCACCTCATTGTTGTTCAGAAACACATTTGCTCACTGTTCTACATGACAATTCTTTAATTTTTTTTTTTGAGTTGGAGTCTCACTCTGTTGCCCACACTAGAGTGCAGTGGCCGCTTCCGGCCACCGCAGCCTCGACCTGCTGGGCTCCGGCAATCCTTCCGCCTCAGCCTTCCAAGTAGCTGGAATTACAGGCATGCTCTACCATGCCCGGCTGATTTTTTGATTTATTGTAGAGATGAGGTCTCGCTGCCCAGGCGGGTCTCGAACCCGCAGACTCAGGCAATCCACTCACCTCAGCCTCCCAAAGGCACGGGATTACAGGCTGAGACACCGAGCACGGCTAATATTTTAAACTTTCTACAGTATCCTCACTCTGTTGCCCTGGCTGGAATGCAATGGCACAATCCTGGCTCACTGCAGCCTCAACCTCCTGGGCTCAAGTGATCCTTCTGCCTCAGCCTCCAAAGTAGCTGGGACTATAGGCACTTACCATCATGCCCAGCTATTTTTTCTTTTTTTTTTTTGGTAGAGGTAAGTACTCATTATGTTTCCCAGGCTGCTGCTCTTCTCTTCTTTGTGTTTCTTATACAACACTGACTTGAAGCTTTAACATATCCTCGTCATTTCTTTTTCTTTTCTCTTCATTTACATTTTGGGGAAGGAAAAAACATATTCTATATCTTCTCTGAGATCCTTCTGGACTTCCTTTCTTGGGTTAGCACTGGCAGGGAAAAACTCAAAAAAGGCATAGCTTTTCCTTTTCTCTCTGCAACCTTACATCTCATTGCATGGCCATACATGCATGACAACAGGGATGGGAACTCAGAGCCAGATGTCCCCACTGGGATTTGCAGGTTCTCAGCAGAAGTCAAGTTTAGCAGCAGAATGTTACATCTAATATCCAATGGCCATGGAGACAAACATCAGTTGCCACTGAGGAGTAAGTCCAACAATGAGGGTCTCCCCATAGGTCCAAGGATTTGATCTTCAAGAACAAGTACCACTGTAGGAACCAAGCAGACAGCAGCACCAAGAAGGTTTCACAGCAAGTGGTCAAGCTCCAGACCCAGGACCCTGGTCTTAAAGAGACTGGCGTCCATTGAAAGTTATCATTAACAAAGACACAGGCACGGGGAATCGAGACCAGATCTGGGTCTGGGTGAGGGATGTGGTCTAGGCCAGGCTGCAAAACAGCTCTGACATGTTGGCAATGAGTCCTGTGGCACCACATTGAATAAGGCTCTGGTTCCACCAGCTCTCTTTTTTTAGATTAGAAAATATAGTTTATTTTAAAAGTAATTGAGAGAGAGAGAGAGGATTCACCTCTCCAAGGTGGAGAAGGGGGCCAAAGTCAGGAAACATGGACTGGTCATAGCTCAAAAGAGCACGTGGCCACGACGTAACTTGGCAAGGCAATCCACCAGCTCTTGCAGTTTCACCTCTGCCCCTGTGCCAGACTGGCCAGGTTCCTCATGAGTCTCTCCACACACTTGCACATTCTGCCCTCTATACCTTGGTGTTTCCCTTTCTTCCTTTCTCTCACTGCCCCTCCTAACATATGGAAAGGAGAATCCTCTTCTCTCTCCTCACTTCTTTTCATTTGGCCTCTTCTTCTTTAGAGCTGGTTGGGTGCCCCCAACAATGGACTCACCTAAATTCTAGGATTCTAGGACAAGATTCAAAGATGACATCCAGAAAGGAGTTTTATGATTGACTCCCGGTGTCACTCCAGACATAGGAGGGAAGAGAAATGGCTTGGATGCTGAGAGCTTCTTAGCCAGCAACACAATTTGTTGCTAGAACTTGGGCCAGCATCAGACTGGGAAGAGCATTAGATGGTGCTTGAGGCTGTTGAATCTCATGTTGTGCTAGAGCATCATCAACCCTTTCTCCTGAAGAACAGGGCCAACCACAGTGTGGGGAGCCTCAGAGGGAATGGGCAGAAAGACTGCCCAGACAAGACACAACACCCACTGTCATCAGACTACAAGGAGCCCCTGGCTATTATTATAATTCCTCCAAATTGTGCTGATATTTGACTTTCCTCCGTTTAGGTGGTAAAGTCATACAAACAGGAAGCATTCTATACAAGTAATCATTATATTGAACAGAAAGAGAATACCTTGGGTTTCAGGTAAAAAAAAAACAAACCCTACCAAACCAGCGGGGCAGGGAAGGGAGATGAGATATGGATGGAAATGGAGTGTTGATGAAGAGATTCCCTTCTATGATAAGTAACTGGCAAAATATTGGAAATTTATTTATGCCTCACATCAGTACTTGGAATGTTATTCTGCACATGAAACCTGAAAATGGAAATGGACCAGATTTCCCTGAATGACTGTGTTTGTAAACAACTCACATTATTATTATTATTATTATTATTATTATTTGAGTTGTAGTCTCACTCTGTCTCCCAGACTGGAGTGCAGTGGCTGCTCCTGCCCACCACAGCCTCGACCTGCTGGGCTCTGGTGATCCTTCCACCTCAGCTTCCGAGTAGCTGGAATTACAGGCGTGCGCTACCACGCCCGGCTGATTTTTTGATTTATTGTAGAGATGAGGTCTCGCTGCCCAGGCGGGTCTCGAACCCGCAGGCTCAGGCAATCCACTCACCTCAGCCTCCCAAAGGTGCGGGATTACAGGCTGAGCCACTGAGCCCGGCTACAACTCACATTCTTAATGAGACACAGGGAAATGGGAGGGTACCACCAGGGCAAGGAGGGGTCAAAACATCTTGAGATGCTTGGAACACACTGGAGTGGGATTTTATGCAAATCTAGTCAGTTCCAAAATCAAATCACAAATATTTAACCCATTATCCCTGGTCTGAAGCAATGCCAGGCCTATTATACTTACCACCCCCTCACCCTGTCAAAATGAGGCAAAACACCAGTGTTCACTTTTATTATTATGCACCCTGTTATGAACCTTACTGTTACTAAGTGCATGTGGCACCTTTAACTAAAGAAACTAATAGCAGTGCTTGCTTCGGCAGCACAAATACTAAAATTGGAATGATAGAGAGAAGATTAGCATGGCCCCTACACAAGGATGACATACAAATTGGTGAAGCAATCCATATTTTTAGATTTCAGTAATTAACCTGAATGTGAATGGACTAAATGCACCACTGAAAAGACACAGAATGTCAAAATGGATAAAATATCATGAGGCAACAATATATTGTCTCCAAGAGACTCATCTCACCAGAAGGAACACTCACAGACTCAAAGTAAGAGGATGGAAAACAAATTTTCAGGTGAACGGAACACAAAAGAAAGCTGGAGTTGCAGTCTTAATCTCAGACAAAATACCCTTTAAGCTATCAAAAATAAAGAAAGATGAAGGTCACTAAATAATGATAAAAGGTTCAATCCATCAACAAGAAGAATCCATCCTAAACATAAATGCACCTAATATAGGAGCACCAATGTTCATAAAGCAGCTTCTAGGCAAACTTAAAAAAGATATTGACTGTAACACTATCATAGCAGGGGACTTTATTACCCTGCTCTCAACCCTGGACAGATCATCAAGACAAAAAATCAGCAAGGACATCCAGAACCTCAATGAGACTCTTAAACAAATGGACTTAATTGATATTTTCAGAACACTCCACTCAAAGACCACAGAATATACATTCTACTCACCACCACATGGAACGCACTCCAAGATCGACCACATCATTGGCCATAAATCAAACAAACAACTTTCATAAGAAACTAATTGCAAGCCACTTTCAATATCTCTAGTTTTTTAATTTAATGCCCTTGGAGAGATATAATTGGACAGGAGGGAAGAATTTTCACTGAAGTTATGAATTTGCCATATAAATACAAACAAGAGAGAAAGCTAATATAGTAAGGGAATATGGGATTAATTTTGAAATTTGCTGATTAGTGGATTGCTGCCCATCAATAATTGCCTTACATTTTCCCAAGGTCATCTCTTTGTTGGATTCTGGCATCCCATCTGCCCAAAGTCTGTCAACTAGTGCGTGTGGCTGGGAGGGTCTTAAGAGGCCTCAATTGGAAGCCTGATGGGCAACGTTGTTAGACAAAGCAATATATCACAGACATGCAAACATTACCATCTCCACTTGGCTGCTAATGTTTTAAAACTGTACCCTCCCACCTCAGAGCAGGGCCTCCATGCAGTTAGGTCTGATTTTTAAAAAAGAAAAGAAAAAGTCACAATTGTCTCTTTACATGTATTTTACAAGTCTGGGTTCTGCAGAAGTTTGAGACCAGAAGCACCTTCCCCTTGGCCGTGGCTAATTGCCTAGTAAAATAGATGTGAAGCATCCGCAACAGCTGAAATTTTTAAAGCAACATCAGCATCATGGAGGACATCTCAACGAGCTTCATAGGTTTAGGAATTAAGAAATATGATCAGAAGGGTTATGAACAAGTGCGCAGATGGCAAGTTTCTAACTTAATTAATGCCTTAGTTCTGGAAGTTTCCTTAAGCTCTGAGAACATTCCCTGTCTATTGTCTCCAGGTCTGTTGCTCCCAGGTCCTTAATGACTCCTGACCACAGAGAGGAGAGCAAAGTCTGTTGATTCAGCACACCACAAACATCTTTTCAACACACACACACACACACACACACACCACACACACACACACACACACACACACACACACACACACACACACAACACACACACACACGTTGCAGGCCTGATAGTGATATGTTTATGCCATGTCCATTTCCAGAAATATTTATATCTCTCCATTTTGCCAGCAATCAGTCAAAATATACAAAAATGGATTTGCATATAAAGATGTTTCATTTGGAAGACAACATATGAGAATAACAGAACAAAGAGGGCTCAGAGCATGTGCTCATTGATTTTTTCTTATCATCTACTTTTCTCCTTTTGTGTTTGGTAAACTGAATTCTTGTTTTACATTGGGATTTTTTTTTTTGTTCTTGTGAGGTAGGAAATACAAAGATTTGGAGACAAGATCCCTCTAGCCCGAGGATGAATTTATTAGCTATTGAAAGGCAATTTCCTTGCTTCAGCACAGGGGCAGAGGTCTAAAGCAGAGAGTTGGACATGATCCAGGCCTGTGTGATACCCAACCAGAGCGGCCCACATCCACTCTCATCACAGAAAACATAGAAGCCATCTGTGCCCCCTGCCTCTACTTAACATCCAGACTCCAGCATTGGAGCATGTCATACCTTCCTCATTGGGTATCTCCCACCCTGAATTACTAACAGGAGCAGGGGTCACCTAGTGTTGGTACTTGGGCCACCAGTATCACCCCAGGTGGACACATCAACCCAGGGACACACACACCCATGGCCTTGCTGATGAGAAGGACCGGTCAGTCTGAAAATGTTCATCTCCTTCTGTGAGGTGGGAAGGCAGACATTATGTCACCGAATTGTGAAACTTAGGAGATGGAAGGTGGGTGGGTGGAAACACATTTTAAGTTCTAGTCTGGAGCTTTCTGTCAAAGTAAGGAGATATTTTGTTGTTACTAACCCTTGTCAGGACTGTTCTAACAGTAGTATCCCAGCAGCTCTGCTTGCTTGACTTAGGAAGAGTGGGGAGTGCCAGCATAGATCACAGGAACATGGGGTTTCACTCACAGTGACAACCTGCCTGGGTTCTGGGCTTGTGGCCACAGCATAGCAGAGTCTTCCCAGCCTCTGTTTCTCTTTTCCAATCTGCCATCCCTCCAAGGCCCTTCCACTGGCCCAGGACTGCCCTTCCCAGAAGCCCAACCTGATCTCATGGGTTCCACCTGCATCTCCCTTCACTTTCTCCAGCCACTCTAGTCCTCACCCACCTCTCTTCCCTGAATCTCATGGTGTACATGGACAGTTGATGTCACTGGACAAGGATAGACCCCAAAGGTTTGTTCCTGTCACATGTGTTGAGAATCCCCTATGTGTCAAGCAAGATCAGGGCAGATCCCCTCAAGAATGTACATGCTTGTGTTATTCCTTCTTTTGTTTGCAGATGTCAACTTCCTGGCTTGATTAGAAGCTATGGGAAGACAGTAAGCTGATCTTTTTTTGAGTTGGAGTCTCACTTCGTCACCCAGGCTAGATTGCCATGGCATGCTCATGGTCACTCCAGCAGTGACCTGCTAGGCTCCGGCAACCCTTCTACCTCAGTCTTCCATGTTGTCAGAACTACAGGTATGTGTTACCATGCCTGGCTCATTTTTGGTTTATTGTAGAGACGAGGTCTCTCCAAGTTGCCCGGGCTGGTCTCAAACCGTGGGCTCAGGCAAGCCACTCACCTAGACAAATTTCTGGGATTACAGTCTGAATCACTGAGCCTGACGAGCAACCACTTCTTAATCTATCATTTGCAAGTTTTCATAATATCTGTCAAGAAATATTGAGTGAGTGAGGGACTCAGTGATAACCAGCCATTGGAGAAATCAAAGGGGCAAGTTGAATTTTAGAGAAAAGCTCTTGAACATCATAATGCTGACCAGGCACAGTTGCTCCCACCTATAATCTCAGCACTTTGGGATGCCTGAGCCCACATGTTCGACACCAGCCTGGGCAACTTGTCGAAAACTCATCTCTACAATAAATCAAACAATTAGCCAGGTATGGTGGTGCACACCTGTAGTTCCAGCTACTTTGAAGACTGAAGTGGAAGGATCACCTGAACTCAGCTTATCAAGGCTGTGATGGCCGTGAGTGTGCCACTGCACTCCAGTCTAGGCAACAGAGTGAGACTCCAACTTAAAAAAAAGATGATCAGAATGCTGTTGTCCAGTCAGGACAGCAAGGTCCTTTGCTGCCGGTCCCCTGACCCTCGTGTTGTTAACATGCAGACCATTCCTATATTTAAACCTCCAGCCCCATGTTCCCAAATCCACAGCATGACAGTTAAAAGCAAAGCATCACAAAATAGTCATATCCTTTCTCAAACAGAATAATCAGCTCTGTGACTCAGGCACAAAATGGAAAGACAGTACTCTAAGTGAGCAGAAGCCATCAGTTTACTGGTTCTGGGTCTCAAGAAGGTCCCCTGCTTGTGGAAAGGACCCTGAGCTCCTGCCTGGAGGACGAGGAAGCCACCAGCATCTGGGCTGGGATTAGATCTGTGGATTCTCAAGGTCCCTGTGTGTGGGAGCCTTAAGCCACCATAGATTGTAGGACTTGCTTCTGGATGGGGCTCCCAGGAAGCCAGGTGGTCCTACAAAACTGCCAGACTAGGAAGGGTGAGCTCAGGAAAATCTGGAAATTCTCTTCCAGATTTGTGAGTGTTGGAGATCCCTGGGTCTCAGTCCTCAGGCCTGTTGTCTTCTCTGTCTACACTCCCTCTCTGCATAGCTATGTTCAGTCCCATGGCCCGCAAATTATCCATGTGCAGGCAATGCTTACAATCATATCTCCAGCTCAGCTTCCTCCTGAGCTCCAGACACCTGGATATCTGACAAAGACTCCAAAGTTAACATGTTCCAAATGCATCTCTTGAGTCTTGTCCAAAATCAGCTTAGTAAATAACACCTCTGTTGAGTTGCTCAGGCCACAACTCTGAGAGTCATTTTTTGGGTTCTTATGTTCCCTCACACCCCACATGCAATCCTTCAGCAAGTTCCGCTGGCCCCATCTTCAAAAGAGATGCTGAATTCTACAGCTTCTCATCACCTCCACCACTGTGGCAGTGTGCAAAGTCAGCCAGTGCCTCCCCTGCCTGAGCTGCTGCTGCTGGTCTCCTTGGGGCCATCTCTCTCCATGTCAGTCTATTCCCCACACAGCAGTGTGATGTTTTAAAGTAATAAATCAAACCATGTCAGTCCATCACTCAGAATCCTCTAGAGGCTTTCCTGTATGCCTAGATTAAGATTCAAAATCCTTACAATGGTCTGTAATGCCCCACCTTATGTGGGCTTGTTTCCTGCCATGCCTTCCTCACACACTTGGCTCTGGTCACACGGATCTTCTTGCTCCTCCTTGAACCCATTCCCTGCCTCAGGGCCTTGGCACCTCCTTGGTGAATAAACCTCCCCCCGGATCACTCACGAAGGTAGAGTTCCTGCCTCCGTTCACTCTCATCTCCACCAAATGCCATCTTCCAAAGTGGTTCCATCCCAGACCTTTTATGCTCATTTCTCTTCCCCATCACTGCCTGAACCCCTCTATACTGTTGTTATTGTTGATATCTCCCACATGAACATTCCTTAGGAATAAGGGTTTTGTCTCTCTTGTTTGCTGTTATATCCCTGGTGCCTGAATTGTGCTTGGTACTCAAGGATTATTTGTTGAATGAGTAAATGAGTGAATTAATAAGTAATCTCTAAGCTAATACAATGTTATTATTATCCTCATAATCACACACACAGTAGCTGTCATGGGGGTAATTTAAAAAATAAAAACACTACATTTCTTGATGGGAACAATCATATTGTATATGGTCACCAAAAGAAAGGAAGACACTATGGTTGCTGACAGGGTGGCACAAATGGTAAAGAGAATGCCTGACTCCCTCAATAAAGCTAAATTCAGGTCTTGCAAGGCTGGGAAACTGCATCCCCTTCTTGTCCTGAAGGTCCCCTACCAAGAGCGCTGAACTATGACTGCCTACACTTCAGCTCCATGTTCTCGTAGCAGAACTGACACCACACTGGGGCATCTCAACAAGACTTCACAAAAGGCTCAGGAAGACTGCAGGGAAGTCTTGGGATACAGTGGGTGAGGGAGGAGGTGCCACACAAGTATTCTGGGAATGGACGAGGAGAGAGCACCGGGGATGTTCCCGCTGAGGACCAGTCTTACTTGTTACAGGACAGCCACGTTGGAAGAAATGATATGAGACTTGGGAGGTAGGAGGAGGGCTTTGAGACAGAGATGGGATCATGCTTATGCTTTCACTCATTCACGCCCATTTTCCTACAACTCGAGCAAACTCTTGTCTCAGTGTTTGCAGGTCAATCTTGTGCTCGGAAGCAGGAGTTGCAGCAGATCTGCATGACCTTAATCCTGGTGCCTTTTGAAGCACCTCAGATCCCCAGGTAACCAGGACCTACCAAGCCAAAGGCCACTTCACCAGAAGGGGTGCAAAGAACACTGCAGGACCCACATATGTTCCATGGTCTTGAAAAGTTCACACACATGTGCACTATCTTGTTTGAAAACAAGTGATATCACCCCTAATTCCCCTTGATTCTCACACCAAAATGGGAGTGGGGGACCCTGAGGGAAAGGGAAAGTTTTGAAACAAAGCACCTCCCTAACCAGAAGGCCAACTCCCATGGGAAACAGGACTGATGATGTGATAAGAGGGTGCCTGCGGAATGCAAACCAAAAATTCCAAGGTAACTGATTGCCCAGAAAGGTGAGGTAACTGATTGCATATTAGGAACACAGCTTCCATTTACCCACTTGGAACAGAACTATCTGTGGCATGAAAGGAGAGTACAATTTGGCAGGGCACACTGTGAGTTTGTGAGGAGGTCTGAGTGGAGAGAATTCCTGAAAAAGATCCTAACTTAATCAACCACTTGAAGCAGGAGGTAGGACATGGCCTTTGGAAATATATCAAAAGGGCTGTATTGGCCCAGTTGTGCACACACCGTGTCAATCTCAGGCCCAATTATGCGAGGCTCCAGGCATCACCTCACAAGCTTGCCCAGAGCAGACTGGTTTTATTTGTAAATACACTGGAACAGACTAAAAAACAATCCCAGAGCAAGGCTGGTAGGGCAGGTTTCATGTGGAATATGAGTCAAGACCAAATGAAAATTCCCTTGGATTTATTGTCCTATGGGTTTCATTCTGGGAGAACAAACATTAAATCCATCTAATCACTGAAAGATGAGTGAGCCCTCCTCTAAGAGATGGAAAAGGGCCTGAGGAACGAAGGAAAGGTCAGCGGTGGCCTGTGGATAAGGTTAGAGGACCTGCCTCCCTGGCTTGTACCTGCATGAATTCAGTCCCAGTAACTGAGGTCATTCCCTCTACCATATCAATGCTCAGGGTTCTGGGTCCAGCAGTCAACCTAAGCTCACCTAATCCTCTGCACATATAGGCAACTATATTGAGCACTTTTTTATTCACACTGGAGGGATTAATTATACACTTTGTTGTACATCTTGCTTGTTTTTAAACCATGATATATCTTTTCTCACTTCACACTGTATCTTGCCAATATTCCCATGAAAGAATTAAACCTGAATGCTCTAAAGCAACATTGAATGTCTTGATTTATGTTCTCTCCTATGCATTCAGAATGGCTTAATCACTTACAATCCTTGGGAGCATTAAGAAAATAGTCACTCTGGCTTGGCATGGTGGCTCACACCTAATATCTCAGCATTTTGGGAGGCCGAGGTGAGAGAATTACCTGAGCTCACGGGTTCAAGATCAGTCTGAGCAACTTGGTGAGACCTCATCTCTACAATATATCAAAAATTAGCCAGGCATGATGGTGTGTGCCTGTAATTACAGCTACTTGGAAAGTTGAGGTGAAAGGATCACCTGAACCCAGAAGATCAGGGCTGCAGTTGCTGTGAGTGTGCCACTGCACTGCAACCTGGGCAGCAAAGTGAGACTCCAGCTCAAAAAAAAAAAAAGAAGAAAATAGTCACTCAAATCACTTTCTGTTTTTTTGATTTGCACACAAACACAGATAGATAGAAAGATAGACATAGAAATAATAAATGTTGGAATTTCACATCTTTAAAATAATTTAGATCAGAGCGACTAAAGAACATACCCCACTGATAAGGAGAAATTTCTTTTTCTTCTTTTTTTAATTTTATTAATCAATATTTTTTATTATGGTTTTGTGGGGTACAGTTAAGGGTTAGGTGTACAATTACGTTTCATTCAGGCACCCTGTTGATAAGAGGTGTTTTCCCATCCCCAGACAGATATTTGCTACTGTTACTCCCATCCCCCCCCATAGTATCCCAGTACCGTCAGTCATTTTCTTATACTATTACGTTGGATGTTCAAGGTCCATTATATGAGTGAGAACATGTGATACTTGGATCTTTGTTTCTGTGAGAGGTCACTCAGTATTATAGACTCTAGTTCCATTCAGGTTACTGCAAAATTCATGATTTTGTTCTTTTTTATGACTGCATAGTATTCCATCGTGTATATGTACCACAGTTTTTTAATCCAGTCCTCTTTTGATGGGCAGCATGGTTGTTTCCAGGTTCTTGCTATTGTGAACAATGCTGCGATAAACATACGTGTGCAGGTATCTTTTTTATAGAGTGTTTTGTGTTCTTCAGGGTATATTCCCAGTAGGGGGATTGCGGGGTCATATGGAAGGTCAATTTTAGAGCTTTTAGGAATCACCACACTGCTTTCCACAGAGGTTGCACTAGTTTATACTCCCACCAACAGTGTAGAAATGTTCCCTTTTCACCACACCCTCTCCAGCAGCTGTTATTTTTTGAGTTGTTGATAATTGCCATTCTGACTGGAGTTAGGTGGTATCTCAGTGTGATTTTGATTTGCATCTCCCTGATGATTAGTGAGGTTGAGCATTTCTTCATGTGTTTGTTGGCTGCTCGGATGTCTTCTTTTGTGAAGTGTCTGTTCACATCTTTTGCCCATTTTATAATGGGGTTGTTTGTTTTCTTCTTTTCAGTACGTTTCAGTTCCTTGTAGATCCAGGATGTTCAGCCTTTGTCAGACCTCGAGTTGGCAAATACTTTTTCCCAGTCTATAGGCTGTCTCCCTGCTCTCTTGATGGTTTCTTTGGCTTTGCAGAAGCTTGTCAGTTTAATAAGGTCCCATTTGTCTATCTTCTCTCTTGTGACCTGTGGGTTTCGGGTTTTGTACAGGAATTGGATGCCAGTTACGATTTCCATGAGGGTATTTCCTTCCTTATCTAAGGTTCTTATGGTTTGAGGTTTTACATTTAGGTCTCTGATCCATTTGGAGTTAACCTTTGTGCATGGGGATAGATAGGGGTCCTGTTTCAATCTTCTGCATGTGGTCAGCCAGTTTTCCCAGCACCATTTACTGAATAGGTTCTCCTCTCCCCAGTGGTAGGTGGTGGGGGCTTTGTCAAAGATGAGTTGGTTGAGAAATTGAGGTTTTGCTTCTGGAATCTCAATTCTGTTCCATTGATCTATATGCCTGTTCCTGTACCAATACCAAGCTGTTTTGATGATTGTAGCTTTATAGTAAAGTTTGAAGTCTGGTATTGTGATACCACCTGCTTTGTTTTTTTTTTTTTGCTGAGGATTGTTCTGGCTATTCTTGGACGTTTGTGTTTCCATATGAATTCCTGCATTGTTTTTTCTAGGTCTGAGAAGAATGTTGTTGGTAATTTAATGGGTATTGCATTGAATTTGTAGATTGCCTTAGGTAAGATGGACATCTTCACAATGTTGATTCTTCCGATCCGTGAGCATGGGATATTTTTCCACTTGTTCATGTCAGCTTTGATTTCTTTGAGCAGTGCTTTGTAATTTTCATTGTAAAGGTCTTTCACGTCTCTGGTTAGGAAGATGCCAAGGTATTTCATTTTTTTGTGGCTATTGTGAATAGAATTGTGTTTTTTATTTGGGTTTCTGTTTGTTTATTATTGGTGTAGAGAAATGCGATTGTCTTTTGTACATTTATTTTGTATCCTGAGACTTTGCCAAAGGCCTTTATCAATGTAAGGAGGTTTTTGACAGATTCTCTTGGGTTTTCAAGGTACACAATCATGTCATCTGCAAAGAGAGATACCTTGACTTCTTCTTTTCCTATTTGGTTACCCCTGATTGTCTTCTCTTCTCTGATCGCTCTAGCCAGGACTTCCAATACTATGTTGAACAGGAGGGGTGAGAGTGGGCATCCTTCCTAGTTCCAGTTTTCAGGGGAATTGGTTCCAATTTTTGTCCAATTAGGAGTATGCTGGCTGTGGGTTTCTCGTAGATGCCTTTTACTATTTTGAGGTATGTTCCCCGTATGCCTAGATGTTCAAGGGTTTTTATCAAGAAGGGGTGCTGGATTTTATCAAAAGCTTTTTCTGCATCTAAGGATATGATCATGTGGTTTTTGTTTTGACATATGTTGATGTATTTAATTACATTTATGGTTTTATGAATGTTGAACCAGACTTGCATCCCAGGAATGAAGCCTACTTGGTCATGGTGGATGATTTTTGAGATGTATTGCTGAATCTCGTTTGCTAGGATCTTGTTGAGAATTTTAGCATCTATGTTCATCAAAGATATTGGCCTGTAGTTCTCTTTCTTTGTTGGATCTTTACCTGGCTTGGGTATCAATGTGATGTTGGCTTTGTAAAATGATTTGGGGAGAGTTCCATCTTTTTCAATCGCCTGGAATACCTTCAGTAGGATTGGTATCAGCTCCTCCTTGAATGTCTTGTAGAATTCTGCTGGAAAGCCATCTGGACCAGGGCTTTTTTTTGTAGGAAGTTTTCTTATTACGTAGTCGATTTCCTTGATTGTTATTGGTCTATTTAGGGTCTCAATTTCTTCTTGTTCCAACCTAGGTAGGTTGTGTGATGTCAGAAAGTCCTCTCATTTCCTTAAGGTTTTCAAGTTTGTTTCCATACAAGTGTACATAGTAGTCTCTAAAGATCTTTTGTATTTCTTCAGGGTCAGATGTGATTTCATCTTTTGTGTTTCTGATTATGCTTATTTGGTTTTTTTCTCATCTTTTCTTGGTCAGTCTAGCTAGGGGACCATCAATCTTGTTTATCCTTTCAAAGACCAGCTTTTTGTTTCACTTATTTTTTGTATTATTTTTTGTCTTCTATGTCCTAGATTTGGGTTTTTATTTTGGTGATCTGGATTCTTCTGCTGAAATTAGGGTTTTTGTGGTCTTGCTTTTCCAGCTTCTTTAGGTGGCTTGTTAGGTTGTGAATTTCTGTTCCTTCCATTTTCTTCATGTGTGTTTGTAGGGATATAAATTCCCCTCTTACTACAGCTTTCAGGGCATCCCAGAGATTTTGGTAAGATGTTTCTTCATTTTCATTTGTTTCCAGGTATCTTTTGATCCCTGTTTTGATTTCATCATTGACCCAGGAGTTGTTTAGCATCATGTTGTTTAGTGTCCATGTCTCTGTGGGTTTTGAGGGGACTTTGTTGGTGTCAATGTTTATTTTTATTTCACTGTGGTCCGAGAAGGTGTTTGGTAGAATTTCGGTTCTTTTAAATTTGCTTATGCTTGATTTATGACCAAGTAATGTGGTCGATCTTAGAATATGTTCCATGTGGTGATGAGTAGAATGTGTATTCTGTGGCCTTTGGACAGAGTGTTCTGTAGGTATCAATTAAGTCCATTTGGTCCAAAGTCACATTGAGGTTCCCAATCTGCTTGCTGATTTTTTGTCCTGATGATCTGTCTAGGGTTGTGAGTGGAGTATTAAAGTCCCCAGTTATGATAGTTTTAGAGTCAATATCTTTCTTTAGTTTTCCAAGAATTTGCTTTATGAAAGTTGGCACACCTATGTTGGGTGCATATAAATTTAGGATAGATATTTCTTGTTGATGGATTGAGCCTTTTATCATTATGTAGTGGCCTTCTGTGTCTTTTTTTATTTTTAATAGCTTGAAGGGAATTTTGTCTGAAATTAAGGTTGCTACTCCTCCTTTCTTTTGTATTCCGTTCGCCTGAATGTTTGTTTCCCATCCTCTTACTTTGAGTCTGTGGGTGTCCTTTCTAGTGAGGTAAGTCTCTTGAAGGCTTAGATTGTTGCCTGATGATATTTTATCCATTTTGCCATTCTATGTCTTCTCAGTGGTGCATTTAGTCCATTCACATTTAGGCTAATAATTGAAGTGCAAGAGTTGATCCCTGTCATAAGGTTCTTACAGAGTTGTTCCTGTTTGTTTGTTGTCTTTCTTGGGGTTCTGGAGTTGGCTCATGTGTGTTTTTAATCTTTCCTGTACTCTTGTGAAGAATGTTGTTCTTTTTTCTTTTTCTTCTGTGTTCAGTACTTTCTTAAGTGTTTCTTGTAGAGGTGGTCTGGTGACAGTGTAGGTTCTCAGGGAATGGATAGCTGGAAAATATTTCAATTCTCCCGCACTAATGAAGCTTAGTTTGGCTGGGTATGTTATTCTTGGTTGAAATTGTTTCTCTTTTAGAACTTTGAAGATAGGGCTCCAGGCTCTCCTGGCCTGAAGGGTTTCTGTGGATAAATCTGCTGCTATTCTAAGTGGTTTTCCCTGGTAGGTAGTCTGGGCTTTTTCTCTTGCTGCCTTTAGGATTTTTCCTTTCATAGCTACTTTGTTTAGGCAAATTATTATGTGTCTGGGATTTGGTCTTTTCATTTGTTATCTTGCAGGGGTTCTCTGAATCTCTTGTGTTTGAATTTTTTCATCCTTAATGAGATGAGGGAAGTTTTCTTGAACGATTTCATGAAATGTTTGTTCCAGTGTGGCTTCTGTTTCTCTCTCTGCCTCAGGAAGCCCAATTACTCTTAGGTTTAACCTCTTGAAGTGATCATTCATCTCTTCATTTGTGCGATTTTTTCCCCCTCCCTACTTTTTCCTTCCCTCCATGTCACCATCTTCTTTAATTCTGTTATTCAGGGGCTAAAGGGATTGGTTTTACTTCTGTTTGCTCAATCTCGTATTCTTTATGTATGTCCTCTTACTTTGTTTAATTCTGAAGTTGCACTGTAGGTTGGAGGTGGTCCTTTTTACAGTGTTGAGATTTACTTAAGGGGAGAGCTGTGATTCAAAATCTGAGTGCAGGCCCTGGTATTTGCTGACAGGTGTGTGGATAATGTGGAACCCACTTTCCACTGCCCTGGAATCTGTCCGTGCAGTGGGGCTGTAGGTTTACTCCCTGAAATAAAATGTGGTTAGCAGAGGGGAGAGAATGGAGCAGATAGTGGGTTGAAGAGAGGAGTGGAGAGATAGAGGAGTAAGGGGGGAAACAAACGAGTGTGCCAACAAATAGAGAGAGAGGCCTATACTGAAACAGATAAAAACAATAGACCACAGCTACAGACGAACCAACTCTCATACAAAAAAGTAAAATATAAAAATAAAACATATAGTGATGCTAACATACAAGCTAACCAACCACCTTGTTAGTGTGCTGTTCCTCTATACAAAGATATGGTTTACAGAGAGAAGAAAAGAGAAGAAAGAAAAGGAAAAAAGAAAAAAGGGAACAATACAGTAGGAATAGAATTAAGTCATTAAACTAACAGAATCAATGAAGCACACTCTGAGACATTTCGTTTAAGTCCAATGTCCTTTCAGGTCTGATTTCTAGTTTTCTTTTCAAGCTGGTAAATTAGTTTGCAGTTAGGGTCAGTTGCCCCGATCTGCTGCGAAGGACAGTTCAGATTACTCTCTGTTCAGCGCTTTGGTCTATGTCTTTATCAAGCTTGTTTCTCCCGTTTCGGTGTTGTTACCTTGAATTGCCAGCAGGTGGTGCTATCTCAGCTGCTTGTCCCAGAGGGGGTGGGGCCGGACAGGAACAAGATGGCTGCCTGCCTCTGAGCAGGGAACAGGAGCCTTACGCCAGGCGGGCAGGACAGTCTCAGACTCAGGAGAGGTGTCAGTGCTCTCAGCAGATCTTCCCTGAAGGGGTTTGATGTGGATCGCCTCGGGCCCAGTGGTGTGATATGCTACCCATCACAGAGGCCACGGCAGAGGCGGCGACGGCAGCGGTGGGGGGGGAGGGCTGCGGCGGCAGTGGCAGCGGCACTGTTTGCGCCGCAGTAACTGTCCAGTCCATTGCAATGTCCCAGTGGTGGCAATGGCCAAGCTCTGCATGAAGAGCAGGTTGCGATGTTGGGGTCCCCAGCCCCCTAGGGTGAGAGTCAGAGACGTACTGCAGATCTCCTTTGTAGAGGGCTTCAGGGACCGGGTTGCCCCGTCAGCCATCTTGCCGCTTCTCCAAGGAGAAATTTCTAAATCCATTCATACAAGAGATGATGGGATATGGTGAACTAGAATTTAATCAGTCCTGTACTAAGGGACATTTAAGTTGTTTCCTCACCCCTCTTGTTTTCATATTAGAAACAATGCTAAAAAAAAGAAAGAAAGAAACAATGCTGCCAGAAATATCTTAGTGACAGAACTTGGGGAGGTTTGGTGAACTTATCTGTGCTCCACAGTTAGATATTAAGCTCCTTCAGAATAGGAAAGTTAATACATACATGGGGCTCAATAAATACTTGTTGACATGGATTCATGAAAAAAAAACACATCCTGAAATTATAGAGCTGTTAGCATGAAACAGACAACACAATAAAATGATTTATTATAAACTGGTAAGCAAAATGGCATAGAGCTGGGAAAACTGCTGCAGGAATTCCAAATGGAAGGGGTTAGGTCTTAGACTTTTGCCCTTTGTCCTACATCTGAATTTTATTTAATGTTGCTAATTAAAATCTTGCTCCAAGAAACCAACTTGGGACAGCTGGATATTCAGCTCTGCTTTCTTACTCCTGGAAATAACAGGCAGGCAGAAGAAAATGATCCTAATCAGAATTTGTTCCTTTCACTAATTTTGAGGAGACATTTGGAACATCACAGATGGACCTGACTTTGGAATACAGTTTCCAGGAAATCTCCTGGCCCAAGATGGTTAAAACACACACACACACACACACACACACACACACACACACACACACACACACACACACTAGCGCCCAGAAAGACAGGCAGACAGACTGATTTAGAGAAATAGGGTTGCTAGATAGATAGACAGACAGACAGATAGGTAGGTAGATAGATAGATGATGGATGATAGATAGATAGACGATGGATGATAGATCAATAGGCAGTGAATGATAGATAGATAAATAGATGATAGGTAGACAGAGGTAGGTAGATAGTAGATTGAGAGAAAGATATAGAGATAGATGAACAAATAGATGTGATAGATAGAAGATAGATTATAGATATATAGAAAGCAAGATTGAGAGATGAATAGATAGAAATGACAGATAAATAGAAGACAGATGATAGCTAGATAGATGATAGAAAGATATAGAGATAGACGAATGGGCAAATAGGGATACAGATGAAATAAATAAATAGATTGAAAATAGATACATAGATGCTAGATAAAATGAAAGACAGAAATAAAATATGTTGGAATTTGGACTGTCACTTCTCAAAATAATTTGGATCAAACAATTTAAGAAGATACCCCACTGATAACCAGAAGTTTCTAAATTCATCATTGCACCACAGATATGAGGATTCCAGTATGTATATGAGATTTGGGACAACTGTAGTTGCCCAGTCTGTGGCTGTCTTCCTGCTCTCTTGATGGTTTCTTTGGCTTTAAAGAAGCTTGTCGGTTTAATGAGGTCCCACTTGTCTGTTTTATCTCTTATGGCCCATGCATTTCGGTTTTGATCAGTAATTGGATGCCAGATCCAACTTCAACAAGGATGTGTCCTGCATTTTCTAAAGTTCTTATGGTTTGAGGTTTTACATTTAGGTCTCTGATCCATATAGAGTTAATTTTTGTGTATGGGGATAGATAGGGGTCTTGTTTGAATCTTCTGCATGTGGTCAGCCAGTTTTCCCAGCACCATTTACTGAATAGGTTCTCCTCTCCCCAGTGTTGTTGGAGGCTTTGTCGAAGATGAGTTGGTTGAGAAATTGAGGTTTTGCTTCTGGAATCTCAATTCTATTTCATTGGTCCATATGCCTGTTCTTGTACCAATACCAACCTGTTTTGATGATTGTAGCTTTATAGTAAAGTTTAAAGTCTGGTAGTGTGATACCCCCTGCTTTGCTGTGTTTTGTTTTTTGATTTTTGGGGTTTTTTTGCTGAGGATTGTTCTGGCTATTCTTGGTCGTTTGTGTTACCATATGAATTCCTGTATTGTTTTTTCTAGATCTGAAAAAAACTTCTTCTGCTTCTTTTCTGCTTCTTCGGCTTCTTCTTTTGCTTCTTCTACTTCTGCTTCGGCTTCTGCTGCATCTGCTTCTGCTTCTGCTTCTGCTGCTTCTGCTTCTGCTGCTTCTCTTTCTCTTCTTCTTCTTCTTCTTCTTCTTCTTCTTCTTCTTCTTCTTCTTCTTCTTCTTCTTCTTCTTCTTCTTCTTCTTCTTCTTCTGCTTCTCTGCTTCTGCTTCTTCTTCTGCTTCTTCTGTCTCTACTTCTGCTTCTGATTCTGCTTCTGCTTCTGCTTCTGCTTCTGCTGCTGCTGCTGCTCCTTCTGCTTGCTTCTGCTCCAGCTTCTCATGATTCTTCTTCGACTTCGACTTCTGCTTCAGCTTCTGATTCTGCTTCAGCTTCTGCTTCTGTTTCTGCTTCTGCTTCGGATTCTGGTTCTGCTGCTGCTGATTCTGCATCTGTTTCTGCTTCGGCTTCAGTTAATGCTTGTGATTCAGCTTTGGCTTTGGCTTCGGCTTCTCCTGCTATAGCTACTGCTTCTGCTGCTTCTGCTTCAGTTAATCCTTCTGATTCTGCTTCAGCTTCAGGTTCTGCTTCAGTTTCTGCTTCTGCTTCAGCTTCTGCTTTTTCTTCTACTTCTTCTTCTTCTGTTTCTTCTTCTTCTTCTTCTTCTTCTTCTTCTCCTCCTCCTCCTTCTCCTCCTCCTTCTCCTCTTCCTCCTCCTCCTCCTCCTCTTCCTCCTCCTCCTCCTCCTCCTCCTCCTCCTCCTCTTCTTCTTCTTCTTCTTTTCCTCCTCCTCCTTCTCCTTTTCCTCCTCCTCCTCCTCATTCTTCTACTTCGTCTTCTTCTTCAGCTTCTTGTTCTTCTCCTTCTTGTTCTTCTTGTTCTTGTTCTTGTTCTTCTTCTTCTTCTTCTTCTTCCTCTTCTTCTTCTTCTTCTTCTTCTTCCTCTGTTTCTGATTCTTCTACTTCTGCTTCTTCTATTTCTTCTGCTTCTGCTGCTGCTTTAGCTTCTGTTCTTCTATTTCTTCTGCTTCTGTTTCTTCTGCTTCTGCTTCTACCGCTGCTTTAGCTCCTGTTCTTCTGTGTCTAATTCTGCTTCTGCTACTGCTTCTGCTTTGACTTCTACTTCTGCCTCTGCCTCTAGCTCTCCTGCTACTGCTTCAGCTTCTGTTTCTGCAGCTTCTTCTACAACTGCTGTTACTTGTGCTTCTGCTTCTCTTTCTTCTCCTTCTGCTTCTCTTTCTTCTTCTTCTTCTTCTTCTTCTTCTTCTTCTTCTTCTTCTTCTTCTTCTCTTCTTCTTCTTCCTCTTCTTGCTCTTCATGTTCTTCTTCCTCTTCCTCTTCCTCTTCTTCTTGTTCTTCTTCTTCTTGTGCTTCTTCTTCTTCCTCTTCTTCTTCTTCTTCTTCTTCTTCTTCTTCTTCTTCTTCTTCTTCTTCTTCTTCTTCTTCTTCTTCTTCTTCTCCTTCTCCTTCTTCTTCTTCTTCATCTTCTTCTTCTTCTTCTTCTATCTTCTTCTTCTTCTTGTTCTTCTTCTTCTTCGTCGTCTTCTTTTTCCTCCTCTTCTTCTTGCTCTTCTTGTTCTTCCTCCTCCTCCTCCTCCTCCTCCTCTTCTTCTTCTTCTTCTTCTTCTTCTTCTTCTTCTTCTTCTTCTTCTTCTTCTTCTTCTTCTTTTCCTTCCTCTTCTTCTTGCTCTTCTTTTTCTTCTGCCTCTTCTTGTTGTTCTTGTTGTTCTTGTTCTTCTTGTTCTTGCTCTTCTTGTTCTTGTTCTTGTTCTTGTTCTTCCTCCTCCTCCTCCTCCTCTTCTTCTTCAGCTTCTTCTTCTTCTCATTCTTGCTCTTCTTCTTCAGCTTCTTCTTCTTCTTCTTCTTCTTCTTCTTCTTCTTCTTCTTCTTCTGCTTCTGCTTCTGCTTCTGCTTCCTCTCTTTCTGCCTCTTCTGCTTCCTCTTCTATTTCTTCTGTTTCTGTTTCTTCTGCATCTACTTCTTCTTCTGCTTGTGCTTCTTCTGCTGCTTATTTTTCTCCTTCTTCTGATTCTTCTGCTTCTGGTTCGGCTTCTGTTGCCTATACTTCTGCTTCTGCTGCTTCTGCTTTTGCTGCTGCTATTTCTGCGTCTGCTTCTGCTGCCTCTGCTTCTTCTTGTTCTTCTACTTCTCCTCTTCCTCCTCCTCCTCCTCCTCCTCCTTCTTCTTCTTCATCTGCTTCTTCTGCGTCTGCTTCTTTTTCTTTTTTTTTCTGCTTCTGCTGCTTCTTTTACTTCAGCTTCTGGTTCTGCTTCTGCTTCTGCTCCTGCTTCTGCTTCTGCTGCTGCTTCTTCTGCTGTTGCTTCTGCTTCTTCTTCTTCTTCTTCTCCTCCTCCTCCTCCTCCTCCTCCTCCTCCTCCTCCCCTCCCCTCCTCCTCCTCCTCTTCTTCTTCTTCTTCTTCTTCTTCTTCTTCTTCTTCTTCTTCTTCTTCTTCTTCTTCTTCTTCTTCTACTTCTTTTTCTTCTGATTCTTCTGGTTTTGTTTCTTCTTCTGCATCTTCTGTTTCTGCTTCTGCTTCTGGTTCTGGTTCTGATCATGCCCTTTTTGCTTATACATCTTCTGCATCCTCTGGTTCTGCTTCTGTTTCTGCTACTGGTGGCGATTTAGCTTCTGCTTCTGCTTCTGCTTCTGCTCCTGCTCCTGCTCTGTTCCTGCTGCTTCTGTTCTGCACCTGCTTCAGTTTGTGCTTCTCCCTCTAGAGCTTCTGCTTCTTCTTCTGCTGCTGCTTCTGGTGATTTTGCTTCTGCTTCCGCCACTGCTTTAGCTTCTGATTCTGTTGTCTCTACTTCTACTTCTGATCTTGCTTCAGCTTCTGCTTCTGTTTCTGATGCTTCTGCTTCACCTTCTACTTCTGCTTCTGCTCCTGCTCCTCCTGCTTTGCTGCTTCTGCTTCTGCTTCTACTACAGCTTCTTCTGCTTCTACTGCAACTTCTGCTGCTTTTGCTTCTGCTTCTGCCGCTGCTTTAGCTTCTGTTCTTCTGTCTCTACTTCTGCTTCTGCTACTGCTTCTACTTCGACTTCTGCTTCTGCCTCTGCCTCTGCCTCTGTCTCTCCTTCTGCTTCTGTTTCTGCTGCTTCTGCTTCAACTGCTGTTACTTCTGCTTCTGCTTCTTTTTCTTCTTCTCCTTCTCCATCTTCTTCTTATTCTTCTCCTCCTCCTCCTACCTCTTCTTCTTCATCTTCTTCTTCGTCTTCTTCTTCAGCTTCTCCTTCCCCTTCCGCTTCCCTTCCCTTCCCCTTCTTCTTCCTTCTTCTTCTTCTTCTTCTTCTTCTTCTTCTTCTTCTTCTTCTTCTTCTTCTTCTTCTTCCTCTTCTTCTTCTTCTTCTTCTTCTTCTTCTTCTTCTTCTTCTTCTTCTTCTTCTGTCTTCTTCTTCTTCTTCTTCTTCTTCTTCTTCTTCTTCTTCTTCTTCTTCTTCTGCTGCTGCTTCTTCCTGTGTTTCTGCTGCTTCTTCTACTTCTTCTGCTTCTTCTTCTATTTCTTCTTCTTCTGTTTCTTCTGCTTCTGCTGCTGCTTTAGCTTCTTTTCTTCTATTTCTTCTGCTTCTTCTTCTATTTCTTCTTCCTCTGTTTCTTCTGGTACTGCTTCTGCTGCCACTTTAGCTCCTGTTCTTCTGTCTCTACTTCCACTTCTGCTTCTACCTCGACATCTGCTTCTACCTCTGCCTCTGCCTCTCCTGCTTCTGCTTCTGTTTCTGTTTCTGTGGCTTCTGCTTCAACTGGTTACTTCTGCTTGTGCTTCCCTTTCTTCTACTTCTTCTTTTCTTCTTCTTCTTCTTCTTCTTCTTCTTCTTCTTCTTCTTCCTCCTCTTCCTCTTCTTCTTGTTCTTCTTGTTCTTTTCCTCCTCCTCCTCCTCCTCCTCCTCCTCCTCCTCCTTCCTCTTCTCCTTCAGCTTCCTCTTCTTCTCCTTCTTGTTCTTTTTCTTCTTCAGCTTTTGGATATTCTTCTTCTTCTATTTCTTCTGTCTGTGCTTTTGCCACTGCTTTATCTTCTGTTCTACTTCTTCTGCCTCTTCTTGTATTTCTTCTGCTTCTGTTTCTTCTCCTTCTGCTTCTGCCACTGCTTTAGCTTCTGTTCTTCTGTCTCTACTTCTTCTGCTACTGCTTCTACTTTAACTTCTGCTTCTGCCTCAGCCTCTTTCTCTCCTGCTTTTGCTTCTGCTTCTTTCTTGTTCTTTTTTTTCTTCTTCTTCTTCGTCTTCTTCGTCAGCTTCTTCTTCTTCTCCTTCTTGTTCTTGTTCTTCTTGTTCTTGTTCTTCTTCTTGTTGTTCTTGTTCTTCTTCTTGTTGTTCTTGTTCTTGTTGTTCTTGTTCCTCTCCTTCTCCTTCTCCTTCTCCTTCTCCTTCTCCTTCTCCTTCTCCTTCTCCTTCTCCTTCTCCTTCTCCTTCTCTTCTTCTTCCTTTCTTCTTCTTCTTCTTCTTCTTCTTCTTCTTTCTTCTTTCTTCTTTCTTCTTCTTCTTCTTCTCTTCTTCTTCTTCCTGTGTTTCTTCTTCATTTTCTTCTTCTTCTTCTTGTTCCTGTTCTCCTTCTTCTACTTATTTTCCGCTTCTGCTTGTAATACTTTTTCTTCACATTCTGCTTCTTCTGTACCTACTTCTCCTACTGCTGCTTCTGCTTCACTTTCTTCTTCTTCTTCTTCTTCTTCTTCTTCTTTCTTCTTCTTCTTCTTCTTCTTCTTCTCCTCCTCCTCCTCCTCCTCCTCCTCCTCCTCCTCCTCCTCCTCCTCCTCTCCTCCTCCTCCTCCTCCTCCTCCTCCTCCTCCTCCTCCTCTCCTTCCTTCTTCTTCTTCTTCTTCTTCTTCTTCCCTTTTTCCTCTCTTCTTCTTCTTTCTTCTTCTTTTCCTCTCCTCCTCTCTCTTTCTTCTTCTTGTTCTTGATCTTGTTCTTCCTCTTCTTTTTCTTGTTCACAAGTTCTTCTTCTTCTTTTTCTTGTTTTTCTTCTTGTTCTCGTTCTTGTTCTTCTTGTTCTTTTTGTTGTTTTGTTGTTCTTCTTTTTCTTTTTCTTCTGTGACTGCCTGTTCTGTGTCTTATGATTCTTCTACTTTTCCTATTTCTGTGTCTATTTCTTCTGATTCTGTTCCTTGTGCTTCTCCTTCTGCTTCTGCTTCTTCTTCTACTTTTCCTTCTGCTTCTTCTACTTTTCCTTCTTTTTCTTTTTCTTCTTCTTTTTCTTCTTCTTCTTCTTCCTCCTCTTCATCTGTTTTTCTGCTTCTGTTTCTGATGCTGTTTCTTTGTCTTCTGCTTCTTCTGCTGCTGCTTCTCCTTCTGCTTCTTCTGGTCCTGCTCCTGCTTCTTGTCTGCTGCTTCTGCTTCTTCTGCTCTTCTTCTTCTACTTCTTCTTCTTCATCTTCCTCCTTCTCTTCTTCTTCTTCTTCTTCTTCTTCTTCTTCTTCTTGTTCTTCTTTCCTTCTTCTTCTTCTTCTTCTTCTGCTTCCTCTTCTTCTTCTTCTTCGTCTTCTTCTTCTGCTTCTTTTTCTTTTCTTGTCTTCTTCTTCTGCTTCTTTTTCTTTTTCTTGTGCTCCTGCTTCTTCTGCCTCTTTTACTTCATCTTCTGGTTCTGTTTATGCTTCTGTTGCTTCTGCTGCTTCTCTTCTATTCTTCTCCTGCTTTCTTCTTCTGTTTCTGCTGCTTCTTCTGCTGCTGCTGCTTCTTCACTCCTTCTTTTTCTCCTGCTGCTACTTCTCCATCTTATGACTCTTCTGCTTTTGCTACTGTCTCTGCTTCTGCTGCTTCTTTTTCTGTTTCATCTGCCTTTGCTCCTTCTCCTTCTGCTTCTACTTCTTCTTCTTCTCTTCTTCTTCTTTTTCTTCTTCATTTTCTTCTTCTTCTTCTTCTTCTTCTCTCCTCCTCCTCCTCCTCCTCTTCTTCTCCTTCTCCTTCTCCTTCTTCGACTTCTTCTTCTTCTCCTCCTCCTCCTCCTCCTGCTTCTTCTTATTCTTCTTCTTTCTCCTCCTCCTTCATCTGTTATTCTGCTTCTGTTTCTGATGCTATTTCTTCGTCTTCTGCTGCTTCTTCTCCTACTGCCTCCTCTCCTCCTGCTTCTGTTTCTTGTTTTGCTGCTTCTTCTTCTCTCCTCCTTCTTCTGTTTTTCTGTCTATGCCTCCAATGCTTTCTCTTCATCTTCAGCTTCTGCTGCTTCTTCTACTTTTTCTGCTGCTGCTGCTTCTGCTCTTGCTCCTTCTGCTTATAGTTCTTCTACTTCTGCTTCTTCTACTTCTTCTTCATCCTCCTTTTTCTTCTTTTGTTCTCCTTCCTCTTCTCCTTCTTCTTCTTCTTCTTCAACTTCCTCCTCGTTTCCTTTATCTTCTTCTTGTTCTTGTTCTTCTTCTTCTTCATCTGCTTCTTCATCTCCTTCATCTTCTTTTTCTCCTTCTGCTTCTGCTTTGTCTTCTACTTCCTTTGCTGCTTCTTCTGCTTCTGATTCTGCTTCTGCTTTTGGGGTTTCTGCTTGTGCTTCTGCCTCTTCTGTTTCTGCTCTGGCTTCTGCTTGAGCAGTTTCTTCTTCTGCTATTGCTTCTTCTTCTGCTTCTGCTGCTGCTTCTGCTGCTGATTCTGCTGCTTCAGCTTCTGCGTCCACTTCTTCTTCTCCTTTTGTTTCTCCGTCTATTTCTGCTGCTGCTTCTTTTCTGCTTCTCCTTCTTCTGCTTTTCGTCTTGCCTTCTTCTTCTTTTTTCCTTCTTCTTCTTCTGCTTCTGCTTCTGCTTTTGTTTCTGCTTCTCCTGCTTTTGCTTCTGCTTCTGCTGGTATTGCTTCTGTTCCTGATTCTGCTGCTTCTACTTCTATTGTTTATTTCTTCTTCTTCTTCTTCTTCTTCTTCTTCTTCTTCTTCTTCTTCTTCTTCTTCTTCTTCTTCTTCTTCTTCTTCCTCTTCTTCTTTTGTTTCTGCTTCTGCTTTTGCTTCTGCTTCTTTGGTACTGCTTCTGCTTCTGGTTCTGCTGCTTCTGCTTCTACTCCTTCTGCTTCTTCTTCTGCTGCTTCTTCTACTTTTTCTTCTTCTGCTTCTTCTACTTCTTCTCCTCCTCCTCCCCCCTCTTACTCCTCCTCCTCCTTTTCCTCTTGTACTTCTTATTATTCTCCTATTCTGCTTCTGCCTCTATTGCTTTTTCTTCCTCTTCTGCTACTTCTTCTGCATCTTATGCTTCTGCTATTTTTCTACTGCTTCTGCATCTGCAACAATCCTGCTGCTGCTGCTGCTGCTGCTTCTTCTTCTTCTTCTTCTTCTTCTTCTTCTTCTTCTTCTTCTTCTTCTTCTTCTTCTTCTTCTTCTTCTTCTTCTTCTTCTTTCTTTTCTGCTTCTCCTGCTTTTGCTTCTGCTTTTGTTGGTACTGCTTCTGCTTCTGGCTTTGCTGCTTCCACTTGTGCTTCTACTGCTTCTGCTTCTTCTTCTACTTTTTCTTTTTCTTCTTCTTCTTTGTCTCCTCCTCCTCCTCATCGTCCTCCTCCTCCTCTTCTTCTACTTCTTCTTCTTCTTCTTTTTGCTTCTACTTTTATTGCTTTTTCTTCATTTTCTGCTTCTTCTTCATCTTCTTTTGCTTCTGCTGCTTCTGCTTTTTTCGGCTACTTCTGCATCTGCTTCTGCTCCTGCTTCTGCTTCATCTTCTGCTTCTTCTAATTTTCTTCTTCTTCTTCCTCTTCTTCTTCTTCTTCTTCTTCTTCTTCTTCTTCTTCTTCTTCTTTTTTCTCCTTTTTCTCCTTCTTCTTCTCCTCCTCCTCGTCCTCTTCCTCCCCCTCCTCCTCCTCATACTTCTCCTCTGCCTCCTCTTCTTCTTCTACTTCTCTCCTTCTTCTTTTCTGCTTCTGCTTCTATTCCTTTTTCTTCATCTTCTGCTTATTCTTCTGCATCTTCCTATTCTTGTGCTGCCTCTGCTTTTTTTCTGCTGTTTTTGCTTCTTCTTCTTCCTCCTCCTCTTCCTCTTCTTCTTCTTCTTCTTCTTCTTCCTTTTCTACTTCTACTTCTTCTTCTGCTTCTTCTAATTCTGCTGATTGTCCATCTGCTTCTGTTTTTCTGCTTCTGCTTCTACTTCTTTTCTACTGCTGCTTCTTCTTCTGCTCTGGTGCTACTTTTGCTGCTTCTTCTGAAGTTTCTGCTGCTGCTTCTACTGCTGTTCCTGCATCTGTTTCTGATTCTGCTTTTGCTGCTTCGTCTTCTGTTTCTGGTTCTTTGGTTTCTGCTTCTGCTATTCCTTGTCTCCTCCTTCTCCTGCTGCTGATTCTGATGCTGTTGATGCTGCTTCTACTTCTTGTTTTCTTCTTCTTCTTCTTCTTCTTCTTCTTCTTCTTCTTCTTCTTCTTCTTCTTCTCTTCTTCTTCATGTTTTTCTTCTTCCTCTTCTTTTTTCTTTGTCTTCTTCTTTTTCTTCTTCTTCTTGTTCTTCAACTGTTTCTGCTTCTTCTACTGCTTCTGCTTCTACTTCTGCTTGTGCTTCTCTTACTGCTGCCTCTACTGCTTCTTCTAATTCTTCTTCTTCATCGTCTTCTTCTTCTTTTACTGCTTATTCTATTTCTGTTGAATTTCCTATTGCTTTTGTTTTTCTGCTTCTTCTGCTTCTGCTTCTGCGTCTACTTCTTTTGTACTGCTGCTTCTTCTTGTCGAGTGATACTTCTGCTGCTTCTTCTGTGGTTTCTGCTCCTGCTTCTACTAGTGTTTCTGCATCTCCTTCTGATTCTGCTTTTGCTGCTGCATTTTCTGTTTCTGCTTCTTTGGTTTCTGCTTCTGCTATTCCTTCATCTCCTTCTTCTCCTGCTGCTGATTCTGATGCTGCTGATGCTGCTTCTACTTCTTGTTTTTTTTCTTCTGCTGCTTCTGCTTCTGCTGCTTCTGCTTCTTCTGCTGCTGCTGCTGCTTCCTCTTCCTCCTCTTCTTCTTCTTCTTCTTCCTCTTCTTCTTCCTCTTCTTTCTTCCTTCTCTCCTCCTCCTCTCTCCTTCTTCTTTTTCTTCCTCTTCTTCCTTCTTCTTCTTCTTCTTCTTGTTCTTCAACTGTTTCTGCTTCTTCTACTGCTTCTTCTTCTACTTCTGCTTGTGCTTCTCTTTCTGGTGCCTCAACTGCTGCTTCTAATGCTTCTTTTTCGTCTTCTCATTCTTCTTCTACTTCTGCCCTTCTTCCACTTCTTCTGCTTCTGTTTTGTTGCCTCTGCTTATTCTGCTTCTCCTTCTGCTTCTTCTGCTGCCCTTTCTGCTACTGTTGCTTTGGCTTCTGATTCGCTTCTCTTCTGCTGCTGTCTGCTGCTGCTTCTAATGCTTCTTCATGGACTTCTGCTCCTTCTGCTTCTGCTTCTTATTCTACTTCCTTTGCTCCTTCTTCCGTTTCTGATTCTGCTTCTGCTTTTAGCGTTTCTGCTTTTGCTTCTTCCTCTTCTACTTCTGCTGTGGCTTCTGCTTGAGCAGTTTCTACTTCTGCTATTGCTTCTGCTTCTGATTCTGCTGCTGCTTCTGATGCTGATGCTTCTGCTTCTGCGTCCACTTCTTCTACTCCTTCTCTTTTTCTCCTCTCCTTTTGTTTCTGCTTCTGTTTCTGATGCTTCTTCTTCTTTTCTGCTTCTCCTTCTTCTGTTTTTCTCTTTTGCCTTCTCCTTCTCCTTCTTCTCCTTCTTCTTCTGCTGTTGCTTTGTTTCTGCTTCTCCTGCTTTTGCTTCTGCTTCTTCTGGTACTACTTCTGCTTCTGGTTCTGCTGCTTCTGCTTGTGCTTCTACTACTTCTGCTTCTTCTTCAACTTCTTCTTCTACTGCTGCTTCTTCTGCTGCTTCTTCTGTGTTTTCTACTGCTGCTTCTAGTGCTGCTCCTGCATCTGCTTCTGATTCTGGGATTCTCCTGCTGCGTCTTCTGTTTCTACTTCTTTGGTTTCTGCTTCTGGTCTTCCTTCTTCTCCTTCTACTGCTGCTGCTTGTGATACTGTTACTGCTGCTTCTACTTCTTGTCTTTTTCTCCTCTGCTTTTGCTTCTTCTTCTTCTTCTTCTTCTTCTTCTTCTTCTTCTTCTTCGTGTTCCTCTTTTTCTTATTTTTCTTCTTCGTCATCTGTTTCTACTTCTACTGCTTCTGCTTCTACTTCTGCTTGTGCTTTTTCTTTCTGCTCCCTCAACTGGTGCTTCTAATCCTTCTTCTTTGTCTTTTCCTTCTTCTGCTGCTTCTTCTGAATCTTTTTCTGCTTCTGCTGCCTCTGCTTAATCTGGTTCTGCTTCTGCGTCCACTTCTTCTTCTACTTCTTCTCATTCTCTTTCTCCTTCTCCTCTTGTTTCTTTTTCTGTTTCTGCTGCTTCTTCTTGTTTTCTGCTTCTCCTTCTTCTGCTTTTCTCCTTGCCTTCTTCTCTTCTTCTTCTTCTTCTTCTTCTTCCTCTTTTTCTTATTTTTCTTCTTCATCATCTGTTTCTGCTTGTTCTACTGCTTCTGCTTCTACTTCTGCTTGTCCTTTTGCTTCTGCTGCCTCTACTGGTGTTTCTAATGTTTCTTCTTCATCTTTTCCTTCTTCGTCTGCTTCTTGCTTCTTCTTCTGCTTCTTCTGAATCTTCTTCTGTTGCCTCTGCTTAATCTGCTTCTGCGTCCACTTCTTCTTCTACTTCTTCTCATTCTCTTTCTTCTTCTCCTCATGTTTCTCCTTCTGTTTCTACTGCTTTCTCTTGTTTTCTCCTTCTCCTTCTTCTGCTTTTCTCCTTGTCTTCTTCTTCTTCTTTTTGCTTCTACTTTTATTGCTTTTTCTTCATTTTCTGCTTCTTCGTTCATCTTCTTTTGCTTCTGCTTTTTCTGCTGCTTCTGTGTCTGCTTCTGCTCCTGTTTCTGCTTCATCTTCTGCTTCTTCTTCTAACTTTTCTTCTTCTTGTTCTTCTTCTTGTTCTTTTTTTCTTCTTCTTCTTCTTCTTCTTCTTCTTCTTCTTCTTCTTCATCTTCATCTTCTTCTCCTCCTCATACTTACCTCCTCCTCCTCCTACACTTCTTCTTCTACTTCTCTCTTTCTTCTTTTCTGCTTCTGTTTCTGTTCCTTTTTCTTCATCTTCTCCTTATTCTTCTGCATCTTCTTATGCTTGTGCTGCCTCTGCTTTTTTCCTGCTATTTCTGCGTCTGCTTCAGCTGCTTCTTCTTCTTCTTCTTCTTCTTCTTCTTCTTCTTCTTCTTCTTCTTCTTCTTCTTCTTCTTCTTCTTCTTCGTCTTCCTCTTTTTCTTATTTTTCTTCTTCATCATCTGTTTCTGCTTGTTCTGCTACTTCTGTTTCTACTTCTGCTTGTGCTTTTGCTTCTGCTGCCACTACTGGTGCTTCTAATGCTTCTTCGTCTTTTCCTTCTTCTTCGTCTTCTTCTGCTTCTTCTGAATCTCCTTCTGCTTCTGCTGCCTCTACTTAATCTGCTTCTGCTTCTGCGTCCACTTCTACTTCTTCTCATTCTCTTTTTCCTTCTCATGTTTCTCCTGTTTCTGCTGCTTCCTCTCGTTTTCTCCTTCTCCTTCTGCTTTTCTCCTTGCCTTCTTTTTCTTCTCCTTCTCCTTCTCCTTCTTCTTCTTCTCCTCCTCCTCCTCCTCCTCCTCATCCTGCTCCTCAGTCTCCTCCTCCTCTTCTTCTTCTACTTCTTTTCCGTCTTTTCTGCTTCTGCTTCTATGCTTTTTCTTCATCTTCTACTTCTTCTTCTGCATCTTCTTGTACTTGTGCTACTCCTTCTTTTTTCTGCTGTTTCTGCATCTGCTTCATCTCCTGCTTCTTCTTCTTGTTGTTCTTCTTGTTATTCTTCTTCTTCATCTTCCTCCTCCTCCTCCTCTTCTTCCTCATCTTCTTCTACTTCTTCTTCTGCTTCTTCTACTTCTGTTGATTCTCCTTCTGCTTCTGTTGTTTCTGCCACTGCTGCTTCTGCTTCTTCTTCTACTTCCTTTGCTGTTTCTTCTGCTTCTGATTCTGCTTCTGCTCTGGGGTTTCTGCTTCTGCTTCTGACTCTTCTGCTTCTGCTGTGGCTTCTGCTTCTGCAGTTTCTGCTTCTGCTGTGCTTCTGCTTCTGCTTCTCTTTCTGCTTCTTCTACTGCTTCTGCTACTCCTTCTGCTTCTGCTTCTCCTTCTGCTTGTGCTTCTGCTGTCTCTACTTCTGCTTCTTCTTCTTCTTCTTCTTCTTCTTCTTCTTCTTCTTCTTCTTCTTCTTCTTCTTCTTCTTCTTCTTCTTCTTCTTCCACTTCTTCATCTCCTCCTCTTCTTCTGCTTCTTCTTCCACTTCTTCTGCTTCTGCTTCTTCTTCTGCTCCCTCTTCTCATTCTGCTTCTGCTTTTGCTTCTTCTGCTGCTGCTTGTACTAATGCTGCTTCTTCTGCTTTGCTTCTCCTGCTTCTGCTGCTGCTTCTAATGCTTCTTCAGCAACTGCAACGGTTTTTTCTGCCCCTTCTGCTTCTGCTTCTTCTTCTACTTCCTTTGCTGATTCTTCTGCTTCTGATTCTGCTTCTGCTTTGGCGTTTCTGCTTCTGCTTCTGCCTCTTCTACTTCTGCTTTGGCTTCTGCTTGGGATGTTTCTTCTTCTGCTATGCTTCTGCTTCTGCTTCTGCTGCTGCTGCTGCTGCTGATGCTTCTGCTTCTGCTTCTGCTTTCACTTCTTCCTCTACTTCTTCTTTTTCTCCTTCTCCTTTTGTCTGCTTCTATTTGGGCTGCTTTTTCTTCTTTTCTGCTTCTCCTTCATCTGCTTTTCTCCTTGCCTCCTCCTCCTCCCCCTCCCCGTCCTCCTCCTCCTCTTCCTTCTTCTTCTTCTTCTTCTTCTTCTTCTTCTTCTTCTTCTCTTCTTCTTCTTCTTCTTCTTCTTCCTCTTCTGTGGCTGCTTCTTATGCTTCTTATCATTCTTATGCTTTTGCTTCCGCTTATGCTTCTTCTCTTTCTGTTTCTTCTGATTCTGCTTCTTCTGCTTCTCTTTTTCTGCTTCTTCTTCTTCTCTTCTGCTTCTGTTGATTCTTCTTCTGCTCCTGTTGCTTCTGCTACTGCTCTGCTGTTCCTGTTTCTGCATCTACTTCTTCTTCTGCTTCTATTTCTTCTTCTGCTTTTCCTTCTGCTGCTACTTCTGCAGCTTCTTCTGCTGTGTCTGCTGCTGCTTCTTTTGTTGCTCCTGCATTTCCTTCTGATTCTGTTTCTGCTGCTGCGACTTCTTTTTCTTCTTCCATGGTTTGTCCTTCAAGTATTGCTTCTTCTCCCGTTTCTCCTGTTGCTTCTGATGCTGCTTCTGCCTCTTTTACTTCTTGATTTTTGTTCTGTTGCTTCTGCTGCTGCTTTTGTTGTTGTTGTTCTTCTTCTTCTTTTACTTTTTCTTCTGCTTCTTCTTCTGTTTCTTCTACTTCTGTTAATTCTCCTTCTTCTTCCTTTTTCTGCTTCTGCTCCTTCTTCTTCTGCTTCTGCTTCTACTTCTTCTCTACTGCTGCTTCTTTTTCTGCTCTACTGCTACTTCTGCTGCTTCTTCTGCGGTTTCTACTGCTGCTTCTACTGCTGTTCCTGCTTCTTCTTCTGACTCTGCTTCTGCTGCTGTGTCTTCTGTTTCTGGTTCTTTGGTTTCTGCTTCTGCTATTCCTTCTTATCTTACACTCTTGCGGCTGATTCTGATGCTGCTAATGCTGCTTCTACTTCTTGTTTTCTTCTTCTTCTTCTTCTTCTTCTTCTTCTTCTTCTTCTTCTTCTTCTTCTTCTTCTTCTTCCCTTCTTCTTCTCCTTTTCCTTCTCCTTCTCCTTCTCCTTCTCTTCTTCTTCTTCTTCTTCTTCTTCTTCTTCTTCTTCTTCTTCTTCTTCTTCTTCTTCTTCTTCTTCTTCTTCTTCTTCTTCTTCTTCTTCTTCTTCTTCTTCTTCTTCTTCTTCTTCTTCTTCTGCTTTGTTTCTTCTTCTCCTGCTTTTGCTTCTGCTTCTTCTGATACTACTTCTGCTTCTGTTTCTGCTGCTCCTTCTTGTGCTTCTATTACTACTTCTTCTTCTTCAACTTCTTCTTCTACTGCTGCTTCTTCTTCTACTCTGCTACTACTTCTGCTGCTGCTTCTGTGGTTTTTGCTGCTGCTTTTACTGCTGCTCCTGCGCCTGCTTCTGATTCTGGGATTATCCTGCTGCATCTTCTGTTTCTGCTTCTTAGCTTTCTGCTTCTACTATTCCTTCTTCTCTTTCTCTTGCTGCTGCTTCTGCTGCATCTACTTCTGCTTCTGATACTGTTCTTGCTGCTTCTACTTCTTGTTGTTTTCTTCTGCTGCTTATGCTTCTTCTGCTTCTTCTGCTTCCTCTTCTTATTCTTCTTCATCTTCTTCTTCGTCATCCTCTTTTTCTTATTTTTCTTCTTCCTCATCTGTTTCTGGTTCTTCTATTGCTTCTGCTTATACTTCTGCTTGTGCTTCTGTTCCTGCCGCCTCTACTGCCACTTCTTTTTTTTAATCAATATTTTTTATGATGATTTTGTGGGGTACAGTTAAGGGTGAGGTGTACAATTACGTGCCATTCAGGCACCCTGTTGATAAGAGGTGTTTCCCCATCCCCAGACAGATATTTGAGACTGTTATTCCCATCCCCCCCATAGTTTCCCAGTACTGTCAGTCATTTTCTTATAGTATTACATTGAATGTTCAAGGTCCATTATATGAGTAAGAACATTTGATACTCGGATCTTTGTTTCTGTGAGAGGTCACTCAGTATTATAGACTCTAGTTCCATCCAGGTTGCTGCGAAATTCATGATTTTGATCTTTTTTTTTTTGACTGCGTAGTATTCCATTGTGTGTATGTACCACATTTTTTTAATCCAGTCCTCTTTTGATGGGCAGCATGGTTTTTTCCAGGTTCTTGCTATTGTGAACAATGCTGCGATAAACATACGTGTGCAGGTATCTTTTTTATAGAGTGATTTGAGGTCTTCAGGGTATATTCCCAGTCGGGGGATTGCAGGGTCATATGGAAGGTCAATTTTTAGAGCTTTTAGGAATCGCCACACTGCTTTCCACAAAGGTTGCACTAGTTTACTCTTCCACCAACAGTGTAGAAGTGTTCCCTTTTCACCACACCCTCTCCAGCAGCTGTTATTTTTTGAGTTGTTGATAATTGCCATTCTGACTGGAGTTAGGTGGTATCTCAGTGTGGTTTTGATTTGCATCTCCCTGATGATTAGTGAGGTTGAGCATTTCTTCATGTGTTTGTTGGCTTCTCGGAAGTCTTCTTTTGTGAAGTGACTGTTCATATCTTTTGCCCATTTTATAATGGGGTTGTTTGTTTTTTTCTTTTCAGCACGTTTTAGTTCCTTGTAGATCCAGGATGTTAAGCCTTTGTCAGACCTAGAGTTGGCAAATACTTTTTCCCAGTCTGTAGGCTGTCCCCCTGCTCTCTTGGAGGTTTCTTTGGCTTTGCAGAAGCTTGTCAGTTTACTGAGGTCCCTCATGTCTATCTTCTCTCTTATGACCTGTGGGTTTCGGGTTTTGTTCAGGAATTGGATGCCAGTTCCGATTTCCATGAGGGTATTTCCTTCCTTTTCTAAGGTTCTTATGGTTTGAGATTTTACATTTAGGTCTCTGATCCATTTGGAATTAACCTTTGTGCATGGGGATAGATATGGGTCCTGTTTCAATCTTCTGCATGTGGTCAGCCAGTTTTCCCAGCACCATTTACTGAATAGGTTCTCCTCTTCCCAGTGGTAGGTGGTGGGGGATTTGTCAAAGATGAGTTGGTTGAGAAATTGAGGTTTTGCTTCTGAAATCTCAATTTTATTCCATTGATCTATATCCCTGTTCCTGTACCAATACCAAGCTGTTTTGATGATTGTAGCTTTATAGTAAAGTTTGAAGTCTGGTAATGTGATACCACCTGCTTTGTTTTTTTGGTTTTTTGTTTGTTTGTTTGTTTTTTGCTGAGGATTGTTCTGGCTATTCTTGGACGTTTGTGTGTCCATATTAATTCCTGTGTTGTTTTTTCCAGGTCTGAGAAAAATATTGCTGGGAATTTGATTGGTATTGCATTGAATTTGTAGATTGCCTTAGGTAAGATAGGCATCTTCACAATGTTGATTCTTCCAATCCATGAGCATGGGATATTTTTCCACTTGTTTGTGTCATCTTTGATTTCTTTGAGCAGTGTTTTATAATTTTCATTGTAAATGTCTTTCACGCCTCTGGTTAGGAAGATGCCAAGGTATTTCATTTTTTTGTGACTTTTGTGAATGAAATTGTGTTTTTTATTTGGGTTTCTGTTTGTTTATTATTGGTGTAGAGAAATGCGATTGTCTTTTGTAAATTTATTTTGTATACTGAGACTTTGCCAAAGGCCTTTATCAATGTAAGAAGGCTTTTGACAGATTCTCTTTGGTTTTCAAGGTACACAATCATATCATCTGCAAAGAGAGATAACTTGACTTCCTCTTTTCCTATTTGGATACCCCTGATTGCCTCCTCTTCTCTGATTTCTGTAGCCAGGACTTCCAATACTATGTTGAACAGAAGGGGTGAGAGTGGGCATCCTTGTCTAGTTCCGGTTTTCAGGGGAAATAGTTCCAACTTTTGTCCACTTAGGAGTATGCTGGCTGTGTGTTTCCCGTAGATGGCTTTTAGTATTTTGAGGTATGTTCCCCGTATGCCTAGATGTTCAAGGGTTTTTGTCAAGAAGGGGTGCTGGATTTTATCAAAAACTTTTTCTGCATCTAATGATATAATCATGTGGTTTTTTTTTGACATCTGTTGATGAATTTAATTACAATTATGGTTTGACGATTGTTGAACCAGCCTTGCATGCCAGGAATGAAGCCTACATGGTCATGGTGGATGATTTTTGAGATGTATTGCTGAATCCGGTTTGCTAGGATCTTGTTGAGAATTTTAGCATCTATGTTCATCAAAGATATTGGTCTATAGTCTCTTCTTTGTTGGGTCTTTATCTGGCTTGGGTATCAATGTGATGTTGGCTTTGTAAAATGATTTGGGGAGAGTTCCATCTTTTTCAATCGCCTGGAATACCTTCAGTAGGATTGGTATCAGCTCTTCCTTAAATATCTTGGAGAATTCTGCTAGAAAGCCATCTGGACCAGGGCTTTTTTTGGTAGGAAGTTTTCTTATTATGTAGTCGATTTCTTTGATTGTTATTGGTCTATTTAGGGTCTCAATTTCTTCTTGTTCCAACCTAGGTAGGTTGTGTGATGTCATAAAGTCCTCCATTTCCTTAAGGTTTTCAAGTTTTTTTTTCATACAAGTATATGTAGTAGTCTCTAATGATCTTTTGTATTTCTTCAGGGTCAGAGGTGACTTCATCTTTTGTGTTTCTGATTGTGCTTATTTTTTTCTTGTTTTTTCTTGGTCAGTCTAGCTAGGGGATCATCGATCTTGTTTATCCTTTCGAAGAACCAGCTTTTTGTTTCATTGATTTTTTGTATTGTCTTTTTGTCTTCTATGTCCTGGATTTGGGCTTTTATTTTGGTGATCTGGATTCTTCTGCTGAAATTAGGGATTTTGTGGTCTTGCTTTTCCAGCTTCTTTAGGTGGCTTGTTAGGTTGTGAATTTCTTCCATTTTCTTTATGTGTGTTTGTAGGGATATAAATTCCCCTCTTACTATACCTTTCAGGGAATCCCAGAGATTTTGGTAAGATGTTTCTTCATTTTCATTTGTTTCCAGGTATCTTTTGATCTCTGTTTTGATTTCATCATTTACCCAGGAGTTGGTTAGCATCATGCTGTTTATTGTCCATGTCTTTGTGGGTTTTGGGGGGACTTTGTTGGTGTCAATGTTTATTTTTATTCCACTGTGGTCCGAGAAGGTACATGGTAGAATTTCAGTCCTTTTAAACTTGCTTATGCTTGATTTATGGCCGAGTATGTGGTCGATCTTAGAATATGTTCCATGTGATGATGAGTAGAATGTGTATTCTGTGGTTTGGATGGAGTGTTCTGTAGGCATCAGTTAAGTCTATTTGGTCCAAAGTCACATTTAGGTTCCAGATCTCCTTGCTGATTTTTTGTCCTGATGAACTGTCTAGGGTTGTGAGTGGGGTATTAAAGTCCCCAGTTATGATGGTGTTAGAGTCAATATCTTTCTTTAGTTTTCCTATAAGTTGCTTTATAAAAGTTGGCGCACCTATGTTGGGTGCATATATGTTTAGGATAGATATATCTTGTTGATGGATTTAGCTTTTTATCATTATGTAGTGGCCTTCTGTATCTTTTTTGATTTTTAATAGATTGAAGGGTATTTTGTCTATAATTAAGATCACTACGCCTCCTTTCTTTGGTATTCCGTTCACCTGAAAGTTTGTTTCCCATCCTCTTACTTTGAGTGTGAGGGTGTCCTTTCTAGTGAGGTGAGTCTCTTGAAGGCAATAGATTGTTGCCTGATGATATTTTATCCATTTTGTCATTCTATGTCTTCTCAGTGGTGCATTTAGTCCATTCACATTTAGGCTAATAACTGAAGTGCAAGAGTTGATCCCTGTCATAAGGTTCTTACAGAGTTGTTCCTGTTTGTTTGTTTTCTTTCTTGGGGTTCTGGAGTTGGCTCATGTGTGTTTTTAATCTTTTGCTTGTACTCTTGTGAAGAATGTTGTTCTTTTTCTTTTTCTTCTGTGTTCAGTACTTTCTTAAGTGTTTCTTGTAGAGGTGGTCTGGTGGCAGCGTAGGTTCTTAGGGATTGGATATCTGGAAAAGATTTCAATTCTCCCTCACTAATGAAGCTTAGTTTGGCTGCGTAGGTTATTCTTGGTTGAAATTATTTCTCTTTTAGAACTTTGAAGAAAGGGCTCCAGGCTCTCCTAGCCTGAATGTTTTCTGTTGATAAATCTGCTGCTATTCTAATTGGTTTTCCCTGGTAGGTAGTCTGGCCTTTTTCTTTTGCTGCCATTAGGATTTTTTCTTTTATAGCTACTTTGTTTAGGCGAATTATTATGTATCTGGGAGTTGGTCTTCTCATTTGTTGTCTTGCAGGGGTTCTCTGAATCTTTGTGTTTGAATTTTTTCATCTTTGATGAGATGAGGGAAGTTTTCTTGGTTGATTTCTGAAATGTTTGTTCCAGTGTGGCTTCTGTTTCTCTCTCTGCCTCAGGAAGCCCAATTACTCTTAGGTTTGGTCTCTTGAAGTGACCATTCATCTCTTTCAGGTTTTGTTCTGTCTTTTTGAGCTTCTTTCCTATGCTTTTGACAGTTTGGGTTAGTTCTGTGTTTTGGTCTTCGAGCTCTGAGATTCTTTCTTCTGCTTGACTGATTCTGCTTTCCATGCTTATTAGTCTGTTATTCATTTCCATCACAGTATTCTTTACTGCTGTCATTTCTGACATCAGCTCCTTCCTATTTTCCTCTTGTCTCTTCTCAATTTTTTAAATTCTCTCTATTAATGTCTTGATATCTGAGTTTGTTGCATGTAACCAGTCATTCTGGGGGCTCTTCATTGTTTGTGTTCCAGAATCTGTTTTCTCAGTGTCTGATCTCCCAGGAGTCTCTGTGAGACCTATATTCTTCTTTTGGTTTTTCTTCATTTGTGTAGTTTTTCCCCCTCCCTACTTTTTCTTTCCCTCCACGTCACCGTCTTCTTTAATTCTGTTATTCAGGGGTAAAGGGATTGGTTTTACTTCTGTTTGTTCAATCTCCTATTCTTTTTGTATGCCCTCTTACTTTGTTCAATTCTGGAGTTGCACTGTAGGTTGTGGGTGGTCCTTTTTGCCGTTTTGAGATTTACTTAAGGGGGGAGCTGTGATTCAAAATCTATCTGCAGGTGCTGGTATTCACTGACAGGTGTGTGAATAATCTGGAACCCACTTCCCACTGCCTTGGAATCTGTCCGTGCAGTGCGGCTGTAGGTTTACTCCCTGAAATAAAATGTGGTTAGCAGAGGGGAGAGAATGGAGCAGACAGTGGGTTGAACAGGGGGGTGGAGAGATAGAGGAGTAAGGGAGGAAACAAATAGAGAGAGAGGCCTATACTGAAACAGATAAAAGCAATAGACCACTGCTACAAATGAACCAACTCTCATACAGACAAAAATAAAACATATAGTGATGCTAACATACCAGCTATCCAACCACCTTATTAGTGTGGTGTTCCTCTATACAGAGATATGGTTTACAGTGAGAAGAAAAGGAAGAGGAAAAAAGAAAAAAAGGAACAACACAGTAGGAATAGAATTAAAACATTAAACTAACAGAATCAATGAAGCATACTCTGAGACATTTCATTTAAGTCCAATGTCCTTTCAGGTCTGATTTCTAGTTTTCTTTTCAAGCTGGTAAATTAGTTTGCCATTGGGGTCAGTTGCCCCTGGTCTGCTGTGAAGGACAGTTCAGGTCACCCTCCATTCACCACTCTGGCCTATGTCTTTATCAAGTTTGTTTCTCCCATTTCGGTGTTGTTACCTTGCATCACCAGCAGGTGGTGCTATCTCAGCTGCTCACCCCAGAGGGGTTGGGGCCGTACAGGGATGGCAGAGGCTCAAGATGGCAAGATGGCTGCCTTCCTCAGGGCAGACGCCAGGAGACTTACGTCGGGCAGGACGTCTCGGTTGCAGGAGAGGTGGCAGCGATCCCAGCAGATCTTCCCTGAAGGGGCTTCAAGGACTGAAGTTGTGGATCGCCTCCGGCCCAGGTGGTGCATGTGCTACCGGCGGCAGTAGCGGTGGCGGTGGCTGTGGCGGCTGCGGCAACTGCGGCAGCAGTGTCTGTGCTGTAGTGGCTGTCCAGAGCGCTGCGATGTCCCAGCGGTGGCAACGGCCAAGCTCCATATGAAGAGCAGGCTGCGATGTTGGGGTCCGTAGCCTCCAGGGTGAGAGTCAGAGACCCACTGCAGTTCTCCTTTGCAGAGGTTTTCACAGACCAGTTTGCCCCATCGCCATCTTGCTGGAAGTCCAATACTGCTACTTCTAATGCTTCTTCTTCATCTTCTCCTTCTTTTGCTTCTTCTGCTTCTCTGCTTCTGCTTCAACTGCTGCTGCCTCTGCTTATTGTGCTTCTGCTCCTGATTCTTCTGTTGCTTCGACTTCTGCTTTGCTTCGCCTGCTTCTGCTGCTGCTTCTAATGCTTCTTCGTCGACTTCAACTTTTTTTCTGCTCCTTCTGCTTCTGCTTCTTCTTTTACTTCCTTTGCTGTTTCTTCTCCTTCTGATTCAGATTCTTCTTTAGGGATTTCTGCTTCTGCTTCTGCCTCTTCTGCTTCTGCTGTGGCTTTTGCTTCTGCAGTTTCTGCTTCTGCTATTGCTTCTGCTTCTGCTTCTGCATCTGTTTCTGCTTCTTCTACTGCTTCTGCTTTTGCTTCTGCTTGTGCTTCAGCTTGTGCTACCTCTACTGCTGCTTCTAATGCTTCTTTTTCGTCTTTTCCTTCTTCTACTGTTTCTTCTCCTTCTTCTTTTGCTTCTTCTGAATCTGCTACTGCTTCTGCTGCCTCTGCTTAATCTGCTTCTGCTTCTGTTTCTGCATCCACTTCTTCTTCTACTTCTTCTCATTCTCTTTCTCCTTCTCCTTTTGTTTCTGCTTCTGTTTCTGTTGTTTCTTCTTTTTTCTGCTTCTCCTTCTTTTGCTTTTCTCCTTGCCTTCTTCTTGTTCTTGTTCTCCTCCTCCTTCTCCTCCTCCTCCTCCTCCTTCTTCTTCTGCTTCTTCTTCTGCTTCTTCTTCTACTTCTGTTGAATTTCATTCTGCTTCTGTTTTTCTGCTTCTGCTGCTTCTGCTTCTGCTTCACCTTCTACTTCTCTACTGCTGCTTCTTCTTCTGCTCTGCTGCTACTTCTGCTGCTTCTTCTGCAGTTTATGCTGCTGCTTCTACTGCTTTCCTGCAAATGCTTCTGATTCTGCTGCTGCATCTTCTGTTTCTGCTTCTTTGGTTTCTGCTTCTGCTATTCCTTCTTCTACTCCTTCTCCTGCTACTAATTCTGATGCTGCTGATGCTGCACCTACTTCTTGTGTTGTTGCTGCTGCTGTTGTTGTTGTTGTTGTTGTTCTTCTTCTTCTTCGCCTTCTTCTTCGTCATCTTTGTCTTCGTCTTTTTCTTCATTTTCTTCTTCTTCATCTTTTTCTTCTTCCTTTTTTTCATCTGCTTCTACTTCTTCTACTGCTTCTGCTTCTACTTAAGCTTGTGCTTCTGTTTCTACTGCCTCTACTGCTGCTTCTAATGCTTCTTCTTCGTTTTCTCCTTCTTCTTCTGCTTATTCTTCCCATTCTTCTGCTTCTGCTGCCTCTGCTTATTCTGCTTCTGCTTCTGCTTCTTCTTTTGCTGCTCTGCAACTGTTGCTTCAGCTTCTGCTTCCCTTCTTCTGCTTTGGTTGTTTCTTCTAATGCTTCTTTATCGACTCTGATTTTTTTATGCTCCTTCTGCTTCTCCTTCTTTTTCAACTTCCTTTGCTGCTTATTCTGCTTTTGATTATGCTTCTCCTTTTTGTGTTTCTGCTTCTGCTTCTGCCTCTTCTGATTCTGCTGTGGCTACTGCTTGAGCAGTTTCTGCTTCTGCTGTTGCTTCTGCTTCTGTTCTGCTGCTGGTTCTTTGGGTGATGCTGCTGCTTCTGCTGCTGCTTTTGCTTCCGTGTTCACTTCTTCTCCTACTTCTTCTTTTTCTCCTATTGCTTCTCCTTTTGTCTGCTTCTGTTTCTCCTGCTTTTCTTCTTTTCTGCTTCTCCTTCTTCTGCTTTTCTCCTTGCCTCCTCCTCCTCCTCCTTCTCCATCTCCTTCTCCTTCCCCCTCTCCTTCTCCTTCTCCTCCTCCTCCTCCTTCTCCTCCTCCTTCTTCTTCTCTTCTTCTTCTTCTCTAATTCCTCCTCCTCCTCCTCTTTTTCTTCTATGTCTTCTTCTCCTCCTATTCTGCTTCTGCCTGTATGTTTTTTCTTCATCTTCTGCTTCTTCCTCTGCATCTTTTCATCCTTCTGCTGTTTCTGCTTTCTCCTGCTGCTTCTGCATATGCATCAGCTCCTGCTTCTGCTGCTTCTTCTTCTTTGACTTACTCTTCTTCTTCTGCTTCTGCTTCTTCTACTTCTGTTGGTTCTCCTTCTGCCTCTGTTGTTTCTTCTTCTGCTGCTTCTGCTTCTGCTTCTATTACTTTTTTTAATAATTGATATTTTTTATTTTGATATTATGGGGTACAGTCAAGAATTAGGTATGCAAATATGCTTCATTCAGGCCCCCTTTGTTGGTAATTGGTGTCTCCCCATCTCCAGATAGATGTTTACTACCATTAGTCCCATCTCCCCCCCCATAGTTTCTCAGTATTGTCAGTCATTTTCTTATAGTAGTGCATTGGATGATCGAGGTCCGCTATATGAGTGAGAATATGATACTCAGATCTTTGTTTCTGTGAGAGGTCACTTAGTATTATAGACTTAGCTCCATCAAGGTTGCTGCAAAATTAATGGTTTTTTTTATGGCTGCATAGTATTCCATCGTGTATCTGTACCACATTTTTTTAATCTAGTCCTCTTTTGATGGACAGCGTGGTTGGTTCCAGGTTCTTTCTATTGTGAATAATGCTGCAATAAACATTCGCGTGCAGGTATCTTTTTAATAGAGTGATTTGAGTTCTTCAGGATATATTCCCAGTAGGGGATTGCAGGATCATATGGGAGGTTGATGTTTAGAGTTTTTAGGAATTGCCACACTGCTTTCCACAGAGGTTGCACTAGTTTGCACTCCCACCAACAGTGTAGAAGTGCTCCCTTTTCACCACACCCTCTCCAGCAGCTGTTATTTTTTTTAGTTGTTGATAATTACCATTCTGACTGGGGTTAAGTGGTATCTCAGTGTGGTTTTGATTTGCATCTCCCTGATGATTAATGAGGTTGAGCATTTCTTCATGTGTCTGTTGGCTGCTCGGATGTCTTCCTTTGTGAAGTGTCTGTTCTTATCTTTTGACCACTTTGTAATAGTGTTGTTTGTTTTTTTCTTTTCAGCCCATTTGAGTTCCTTGTAGATCCAGGATGTTAAACCGTTGTCAAACCTGGAGTGGGCAAACAGTTTTTCCCAGTCTGTAGGCTGTCTTCCTGCTCTCTTGATGGTTTCTTTGGCTTTGCAGAAGCTTGTCAGTTTAATGAGGTCCCACTTGTCTATCTTATCCCGTATGGCTTGTGGGTTTTGAGTTTTGTTCTGGAATTGGATGCCAGTTCCAATTTCCATGAGGGTATGTCCTTCATTTGCTAAGGTTCTTATGGTTTGAGGTTTTATATTTAGGTCCCTGATCCATTTTGAGTTAATTTTTGTGTATGGGGATAGATAGGGGTCCTGTTTCAATCTTCTGCATGTGGTCAGCCAGTTGTTCCAGCACCATTTACTGAACAGGTTCTCCTCTCCCCATTGGTAGGTGGTGGAGGCTTTGTTGAAGATGAGTTGGTTGAGAAATTGAGGTCTTGCCTCTGGAATCTCAATTCTATTCCATTGTTCTATATGCCTGTTCCTATACTAATACTAAGCTGTTTTGATGATTGTAGCTTTATAGTCAAGTTTGAAGTCTGGTAATGTGATACCACCTGCTTTGTGTTTTTCATGAGAATTGTTCTGGCAATTCTTGGTCGTTTGTGTTTCCATATGAATTCCTGTGTTGTTTTTTCTAGGTCTAAGAAGAATGTTACTGGTAACTTGATAGGTATTGCATTGAATCTGTAGATTGCCTTAGGTAAGATGGGTATCTTCACAATGTTGATTCTTCCAATCCATGAGCATGGGATATTTTTCCATTTTTTTGTGTCATCTTTGATTTCTTTGAGCAGAGTTTTGTAGTTTTCATTGTAAAGGTCTTTCACATCTCTGGTTAGGAATATGCCAAGGTATTTCATTTTTTTGTGGCTATTTTGAATGGAATTCTGCTTCTTATTTGGGTTTCTGTTTGTTTATTATTGGTGTAAAGAAATTCAATTGTCTTTTGCACATTTATTTTATATCCTGAGATTTTACTGAAGGCCTTTATCAGTGTAAGGAGGTTTTTGACAGATTCTCTTGGTTTTTCACGGTATACAATCATGTCATCTGCAAAGAGAGATAATTTGACTTCCTCTTTTCCTATTTGGATACCCCTGATTGCCTTCTCTTCTCTGATCACTCTAGCCAGGACTTCCAATACTATATTGAACAGGAGGGGTGAGAGTGGGCATCCTTGTCTTGTTCCAGTTTGCAGGGGAAATGGTTCCAATTTTTCTCCGTTGAGGAGTGTGCTGGCTGTAGATTTCTCGTAGATGGCTTTTACTACTTTGAGGTATGTTCCCTGTATGCCTAGATGCTCAAGGGTTTTTATCAAGAAGGGGTGCTGGATTTTATCAAAAGCTTTTTCTGCATCTAATGATATAATCATGTGATTTTTGTTTTGGCATCTGTTGATGTATTTAATTACATTTATTGTTTTACAAATGTTGAACCAGACTTGCGTCCCAGGGATGAATCCTACTTGGTCATAGTGAATGATTTTTGAGATGTGTTGTTGAATCCGGTTTGCTAGGATCTTGTTGAGATTTTAGCATCTATGTTCATCAAAGATATTGGCCTGTAGTTCTCTTTTTTTGTTGGATCTTTACCTGGCTTGGGTATCAATGTGATGTTACCTTCATAAAATGATTTGGGGAGGGTTTCATCTTTCTCAATCGCCAGAAATAGCTTCAGTAGGATTGGAATCAGTTCCTCCTTAAATATCTTGTAAAATTCTGCTGGAAAGCCATCTTGTCCGGGGCTTTTTTTTGTAGGTAGTTTTCTTATTACATAGTCAATTTCCTTGATTGTTATTGGTCTATTTAGGGTCTCAATTTCTTCTTGTTTCAACCTAGGCAGGTTGTGTGGTAACACAAAGTCCACCATTTCCTTGAGGTTTTCAAGTTTGTTTCCATACAAGTGTACATAGTGGTCTTTGATGATCTTTTGTATTTCTTCAGGGTCAGATGTGACTTCATCTTTTGTGCTTCTGACTGTGCTTATTTGTGTTTTTTCTTACTTTTTCTTGTCAGTCTAGCTACGGGACCATTGATCTTGTTTATCCTTTCAAAGAACCAGCTTTTTGTTTCATTGATTTTTTTGTATTGTCTTTTTGTCTTCTATGTCCTGGATTTGGACTTTTATTTTGGTGATCTGGATTCTTCCGCTGAAATTAGGGTTTTTGTGATCTTGCTTTTCCAGTTTCCTTAGGTGGCTTGTTAGGCTATTAATTTGTGCTCCTTCCAATTTCTTCATGTGTGTTTGTAGGGATATAAATTCCCCTCTTACTACAGCTTTTAAGGCGTCCCAAAGATTTTGGTAAGATGTTTCTTCATTTTCATTTATTTCCAGGTATCTTTTGATCTCTGTTTTGATTTCATCATTGATCCAGGAGTTGTTTAGCATCATGCTGGTTAGTGTCCAAGTCTTTGTGGGATTTGGGGGTACCTTGTTGGTGCCTTTGTTTATTTGTTTTATTTTTACTCTAATGCTTCTTCTTCATCTTCTGCTTCTTCTACCTCTTCTTCTGCTTCTGCTTCTGCTGCCTCTGCTTTGGGTTTTGGGGGGACCTTGTTGGTGTCAATATTTATTTTTATTCCACTGTGGTCTTAGAAGATGCCTGGTAGAATTCGGTCTTTTTAAATATGCTTATGCTTGATTTATGGCCAAGAATGTGGTCGATCTTGGAATATGTCCCATGCAGTGATGAGTAGAATGTGTATTCTCTGGTCTTTGGTTGGAGTGTTCTGTAGGTATCAATTAAGTCCATTTGGTCCAGAGTCACATTGAGGTTCTGAATCTCGTTGCTCATTTTTTGTCCTGATGATCTGTCGAGGGTTGTGAGTGGGGTATTAAAGTTCCCAGTTATGATGGTGTTAGAATCAATATCTTTCTTTAGTTTTCCTAGGAGTTGCTTTGTAAAAGTTGATGCACCTATATTAGGTGCATATATGTTTAGGATAGATATTTCTTGTTGATGGAGTAAGCCTTTTATCATTATGTAGTGACCCTCTTTATCTTTTTTAATTTTTGATAGCTTAAATGGTATTTTGTCTGAAATTAGGATCACGACTCCTCCTTTCTTTTGTGTTCCATTCACCTGGAAATTTGCATCCCATCATCTTACTTTGAGCCTGTGCATGTCCTTTCTAGTGAGATGGGCTCTTGAAGGCAGTATATTGTTTCCTGGTGATATTTTATCCATTTTGCCATTCTATGTCTTTTCAGTGGTGCATTTACTCCATTCACATTCAGGCTAATTACTGAAATGTGAGAGTTCATCCCTAACATATAGTTCTTTTAGAGTTGTTGTTCCACTTGGTTTATTGTCTTTCTTTTGTTTTGGGGGTTGGTTCACATGTATTTTATTCTTTTTCCTGTACTTCTGTGAAAAATGTTGCTCTTTTTTTCCCCTTTTCTTCTGTGTGTAGTACTTTCTTAAGTATTTCATGTAGAGGTGGTTTGGTGGCAGCGTAGGTTCTTAGGGATTGGATATCTGGGAAAGATTTTAATTCTCCCTCACCGATGAAGCTTAATCTGGCAGGGTAGATTATTCTTGGTTGAAATTGTTTATCTTTTTGGACTTTGAAGATAGGGCTCTAAGCTCTCCTAGCCTGCAGGGTTTCTGTAGATAAATCTGCTGCTATTCGAATTGGTTTTCATGGTGGGTAATCTGACTTTTTTCTCTTGCTGCCTTTAGGATTTTTTCTTTTATGCCTACTTTGTTTAGGCGAATTATTATGTGTCTAGGAGTTGGTTTTCTCATTTGCTGTCTTGCAGGGATTCTCTGGATCTCTTGTGTTTGAGTTTTTGCTTCGTTGATTAGATAAGGGAAGTTTTCTTGAATGATCTCATGGAAGGTTTGTTCCAATGTGGTCTCTGTCTCTTTTTCTGCCTCATGCAGACCAATTACTCTTAGATTAGGCCTCTTGAGGTAATCACTCATCTCTTGAAGGTTTTTTTCTGTATTTTTGAGCTTGTTTTCTGTGTTTTTGAGAGTTTGGGTTATTTCTATATTTTGGTCCTCAAGCTCTGAGATTCTTTCTTCTGCTTGGGTAATTCTGCTTTCCATGCTTATAAGTTTATTGTTTATTTCATTCACAGTACTCTTTATTACTGTTATCTCAGATATCAGCTCCTTTCTAGTTTCTTCTTGAGTCTCTTCAATTCTTTTTAATCTCTCCATTAATGTCTTGATATCTAGGGTTGTATTTTGAGACCATTAATTCTGAGTGGGGCTCTTCGTTGTTTGCATTCCAAAGTCAGTTTTCTCAGTGTCTGTCCTCCCAGGAGTCTGGGAAAGACCCATATTCTTCTTTTGGGTTTTCTGCATTTGTGTAGATTTTTCTCTCTCGTCCCTTAGTGGATCAAGTTCCTGAGATCTAATCTCCAGCTTCTCTCCTCTGTTTCTATTGCAGGCAGTTAGCTTGTTGTCTAGGATATCTGTGACTCTAGTCACTATTCAGCATAGGGAAGGGGCTTTCCTCCTGTTAATGACGTCACTGTGGGAACCAAGGTGGAGGCTCTGCTAGGTGGGCGGGGCGATGCGATGTAAATATGCCCTGAAAATGGTGGAAGTGGTGGTTTTACTTTCGCTTTTAGGGGGTTCCTGTGGGTCTCTAGGCGGGACCAGCTTCACAGCTGGGCGCTGGATCTGAGGTTCCTCCAGCCAGCTGGGGTGGAGGACAGGGTTGTGCATTTCCTCCTCTGGAGCTGGAAGCCTGCGATCGGCACCTTATGTCAGCTTGGGGTTCTGCCCCCTTACACAGGCTTGTTGTCACATATGCTGAGTGCCTCAGCCAGGGTGGGCCAGGGTCTTCTGATCTCCAAAGCTCCAGAGGGCAGGTGGTGGCTCTGGGTCCCTCCCAGGGCACTTTAGCCAGAAATCGGACTGGTATCCCTAAGGGGCAGGCACTCAGAGCCTCTCTGCATGACTGGCAGCTTCGTGCTGCATGCTGGTCTCCATGATGTGACCAGGGATGGAGCTGGGGTCTGGGATTTGGAATTTCCCAGTCAGCCGGAATCACATATAGTGGAGCAGCTGCAGTCCGGCAGCCATGTCTGGCCCTGTGTGGGACCAAACGTCCCCAAGCCTCATATTAGTGTGGTTTTGACATATGTTGATGTATTTAATTACATTTATGGTTTTACGAATGTTGAACCAGCCTTGCATCCCAGGAATGAAGCCTACTTGGTCATGATAGATGATTTTTGAGATGTATTGCTGAATTCAGTTTGCTAGGATCTTGTTGAGAATTTTAATATCTATGTTCATCAAAGATATTGGCAGGTAGTTCTCTTTCTTTGTTGGATCTTTACTTGGCTTGGGTATCAATGTGATGTTGGGTTTGTAAAATGATTTGGGGAGAGTTCTATCTTTCTCAATCGCCTGAAATAGCTTCAGTAGAATGGGTATCAATACCTCCTTGAATGTCTTGTAGAATTCTGCTGGAAAGCCTTCTGAACCAGAGCTTTTTTTTGCAGGAAGTTTTCTTATTACATAGTCGATTTCCTTGATTGTTATTGGTCTATTTAGGGTCTCAATTTCTTCTTGTTCCAGTCTAGGTAGGTGGTGTGATGTCAGAAAGTCTTCCATTTCCTTAAGGTTTTCAAGTTTGTTTCCATACAACCATACAAGTGTACGTAGTAGTCTCTAATGATCTTTTGTATTTCTTCAGGGTCAGATGTGACTTCATCTTTGGTGTTTCTGATTGTGCTTATTTGAATTTTTTCTCGTTTTTTCTTCATCAGTCTAGCTATGGGACCATGGATCTTGTTTATTCTTTCGAAGAACCAGCTTTTTGTTTCATTGAGTTTTTGTGTTATCTTTTTGTCTTCTATGTCCTGGATTTGGGCTTTTATTTTGGTGATCTGGATTTTTCTGCTGAAATTAGGGTTTTTGTGGTCTTGCTTTTCCAGCTTCTTTAGGTGGCTTGTTAGGTTGTTAATTTGTGTTCCTTCCAATTTCTTCATGTGTGTTTGTAGGGATATGAATTCCCCTCTTACTACAGCTTTCAAGGCGTCCCAGAGATTTTGGTAAGATGTTTCTTCATTTTCATTTGTTTCCAGGTATCTTTTGATCTCTGTTTTGATTTCATCATTGACCCAGGAGTTGTTTAGCATCATGCTGTTTAGTGTCCATGTCTTTGTGGGTTTTGTGGAGACTTTGTTGGTGTCAATGTTTATTTTTATTCCACTGTGGTCTGAGAAGGTACATGGTAGAATTTCGGTCCTTTTAAATTTACTTATGCTTGATTTATGGCCAATTATGTGGTTGATCTTAGAATACATTCCATATGGTGATGAGTAGAATGTGTATTCTGTGGTCTTTGGACAGAGTGTTCTGTAGGTATCAATTAAGTCCATTTGGTCCAAAATCACATTGAGGTTCCAGATCTCCTTGCTGATTTTTTGTCCTGATGATCTGTCTAGGGTTGTGATTGGGGTATTAATGTCCCCAGTAATGATAGTGTTAGAGTCAATATCTTTCTTTAGTTTTCCTAGAAGTTGCTTTATGAAAATTGGCGCACCTATGTTGGGTGCATATATGTTTAGGATAGATATTTCTTATTGATGGATTGAACCTTTTATCATTATGTAGTGGCCTTCTGTATCTTTTTTGATTTTTAATAGCTTGAAGGTATTTTGTCTGAAATTAAGATCGTTACTCCTCCTTTCTTTTGTATTCCGTTTGACTGAAAGTTTGTTTCCCAACCTCTTACTTTGAGTCTGTGGGTGTCATTTCTAGTGCAGTGAGTCTCTTGAAGGCAATGGATTGTTGCCTGATGACATTTTATCCATGTTGCCATTCTATGTCTTCTCAGTGGTGCATTTAGTCCATTCACATTTAGGCTAATAATTGAAGTGCAAGAGTTGATCCCTGTCATAAGGTTCTTACAGAGTTGTTCCGGTTTGTTTGTTGTCTTTCTTGGGGTTCTGGAGTTGGCTCATGTGTGTTTTTAATCTTTTCCCTGTACTCTTGTGAAGAATGTTGTTGTTCTTTTTTCTTTTTCTTCTGTGTTCAGTACTTTCTTAAGTGTTTCTTGTAGAGGTGGTCTGGTGGCAGCGTAGATTCTTAGGGATTAGATATCTGGAAAAGATTTCAATTCTCCCTCACTAATTTAGCTTAGTTTAGCTGGGTAGGATATTCTTGGTTGAAATTGTTTCTCTTTTAGAACTTTGATGATAGGACTCCAGGCTAGCCTAGCCTGAAGGGTTTCTGTGGATAAATCTGCTGCTATTCTAATTGGACTTCCCTGGTAGGTAGTCTGACCTTTTTCTCTTGGTCGCTTTAGGATTTTCTTTTATAGCTACTTTGTTTAGGCGAATTATTATGTGTCTGGGAGTTGGTCTTCTCCATACTTCTAATAATAGAAGTATGTTGTCTTGCAGGCGTTCTCTGAAACTTTTGTATTTGAATTTTTTCATCCTTGATGAGATGAGGGAAGTTTTCTTGAATGATTTCATGAAATGTTTGTTCCAGTGTGGCTTCTGTTTCTCTCTCTGCCTCAGGAAGTCCTATTACTCTTAGGTTTGGTCTCTTGAAGTGATCATTCATCCCTTGCAGGTTTTGTTCTGTCTTTTTGAGCTTCTTTTCCATGCTTTTGACAGTTTGGGTTAGTTCTTTGTTTTGGTCTTTGAGCTCTGAGATTCTTTCTTCTGCTTGGTTGATTCTGCTTTCCATGCTTATTAGTCTGTTATTCATTTCCATCACAGTATTCTTTACTGCGGTTATTTCTGACATCAGCTCTTTCCTAGCTTCCTCTTGTCTCTCCTCAATTTTTTAAATTCTCTCCATTAATGTCTTGATGTCTGCGTTTTTTGCATGTGACCAGTCATTCTGAGGGCTCTTCATTGTTTGTGGTCCAGAATTTGTTTTCTCAGTGTCTGATCTCCCAGGGGTCTGTGTGAGACCTATATTCTTCTTTTGGTTTTTCTACATTTGTGCGGTTTTTTCCCTTCCTACTTTTTCCTTCCCTCAACATCACCGTCTTCTTTAATTCTGTTATTTAGGGGTAAAGGGAATGATTTTACTTCTGTTTGTTCAATCTCTTATTCTTTATGTATGCTCTCTTTTTTCAATTCTGTAGTTGCACTGTAGGTTGGGGGTGGTCCTTTTTGCAGTTTTGGGATTTACTTAAGGGGGGAGCTGTGATTCAAAATCTATCTGCAGGTCCTGGTATTCACTGACAGGTGTGTGGATAATCTGGAACCCACTTTCCACTGCCTTGGAATCTTTCCATGCAGTGGGGCTGTAGGTTTACTCCCTGAAATAAAATGTGGTTAGCAGAGGGGCGAGAATGGAGCAGACAGTGGGTTGAAGAGTGGGGTGGAGAGATAGAGCAGTAAGCAGGGATACAAACGTGTGCCAACAAATGGAGAGAGAGAGACCTATACTGAAACAGATAGAAACAATAGACCACAGCTACTGACGAACCAACTCCCATACAAAAAAAAACATATAGTGATGCTAACATAGAAGCTAACCAACCACCTTATTGGTGTGCTGTTCCTCTATACAAAGATATGGTTTACAGAGAGAAGAAAAGAGATGAAAAGGAAGAGGGGGGAAAAGGGAACAATACAGTAGGGATAGAATTAAGTCATTAAACTAACAGAATCAATGAAGCACACTTTGAGACTTTTCGTTTAAGTCCAATATCCTTTCAGTTCTGATTTCTAGCTTTCTTTTGAAGCAGGTAAATTAGTTTGAGTTGGGGTGCTGCCCCTGGTCTGCTGTGAAGGACAGTTCAGATCACCCTCGTTCACCACTCTGGCCTATGTCTTTTTCAAGCTTGTTTCTCCCGTTTCGGTGTTGTTACCTTGAATCTCCAGCAGGTGGTGCTATCTCAGATGCTCGACCCAGAGGGGGTGGGGTCAGACAGGAACTGGCAGAGACTGGAGATGGATGCCTGCCTCAGGGCACAGGCAGGAGACTCATGGCGGGCAGGACATCTCGGTCACAGGAGAGATAGCAGCAATTCCAACAGATCTTCCCTCAAGGGGCTTCAAGGACAGAAGTCGTGGATCTCCTCTGGCCCAGGTGGTGCAATGTGCAGATGACGGCGGTGGTTGCGTCTGTGCTGCAGTGGCTGTCCAGTCTGCTGTGATGCCCCAGTGGTGGCAATGGCCAAGATCCATATGAAGAGCAGACTGCGATTTGGGGGTCCGCCGCCCCTGGGGCGAGAGCCAGAAACCCACTGCAGTTCTCCTTTGCAGAGGGTTTCACAGATCAGGTTGCCCCATCGCCATCTTGCCGGAAGTCCTCCTACTATTGTTTCTAATGCTTCTTCTTCATCTTCTTCTTCGTCTGCTTCTTCGACTTCTTTTCCGCTTCTTCTGCTTCTGCTACTGCTTTCGCTGCCTCTGCTTAATCTCCTTCTTCTTCTGCTTCTTCTGCTGCTGCTTCTGCTACTGCTGCTTTGACTTCTGCTTCTGCTGCCTCTGCTTGTTCTGCTTCTGCTTCTGCTTCTTCTGCTGCTGCTTCGTCTAAGGCGGCTTTGGATTCTGCTTCGCTTCTCCAGCTTCTGCTGCTGTTTCTAATGCTTCTTCATCGACTTCTGCTTTTTTTCTGCTCCTTCTGCTTCTGCTTTTACTTCTACATCCTTTGCTGTCTATTCTGCTTCTGATTTTGCTTCTGCTTTGGTGGTTTCTACTTCTGCTGCTGCCTCTTCTAATTCTGCTATGTCTTCTGCTTCTGCAGTTTCTGCATCTGCTATTAGTTCTGCTTCTGCTTCTGATGCTGATGCTGCTGCTTCTGCTCTGCATCCACTTCTTCTTCTCCTTCTTCTTTTTCTCGTTCTCCTTTTGTTTCTGCTTCTGTTTCTGCTGCTTCTTCTCATTTTCTACTTCTCATTCTTCTGCTTTTCTCCTTGCCTCCTCCTCCTCCTCCTCCTTCTTCTTCTTCTTCTCATTCTTCTCCCTCTCCCTCTCCCTCTGCCTCTCCCTCTCCCTCTCCTCCTTCTCCTTCTCCTTCTCCTTCTCCTTCTCCTTCTCCTTCTCCTTCTCCTTCTCCTTCTCCTTCTCCTTCTCCTTCTCCTTCTCCTTCTCCTTCTCCTTCTTCTTCTTCTTCTTCTTCTTCTTCTTCTTCTTCTTCTTCTTCTTCTTCTTCTTCTTCTTCTTCTTCTTCTTCTTCTTCTTCTTTTGTTTCTGCTTCTTCTGCTTCTGCTGGTACTGGTGCTGCTTCTGGTTCTGCTGCTTCTGCTTCTACTGCTCCTGCAGTTTCTTCTTTTGCTTCTTCTTCTACTTTCTCTTCTTCTTCTTCTTCTTCTTCTTCTTCTCCTCCTCCTCCTCCTCCTCCTCCTCCTCTCCCATCTCCTCTTCCTCCTCCTCTACTTCTTCTTCTACTTCTTTTCTGCTCTGCTTCTATTGCTTTTTCTTTATCTTCTGCTCCTTCTTCTGCATCTTCTTGTACATGTGCTACCTCTGCTTTTTTTCCGCTGTTTCTGCATCTGCTTCAGCTCCTGCTTCTGCTGCTTCTTCTTCTCCTCCTCCTCCTCCTCCTCCTCCTTCTCCTCCTCCTCCTTCTTCTCCTTCTTCTTCTTCTTCTGTAGTTGCTTCTTCTGCTTCTTCTGATTTTTTTTGCTTTTGTTTCTGCTTCTTCCCTGGCTGTTTCTTCTGATTCTGCTCCTCCTTCTGCTTCTTCTTCTTCTCCTTCTTCTGCTTCTTCAGAAACTGTTGATTCTCCTTCATTTTCTGTTGCTTCTGCATCTGCTCTTTCTGGTTCTGCTTCTACTTCTTCTTCTGCTTCTGCTTCTTCTTTTGCTTCTGCTTCTGCTGTTACTTTTTCTGCTGCTTCTTCTGTGGTATCTGCTGCTGCCTTTGCTGCTCTCCTGCATTTGCTTCTGATTCTGCTTCTGATGCTGCGACTTCTGTTTCTTCTTCTTTGATTTCTGCTTCTGGTATTGCTTCTTCTCCTGCTTCTCCTGGTGCTTCTGATGCTGCTTCTGCCCCTTCTATTGCTTGTTTTTTTCTTCTTCTGCTTTTGCTGCTGATGGCCCTTCCTCTTCTTCTTCTTATTCTTCGTCGTCCTCTTCTTCTTCTTCTTCACCTTCTGCTTTCTCTGATATTTTCTTTTTTTTTAACTTTTAAAAAATTTTCCCTCAACTGCCAATTCACCCTCCCAACAGTTTCCCATTACTGCCAATCACTTGCTTTAGCATTACAATTGTTCAAGATCATCTTATGAGTGACAACATATGGAACTCTGTTCTTTGTTTCTGTGATAAATCACTGAGTATGATAGACTCCAAATCCATCCAAGTTGCTGTAAAGTCCATATATTTGTCATTCTTTATCATTCACTTCTTTTCTTTTTTTTTTATAATCGATATTTTTTAATTTTGACATTGTGAGGTACAGTCAAGGGTTAGGTATACAAATATGCTTCACTCAGGCCCCCTTGTTGATAATTGGTGTCTCCCTGACTCCAGAAAGATGTTTACAACCATTAGTCCCATCTCACCCCCATAGTTTCCCAATGTTGTCAGTCATTTTCTTATAGTAGTGCATTGGATGATCAAGGTCCACTATATGAGTGAGAATATGTGGTACTCAGATCTTTGTTTCTGTGAGAGGTCACTTAGTATTATAGACTCTAGCTCCATCCAGGTTGCTGCAAAATTCATGATTTTGTTCTTTTTTATGGCTGCATAGTATGCCATCGTGTATCTGTACCACATTTTTTTAATCCAGTCCTCTTTTGATGGACAGCGTGGTTGGTTCCAGGTTCTTTCTATTGTGAACAATGCTGCAATAAACATTCGCGTGCAGGTATCTTTTTAATAGAGTGATTTGAGTTCTTCAGAGTATATTTCCAGTAGGGGATTGCAGGGTCCTATGGGAGGTTGATGTTTAGAGCTTTTAGGAATCGCCACACTGCTTTCCACAGAGGTTGCACTAGTTTGCACTCCCACCAACAGTGTAGAAGTGTTCCCTTTTTGCCACACCCTCTCCAGCAGCTGTTATTTTTTGAGTTGTTGATAATTGCCATTCTGACTGGAGTTAGGTGGTATCTTAGTGTGGTTTTGATTTGCATCACCCTGATGATTAATGAGGTTGAGCATTTCTTCATGTGTCTGTTGGCTGCTCGGATGTCTTCCTTTGTGAAGTGTCTGTTCTTATCTTTTGCCCACTTTATAATGGGGTTGTTTGTTTTTTTTCTTTTCAGCCCGTTTGAGTTCCTTGTAGATTCAGGATGTTAAGCCTTTGTCAGACCTGGTGTTGGCAAATACTTTTTCCCAGTGTGTAGGCTGTCTTCCTGCTCTCTTGATGGTTTCTTTGGCTTTGCAGAGGCTTGTCAGGTTTTTTTTTGTTTTTTTTTTTTTTGAGTTGGAGTCTCACTCTGTCGCCCAGACTGGAGTGCGGTGGCCGGGAGCGGCCTCGACCTGCTGGGCTCCGGCAATCCTTCCACCTCAGCCTTCCGAGTAGCCGGAATTACAGGCATGTGCTTCCACGCCCGGCTGATTTTTTTTTTTTTTTGTAGAGATGAGGTCTCGCCTGCCCAGGCGGGTCTCGAACCTGCGGGCTCAGGCAATCCACTCACCTCAGCCTCCCAAAGGCGCGGGATTACAGGCTGAGCCACCGAGCCTGCTAGCTTGTCAGTTTAATGAGGTCCCACTTATCTATCTTATGCCTTATGGCCTGTGGGTTTCGAGTTTTGTTTAGGAATTGGATGCCAGTTCCAATTTCCATGAGGGTATGTCCTTCATTATCTAAGGTTCTTATGGTTTGAGGTTTTATATTTAGGTCCCTGATCCATTTGGAGTTGATTTTTGTGTATGGGGATAGATAGGGGTCCTGCTTCAATCCTCTGCATGTGGTCAGCCAGCTTTCCCAGCACCATTTACTGAATAGGTTCTCCTCTCCCCAGTGGTAGGTGGTGGAGGTTTTGTCGAAGATGAGGTGGTTGAGAAATTGAGGTCTTGCCTCTGGAATCTCAATTCTATTCCATTGATCTATATGCTTGTTCCTATACCAATACTAAGCTGTTTTGATGATTTTAGCTTTATAGTAAAGTTTGAAGTCTGGTAATGTGATACCACCTGCTTTGGTTTTTTTGCTGAGGATTGTTCTGGCTATTCTTGGTCATTTGTGTTTCCATATGAATTCCTGTGTTGCTTTTTCCAGGTCTGAGAAGAATGTTGCTGTTAATTTGATAGGTATTGCATTGAATCTGTAGATTGCCTTAGGTAAGATGGACATCTTCACAATGTTGATTCTTCTAATCCATGAGCATGGGATATTTTTCCACTTGGTTGTGTCATCTTTGATTTCTATGAGCAGAGTTTTGTCGTTTTCATTGTAAAGGTCTTCCACGTCTCTGATTAGGAAGATGCCAAGGTATTTCATTTTTTTGTGACTATTTTGAATGGAATTCTGCTTCTTATTTGGGTTTCTGTTTGTTTATTATTGGTGTAAAGAAATACGATTGTCTTTTGCACATTTATTTTATATCCTGAGACTTTGACAAAGGCCTTTATCAGTGTAAGCAGGTTTTTGACAGATTCTCTTGGGTTTTCAAGGTATGCAATCATGTCATCTGCAAAGAGAGATAATTTGACTTCCTCTTTTCCTATTTGGATACCCCTGATTGCTTTCTCTTCTCTGATTGCTTTAGCCAGGACTTCCAATACTATATTGAATAGGAGGGGTGAGAGTGGGCATACTTTCTTGTTCCAGTTTTCAGGGGAAAAGGCTCCAATTTTTGTCCATTTAGAAGTATGCTGGCTGTGGGTTTCTCGTAGATGGCTTTTACTACTTTGAGGTATGTTCCCTGTATGCCTAGATGTTCAAGGGTTTTTATCAAGAAGGGTGTTGGATTTTATCAAAAGCTTTTTCTGCATCTAATGATATAATCATGTGGTTTTTGTTTTGACATCTGTTGATGTTTTTAATTACATTAATGGTTTTATGAATGTTGAACCAGGCTTGCGTCCCAGGGATGAATCCTACTTGGTCATAATGAATGATTTGTGAGATGTGTTGTTGAATCCGATTTGCTAGGATCTTGTTGAGAATTTTAGCATCTATGTTCATCAAAGATATTGGCCTGTAGTTCTCTCTTTTTGTTGGGTATTGACCTCGCTTCGGTATCAATGTGATGTTAGCTTCATAAAATGCTTTGGGGAGGGTTCTGTCTTTCTCAATCGCCTGAAATAGCTTCAGTAGGATTGGAATCAGTTCCTCCTTAAATATCTTGTAGAATTCTGCTGGAAAGCCATCTGGTCGGGGCTTTTTTTTGTAGGTAGTTTTCTTATTACATAGTCAGTTTCCTTGATTGTTATCAGTCTATTTAGGGTCTCAATTTCTTCTTGTTTCAACCTAGGCAGGTTGTGTGATGACACAAAGTCCTCCATTTCCTTGAGATTTTCAAGCTTGTTTCCTTACAAGTGTACATAGTAGTCTCTTCATGATCTTTGTATTTCTTCAGGGTCAGATGTGACTTCATCTTTTGTGTTTCTGAGTGTGCTTATTTGGATTTTTTCTTTCTTTTTCTTGATCAGTCTAGCTAGGGGACCATCAATCTTGTTTATCCTTTCAAAGAACCAGCTTTTTGTTTGATTGATTTTTTGTATTGTCTTTTTGTCTTCTATGTCCTGGATTTTGGTTTTTATTTTGGTGATCTGGATTCTTCGCTGAAATTAGGGTTTTTGTGATCTTGCTTTTCCAGCTTCCTCAGGTAGCTTGTTAGGCTATTAATCTGTGCTCCTTCCAATTTCTTCATATGTGTTTGTAGGGATATAAATTCCCCTCCTACTACACTTTTTAAGGCGTCCCAAAGATTTTGGTAAGATGTTTCTTTATTTTCATTTATTTCCAGGTATCTTTTGATATCTGTTTTGATTTCATCATTGATCCAGGAGTTGTTTAGCATCATGCTGGTTAGTGTCCAAGTCTTTGTGGGTTTTGGGGGTACCTTGCTGGTGCCTTTGTTTATTTGTTTTATTTTTACTCTAATGCTTCTTCTTCGTCTTCTGCTTCTACTTCTTCTACCTCTTCTTCTGCTTCTGCTTCTGCTACCTCTGCTTATTCTGCTTCTGCTTCTGCTTCTTCTCCTGCTGCTTCTGATACTGCTGCTTTGGCTTCCACCTCATTTCTGCTGCTTCTGCTATTGCTTCTAATGCTTCTTCATTGACTTCTGCTTTTTTCTTGCTCCTTCTGCTTCTGATTCTTGTTCTACTTCCTTTGCTGTTTCTTCTTCTTCTCATTCTGCTTCTGCTTTGGGTTTTCTGCTTCTGCCTCTGCCTCTTCTGCTTCTGCTTCTGCTGTGGCTTCTGCTCCTGCAGTTTCTGCTTCTGCTGTTGCATCTGCTTCTGCTACTGCTTAGGATACTGCTTCTGTTTCTTCTTCTGCATCCACTTCTTCTTCTTCTACTTCTCCTTCTCCTTTTGCTTCTGTTTTTACTTCTAATTCTTCTTCTTTTCTGCTTCTCCTTCTGCTTTTCTGCTTCTCCTTCTGCTTTTCTGCTTTGGCTTCTTCTCCTCTCCTCCTCCTCCTCCTCCTCCTCCTCCTCCTCCTCCTCCTTCTTCTTCTGTGGCTGTTTCTTCTGCTTCTTATGATTCTTCTGCTTTTGTTTCTGCTTCTGCTGCTTCTCTTACTGTTTCTTCTGATTCTTCTGATTCTTCTTCTTCTTCTTCTTCTTCTTCTTCTTCTTCTTCTTCTTCTTCTTCTTCTTCTTCTTCTCTTCTTCTTCTTCTTCTGCTTCTTCTTCTTCTTCTTCTTCATCTTCTCCTTCTTATCCTTCTTCTGCTTCTGTTGATTCTCCTTCTGCTCCTGTTGCTTCTGCTCTGTTGTTTCTGCTTCTGCTTCTACTTCTTCTTCTGCTATTGCTTCTTCTTCTGATTCTGTTTCTGCTGCTACTTCCTCTGCTGCTTCTTCTGTGGTATATGCTGTTGCTTCTGCTGCTGCTCCTGCATTTGCTTCTGATTATGTGTCTACTGCTGCGAGTTCTGTTTCTTATTCTTTGGTTTGTGCTTCTGCTATTGCTTCTTCTCCTGCTTCTCCTGTTGCTTCTGATGCTGCTTCTGTCTCTTCTACTTGTTTTATTCTTCTGCTGCTTTTGCAGCTGATGATGCTTAGTCTTCTTCATCATCTTCTTTTGCTTCTTCTTCTGCTTCTTCTACTTCTGTTGATTCTCCTTCTGCTTCTGTTATTTCTGCTTCTGCTTCTTCTTCATCTTACTCTTCTTCTGCTGCTGCTGCTGCTGCTTCTGCTTCTTCGACTTCTGTTGATTCTCCTTCTGCTTCTGTTGTTTCTGCTTCTGCTGCTTCTGCTTCTGCTTCTGCTTCTACTTCTGCTTCTGCTTCTGCTTTTGGGGTTTCTACTCCTGCTTCTGCCTCTTCTACTTCTGCTGAGTCTTCTGCCTCTGCAGTTTCTGCGTCTGCTATTGCTTCTGCTTCTGTTTCTGCATCTGTTTCTGCTTCTTCTACTGCTTCTGCTTCTACTTATGCTTGTGCTTCTGCTTCTGCTGCTTCTACTGTTGTTTCTAACGCTTCTTCTTCGTCTTCTCCTTCTTCTGGTTCTTCCGCTTCTTTTGCTTCTGCTACTGCTTCTGCTGTCTCTGCTTAATCTGATTCTTCTTCTGCTTCTTCTAGTGTTGCTTCTGCTACTGCTGCTTCAACTTCTGCTTCTGCTGCCTCTGCTTGTTCTGCTTCCTCCTTTGCTTCTGCTTCTTCTGCTGCTTCTTCGGCTAAGGCTGCTTCTGCTTCTGCTGCGCTTCTCCAGCTTCTGTTGCTGCTTCTAATGCTTCTTCGTCGACTTCTGCTTTTTTTCTCCTCCTTCTTCTTCTGCTTTTTCTTCTACTTCCTTTGCTGTCTATTCTGCTTCTGATTTAGCTTCTGCTTTGGTGATTTCTACTTCTGCTTCTGCCTCTTGTACTTCTGCTGTGGCTTCTGCTTCTGCAGTTTCTGCATCTGCTATTAGTTCTGCTTCTGCTTCTGCTGCTGTGTCTGATGCTGCTGCTGCTGCTTCTGCTCTGCGTCCACTTCTTCTTCTACCTCTTCTCCTTCTTATTCTCCTTTTGTTTCTGCTTCTGTTTCTGCCCCTTCTTCTAGTTTTCTGCTTCTCCTTCTTTGGCTTTTTTCCTTGCCTCCTCCTCCCCTCCTCCTCTTCCTCCTTCTCCTTCTTCTTCTTCTCCTTCTCCTTCTCCTTCTCCTTGTCTTTCTTTTTTCTTGTTCTTCTTGTTCTTGTTCTTCTTGTTCTTCTACTTCTCCTCTTCCTCCTCCTCCTCCTCCTCCTTCTTCTTCTGCTTTTGTTTGTGCTTCCCCTGCCTTTGCCTTTGCTTCTGCTGTTACTGGTGCTGCTTCTGGTTCTGCTTGCCTCTGCTTCTGCTTGTACTGCTCCTGCTTCTTCTTCTTCTGATTCTTCTCTTTCTTCTTGTTGTTCTTCTTCTTGTTCTTCTCCTCCTCCTCCTCCTCCTCCTACTCCTCCTCCGCCTCCTGCTCCTCCTCCTGCTCCTCCTCCACTACTTCTACTTCTTCTACTTCTTCTTCTACTTATTTTCTGCTTCTGCTTCTATTGCTTTTTCTTCGGCTTCTGCATCTTCTTGTAGTTGTGCTACTTCTGCTTTTTTCCTGATGTTTCTGCGTCTGCTTCAGGCCCTGTTTCTTCTTCTTCTTCTTCTTCTTCTTCTTCTTCTTCTTCTTCTTCTTCTTCTTCTTCTTCTTCTTCTTCTTCTTCTTCTTCTTTTCTTCTTCCTCTTCTTCCTCTTGTTCTTCTTCTTGTTGTTGTTCTTGTTCTTCTTGTTCTTCTTCTCCTTCTCCTTGTCCTTTTTTCTTGTTCTTCTTGTTCTTGTTCTTTTTCTTCTCCTGTTCTTCTTGATCTTCTTGTTCTCCTCGTCCTCCTCCTCCTCCTTCATCATCTTCTTCTGCTGCTGCTGCTTTTGTTTCTGCTTCTCCTGCTTTTTCTTTTGCTTCTGCTGGTACTGGTTCTGCTTCTGGTTCTGCTGCCTCTGCTTCTGCTTGTACTGCTCCTGCTTCTTCTTCTTCTGATTCTTCTCTTTCTTCTTTTCTTCTTCTTCTTCTTCTTCTTCTTCTTCTTCTTCTTCTTCTTCTTCTCCTTCTCCTTCTCCTTCTCCTTCTCCTTCTCCTTCTCCTTCTTCTTCTTCTCCTCCTCCTCCTCCTCCTTCTCCTTCTCCTTTTTTTTTCTTGTTCTTCTTGTTCTTGTTCTTCCTGTTCTTCTCCTCCTCCTCCTCCTGCTCCTCCTCCTGCTCCTCCTCCTCCACTTCTTCTTCTACTTCTTCTTCTACTTCTTCTACTTTTCTGCTTCTGCTTCTGTTACTTTTTCTTCATCTTCTGATCCTTCTTCTGCATCTTCTTGTAGTTGTGCTACTTCTGCTTTTTTTCTGTTTCTGCATCTGCTTCAGCTCCTGTTTCTTCTTCTTCTTCTTCTTCTTCTTCTTCTTCTTCTTCTTCTTCTTCTTCTTCTTCTTGCTCTTCTTCTTCTTCTTCTTCTTCTTCTTCTTCTTCTTCTTCTTCTGCTTCTGCTGCTGCTGCTGCTGCTGCTATTCCTGCTTTTGCTTCCTCTTCTGCGTTCACTTCTTCTCCTACTTCTCCTTCTTTTTCTCCTTTTTTTCTGCTTCTGTTTCTGCTGCTTCTTTTTCTTTTTTTCTTTCTCTGCTTCTTCTGCTGCTGCTTTTCTCCTTGCCTTCTTATTCCTCTTCTTTTTCTTCTTCTCCTTCTTCTTCTTCTTGAATCTCCTTCTGCTTCTGTTTTTCTGCTTCTGCTGTTTCTGTTTCTTCTTCACCTTCTACTTCTTCTCTACTGCTGCTGCTTCTTCTGCTCTGCTGCTACTTCTGCTGCTTATTCTGCGTTTTCTGCTGCTGCTTCTACTGCTATTCCTGTTTCTGCTGCTGTGTCTTCTGTTTCTGCTTCTTTGGTTTCTGCTTCTGCTATTCCTTCTTCTACTCCTCCTCCTGCTGCTATTTCTTATGCTGCTAATATTACTTCTACTTCTTGTTTTTGTATTTCTTCTTCTTCTTCTTCTTCACCTTCTTCATCTCCTCCATCTCCTCCTCCTCGCCCTCTTCTTCTACTAAGTCGTCTTCTTCTTTTCTGCTTCTACTTTTATTGCTTTTTCTTTGTCTTCTTCTTCTTCCTCTGCAACTTTTTATGCTACTGCTAATTCTGCTTTTTTTTCTGCTGCTTCAGTGCCTGCTTCTGCTTCTTTTGTCTCCTCCTCCTCTCTCCTCCTCCTCCTCCTCCTCTCCTCCTCCTCCTCCTCCTCCTCCTCCTCCTCCTCCTCCTCCTCTTCTTCTTCTTCTTCTTCTTCTCTTCTTCTTCTTCTTCTTTCTTCTTCTTCTTCTTCTTCTTCTTCTTCTTTTTCTTTTTCTTCTCCTCCTTCTGTTGATTCTCCTTCTGCTTCTGTTTTTCTGCTTCTGGTGCTTCTGCTTCAAATTCTAGTTCTTCTCTACTGCTGCTTCTTCTTTTGTTCCACTGCTAGTTCTCCTGCTGCTTCTGTGTTTTCTGCTGCTGCTTCTATTGCTGTTCCTGCATCTGCTTCTGATTCTGCTTCTTCTGCTGCATCTTCTGTTTCTGTTTCTTTGGTTTCTGCTTGTGCTATTCCTTCTTCTCCTCCTTCTCCTGCTGCTAGTCTGATCTTCTTCTTCTTCTTCTTCTTCTTCTTCTTCTTCTTCTTCTTCTTCTTCTTCTTCTTCTTCTTCTTCTTTTCTTCTTCTTCACTTCTTCTTCTTCTTCATTTTCTTCTTCTTCGCCTTCTTCTTGGTTTTCATCTGTTTCTGCTTCTTCTACTGCTTCTGCTTCTACTTAAGCTTGTGCTTCTGTTTATGCTACCTCTACTGCTGCTTCCAATGCTTCTTCGTCTTCTCCTTCTTCTTCTGCTTCTTCTACCGCTTCTTCTGCTTCTACTTCTGCTGCCTCTCCTTATTCTGCTTCTGCTTCTGCTTCTTCTGCTGCCGCTTCTGCTACTGTTGCTTTGGCTTCTGCTGCTTCTGCTGCTGCTTCTAATGCTTCTTCATTGACTCTGATTTTTTTCTGCTCCTCTGCTTCTTCTTCTACTTCCTTTACTGCTTCTTCTGCTTCTGATTCTGCTTCTGCTTTTGGCGTTTCTGCTTCTGTTTCTGCCTATTCTGCTTCTGCTGTGGCTTCTGCTTGAGTGGTTTCTGGTACTGCTATTGCTTCTGCTTCTGTTCTGCTGCTGATGCTGCTGCTTCTGCTTCTGTTTCTGCTTCTGCGTTCACTTCTTCTTCTACTTTTTCTTTTTCTCCTCCTCTTTTTGTCTGCTTCTGTTACTGCGGCTTTTTCTTCTTTTCTGCTTCTCCTTCTTCTGGTTTTCTCCTCTCCTCCTCCTCCTTCTTCTTTTGTTTGTGCTTCTCCTGCTTTTGCTTCTGCTTCTTTTGTGTACTGCTTCTGTTTCTGGTTCTACTGCTTTTGCTTCTGCTTCTTCTCCTTCTGCTTCTTCTCCTTCTGCTTCTTCTTCTTCTACTTCTTCTTCTTCTTCTTCTTCTTCTTCTTCTTCTTCTTCTTCTTCTTCTTCTCTTCTTCTTCTTCTTCTTCTTCTTCTTCTTCTTCTTCTTCTTCTTCTCCTCTACCTCCTCCTCCTCCTCCTCATCATCATCATCCTCCTCCTTTTCTTCTACTTCTTCTTGTCCTATTCTGCTTTGCCTCTATTGTTTTTTTCATCTTCTGCTTCTTCTTCTGCATCTTCTCATGCTTCTCCTCTTTCTGCTTTTTCCTGCAGCTTCTGCATATGCATCAGTTCCTGCTTCTGTTTTTGCTGCTGCTGCTTCTTCTTCTTCTTCTTCTTCCTCCTCCTCCTCCTCCTCCTCCTCTTCCTCCTCCTCCTCTTCTCTTCTTCTTCTTCTTCTTCTTCTTCTTCTTCTTCTTCTTCTTCTTCTTCTTCTTCTTCTTCTTCTTCTTCTTCTTCTCCTTTTTCTTCTTCTTGTTCCATTGATTCTCCTTCTGCTTCTGTTGTTTCTGCTTCTGCAGCTTCTGCTTCTGCTTCAAGTTCTTCTGGTTCTACTTCTGCTTCTGATTCTACTTCTGCTTCTGCAGTTTCTGCTTCTGCTATTGCTTCTGCTTCTGCTTCTGCATCTGTTTCTGCTTCTTCTACTGCTTCTGCTTCTACTTATGCTTGTGCTTCTGCTTCTGCTGCTTCTATTGTTGTTTCTAATGCTGCTTCTCGTCTTCTCCTTCTTCTGCGTCTTCTGCCTCCTCTTCCACTTCTTCTGCTTTTGCTACTGCTTCTGCTGCCTCTGCCTAATCTGATTCTTCTTCTACTGCTGCTTCTGCTACTGTTGCTTTGACTTCTGCTTCTGCCCCCTCTGCTTATTCTGCTTCTGCTCCTGCTTCTTCTGCTGCTGCTTTGGCTAAGGCTGCTTCCACTTCTCCTTCACTTATCCAGCTTCTGCTGCTGCTTCTAATGCTTCTTCATCGACTTCTGTCTTTTTTTTCTGCTCTTCTGCTTCTGCTTCTGCTTTTTCTTCTGCTTCCTTTGCTGTCTATTCTGCTTCTGATTTTACTTCTGCTTTGGTGGTTTCTACTTCTGCTTCTGCCTTTTCTTCCTCTGCTCTGGCTTCTGCTTCTGCAGTTTCTGCATCTGCTATTAGTTCTGCTTCTGCTTCTGCTGCTGCTTCTGATGCTGATGCTGCTATTTCTGCTCTGCGTCCACTTCTTCTTCTACTTCTGCTGTATCTGCTGCTGCTTCTGCTGCTGCTCCTTCGTTTTCTTCTGATTCTACTTCTGCTGCTGTGAATTCTGTTTCTTCTTATTTGGTTTCTGCTTCTGCTATTGCTTCTTCTCCTGCTTGTACTGTTGCTTCTGATACTGCTACTGCCTCTTCTTCTTTTTTTTCTTCTACTGTTTTTCTTCTTCTTCTTTCTTCTTCTTCTTCTTCTTCTTCTTCTTCTTCTTCTTCTTCTTCTTCTTTGCTGCTGCTGTTGCTTCTGCTTTGCTTCTGCTTCTGCTTTTGTTGTGCTTCTCCTGTTTTGCTTCTGCTTCACCTGGTACTGCTTTTGCTTCTGGTTCTGCTGCTTCTGCTTCTACTTCTTGTTCTTTTTCTTCTTCTTCTTGTCTTCTTGTTGTTGTTCTTCTTCTTCTTCTCCTCCTCCTCCATCTCCTCCACCTTCTTCTCCTCCTCCGCCTCCTCCTCCTTTTCTTCTTCTCCCTTTCTGTTTCTGCCTCTATTGCTTTTTCTTCATCTTCTGTTTCTTCTTCTGCATCTTCTTATGCTTCTGCTGCTTCTGCGTCTGCTTCAACTCCTGCTTCTGCGTCTGCTTCGACTCCTGCTTCTTCTTCTTCTTCTTCTTCTTCTTCTTCTTCTTCTTCTTCTTCTTCTTCTTCTTCTCTACTACTACTACTACTACTACTACTACTACTACTACTACTACTACTTCTTGTTCTTCTTGTTCTTCTTGTTCTTGTTCTTGTTCTTCTTGTTCTTGTTCTTCTTCTTCTTCTTCTTCTTCTTCTTCTTCTTCTTCTTCTTCTTCTTCTTCTTCCTCTTCTTCTTCAGTCTTCTGTTTCTTCTGATTCTTCTGCTTTGGCTTCTACTTCTGCTTCTTCTCTTTCTGTTTCTTCTGATTCTGCTCCTGTGCTTCTTCTTCTGCTTCACTTCTGCTTCTTCTTCTCCTTCTCCTTCTTATTCTCCTTCTTCTTCTACTACTTCTTCTTTTCTGCTTCTGCTTCTACTTCTATTTCTTTATCTTCTCTTCTGCTTCTTCTTCAGGATCTTCTTATGCTTCTGCAGCTACTGACTGTTTTTTTTTTTTTTCTGCTTCCTCTTCTGCTTCTGCAGCTTCTTCTTCTGCCGCTGCTGCTTATTGTTGTTGTTCTTATTCTTCTTCATCATCTTCCTCCACTTTTTCTTCTTCTTCTTCTTCTTCTTCTTCTTCTTCTTCTTCTTCTTCTTCTTCTAATTCCTCTTTTGCTTCTTCTACTTCTGTTGATTCTCCTTCTGCTTCTGTTGTTTCTTCTTTTGCTGCTTCTGCTTCTACTTTTTCTTCCACTGATTTTACTTCTTCTGCTCTGCTGCTACTGCTGTTGCTTCTTCTGAGTTTTCTGTTGCTGCTTCTACTGCTCCTCCTGCATCTACTTCTCATTCTGCTTCTGCTGATGCATTGTCTGTTTCTGTTTCTTTGGTTTCTGCTTCTGCTATTCCTTCTTCTCCTTCTCCTGCTGCTGCTTCTGCTACTACTTCTACTTCTTGTGTTTTTTTTCTCCTCCTTCTGCTGCTGCTGCTTCTACTTCTTTTCTTCTTCTTCTTCTTCTTCTTCTTCTTCTTCTTCTTCTTCTTCTTCTTCTTCTTCCTCGTCTTCTTCTTTTTCTTGTTCTTCTTGTTCTTCACCTGTTTCTGCTTCTTCTACTGCTTCTACTTCTACTTCTGCTTGTGCTTGTTTCTACTGTCTCTACTCCTGCTTCTAATGCTTCTTCTTCGTCTTCTCCTTATTCTACTGCTTCTTCTGCTTATTCCTCTTCTTCTACTACTGCTTCTTCTGCTGCTGCCTTTGATTGTTCTGCTTCTGCTTCTACTTCTGCTTCTGATTCTGCTACTGTTGCTTTGGCTTCTACTTCTTCTTCTTCTTGTTTTCTGCTTCCTTCTTCTGCTACTGCTTCTGATGCTTCTTCATCGACTTCTGCGTTTTTTCTGCTCCTTCTGCTTCTACTACTTCTTCTAGTTCCTTTGCTGCTTCTTCTGCTTCTGATTATGCTTCTGCTTTGGGGGTTACTGCTTCTGCTTCTGCCTCTCCAGCTTCTGCAGTTGCTTCTATTTCTACAGTTTCTGCTTCTGCTATTTCTTCTGCTTCTACTTCTGCTTGTGCTTCTGCCTCTGGTATCTCTGTTGCTTCTTCTAATGCTTCTTCTTTGTCTTCTTCTTCCACTTCTTCCGCTTCTTCTGAATCTGCTGCTGCTTCTGCTGCCTCTGGTCAATTCGCTTCTGCTTCTCCTTCTGCTGCTGCTTCTGCTACTGCTGCTTCGACTTCTGCTGCCTCTGCTTATTCTGCTTCTGCTTCTTCTGCTGCTGTTCTGCTACTGCTGCTTCACTTCTGCTTTGCTTCTGCTGCTGCTTCTAATGCTTCTTCATCAAATTCTGGTTTCTTTCTGCTCCTGCTTTTGCTTCTTCTACTTCCTTTGCTGTTTCTTCTGCTTCTGCTTCTGCTTTTGGAGTTTCTGCTTCTGCTTCTGCTTCTTCTGCTTCTACTGTGCCTTCTGCTTGAGCAGTTTCTGCTTCTGCTGCTGCTTCTGATGCTGATGCTGTTGCTTCTGCGTCCACTATTTCTTCTACTTCTTCTTCTCCTTTGCCTTCTTCTTCTTCTTGTTGTTCTTGTTCTTCTTGTTCTTGTTCTTCTTCTTCTTGTTCATCTTCTCCTTCTTCTTCCTTTTCTTCTTCTTCTCCTCCTCCTCCCTCTCCTCTTCTACTTCTTCTTCTTCTTGTTTTCTGCTTCCTCTTCTATTGCTTTTTCTTTGCCTTCTGCTTCTTCTTCCGCATCTTCTTATGCTTCTGCTACCTCTGCTGTTTTTCTGCTGCTTCTGCGTCTGCTACAGCTCCTGCTTCTGATTCTTCTTATTATTCCTCTTCTTCTTCCTTTTCGTCTTCTTCTACTTGTTCTTCTGCTTCTTCTTCAGCTTCTTCTACTTCTTTTGATTCTCATTCTGCTTCTGTTTCTGCTTCTGTTGCTTTTGCTTCTGCTTCTGCTTCTACTTCTTCTCTACTGTTGCTTCTTTTTCTGTGCTGCTACTACTTCTGCTGATGCTTCTGCAGTTTCTGTTGCTGATTCTACTGCTACTCCTGCATCTGCTTCCGATTCTGCTTCTGCCGCTACGTCTTCTTTTTCTGCTTCTTTTGTTTCTGATTCTTCTATTTCTTCTTCTCCTCCTTCTGCTGCTGATTTTGATGCTGCTGATGCTGCTTCTACTTCTTGTTGTTTTCTTCTCCTGCTTCTACTTCTGCTTCTTCTTGTTCTTGTTCTTGTTGTTCTTCTTCTTCTTTTTCCTCTTCTTCTTCTTCTTCTTCTTCTTCTTCTTCTTCTTCTTCTTCTTTCTCTTCTTCTTCTTCTTCCTCTTCTTTTTCATCTTCTTCTATGTCTTCTTCTTTTTCTTCTTCTTGTTTTTCATCTGTTTCTCATTCTTCTACTTTTTCTGCTTCCACTTCTTCTTCTGCTTCTGTTTCTGCTGCCTCTACTGCTGCTTATAATGCTTCTTCTTCACCTTCTTCATCTTCTTCTGTTTCTTCTTCCTTTTCTTTTGCTTCGTCTTTAGCTGCCTCTGCTTATTCTGCTTCTGCTTCTTCTGCTGCCACTTCTGCTAGTGCTGCTTTGGCTTCTGCTTCGCTTATGCTGTTTCTGCAGCTGCTTCTAATTCTTCTTCATCGACTTCTGCTTTTTTCTGCTCCTTCTGCTTCTGCTTTTTCTACTACATTCTTTGCTGCTTCTTCTGCTTCTCATTCTGCTTCTGCTTTTGGGGTTTCTGCTTCTGCTTCTGCCTCTTCTGCTTCTGCTGTAGCGTCTGTTTCTGCAGTTTCTCCTTCTGCTGTTGCTTCAGCTTCTGCTACTGCTTCTGATCTTGTTGCTGCTGCTTTTGCTTCTACTTCTCTGTCCACTTTTTCGTCTACTTCTTCTCCTTCTCCTTCTCCTTTTGTTCTACTTCTGCTTCTGCTTCTTCTTCTTCTTTTCTGCTTCTCCTTCTTCTGCTATTCTCCCTTGCCTTCTTCTTCTCCTTCTCCTTCTCCTTCTTCTCCTTCTCCTTCTTCTTCTTTTTCTTCTTCTTCTTTGGTGGCTGCTTCTTCTGTTTCCTATCATTCTGCTTCTGCTGCTTCTCTTTCTGTGTCTTCTGATTCTGTTCCTTTTGCTTCTCCTTCTGCTTCTTCTTTTTCTACTTCTTCTGCTTCTGTTGATTCTCCTTCTGCTCCTCTTGCTTCTGCTTCTGCTGTTTCTGCTTCTGCTTCTACTTCTGCTTCTGTTTCTTCTGCTGCTTCTGCTTCTGCTGTTACTTCTTCTGCTGCTTCTTCTGTGGTATCTGCTGCTGCTTCTGCTCCTGCTACTGCATTTGCGTCTGATTCTGATTTTGCTGCTGTGAATTCTCTTTCTTCTTTGGTTTCTGCTTCTGCTATTGCTTCTTCTACTGCTTCTGCTGTTGCTACTGATGCTGCTTCTTCCTCTTCTACTTTTTTTTTCTGCTGCTACTTCTTCTTCTGCTGCTGCTGCTTTTGTTTCTGTTTTTCCTGCTTTTGCTTTTTTCTTCTGTTACTGCTTCTGATTCTGATTCTCCTGCTTCTGCTTCTACTGCTTCTGATTCTTCTCCTTCTCCTCCTGCTCCTCCTCCTCCTCCTCCTCCTCCTCCTCCTCCTCCTTCTTCTTCTTCTTCTTCTTCTCCTTCTTCTCCTTTTTCTCCTCCTCCTCCTCTTCTTCTTCTACTGCTTCTTCTTGTCCTTTTCTGCTTCTGCCTCTTTGCTTTTTCTTCGTCTTCTGCTTCTTCTTCTGCATCTTCTTATGCTTCTGCTGCTTCTGCTATATTTCTGCTGCTTCTGCGTCTGCTTCAGCTCCTGCTTCAGCTCCTGCTTCTGCTTCTGCTACTTCTTCTTTTCTTCTTCTTCTTCTTCTTCTTCTTCTTCTTCTCCTTCTCCTTCTCCTTCTCCTTCTCCTTCTCCTTCTCCTTCTCATTCTTCTTCTTCTTCTTTTATGCTTTTACTTCTGTTGCTTTTTCTTCATCTACTGCTTCTACTTCAGCATCCTTTTATACTTCTGCTGCTTTTTTGCTGCTTCTGCTTCTGCTCCTACTTCTGCTTCTGATGCTGCTGCTGCTGCTGCTTCTTCTTCTTCTTCTTCTTCTTCTTCTTCTTCTTCTTCTGCCTCTTCTTTTTCTTCTGCGTCTTCTTCTTCTGTTGATTTTCCTTCTCCTTCTGTTGTTTCTGCTTCTGCTGCTTCTGCTTCTGCTTTTGCTTCTACTTCTAATTCTAGTGCTTCTTCTTCTGCTTCGTCTACTACTTCTTCTGCTGCTTCTTCTGCGGTTTCTGTTGCTGCTTCTACTGCTGCTCCTGCATCTGCTTCTGATTCTATTTCTGCTGCTGCATCTTCTGTTTCTGCTTCTTTGGTTTCTGCTTCTGGGATTGCTTCTTCTCCATTTTCTCCTGCTACTGCTTCTGATTCTGCTGCTGCTGCTGCTTCTACTTCTTCTTTTTCTTCTGCTTCTGCTTTTACTTCTGCTTGTACTTCTGCTTCTCTTGCCTCTGCTACTGCCTCTAATGCTTCCTCTTCGTCTTCTGCTTCTTCTTCCACTTCTTCTGCTTCTGCTTCCTCTGCTTATTCTGCTCCTGCTTCTGATTCTTCTGCTGCTGCTTCTGATACTCCCGCTTTGGCTTCCGCTTCACTTCTGCTGCTTCTGCTACTACTTCTAATGCTTCTTCATTGACTTTTGCTTTTTTTCTGCTCCTTCCCCTTCTGCTTCTTCTTCTACTTCCTTTGCTGCTTGTTCTGCTTCTGCTTTTGGGGTTTCTGCTTCTGTTTCTGCCTCTTCTGCCTCTGCTTCTGCTGTGGCTTCTGCTTCTGCAGTTTCTGCTTCTGCTATTGCTTCTTCTTCTGCTTCTGCTGCTGCTTCTGATGATGATGCTGCTGCTTCTGCTTCTCCATCCACTTCTTCTTCCTCTACTTCTTCTCCTTCTCCTTTTACTTCTGTTTCTGCTTCTGCTTCTTCTACTTTTCTGCCTCTCCCTCTTCTGCTTTTTTGCTCTGGTTCTTCTTCTTCTTCTTCTTCTTCTTCTTTTCTTCTTCTTCTTCTTCTTCTTCTTCTTCTTCTTCTTCTTCTTCTTCTTCTTCTTCTTCTTCTGTGGCTGCTTCTTCTGCTTCTTATGATTCTTCTGCTTTTGCTCCTGCTTCTGTTGCTTCTCTTTCTGTTTCTTTGATTCTGCTCCTTCTGCTTCTCCTTCTGCTTCTTCTTTTTCTGCATCTTCTTCTCATTCTTCTTCTTCTACTTCTCCTTTTTCTTCTTTTCTTCATCTGCTTCTATTGCTTTTTCTTCATCTTCTGCTTCATCTTCAACATCTTTTTATACTTCTACTGCTTTTGCTGCTGCTGCTGCTGCTGCTTCTTCTTCTTCTCCTTCTGTTGATTCTCCTTCTGCCTCTGTTATTTCTGCTTCTGCTGCTTCTGCTTCTGTTTCTACTTCTTCTTCTACTGCTCCTTCTTCTGCTTCGTCGGCTACTTCTTCTGCTTCTTCTTCTGCGGTTTCTGCTGTTGCTCCTACATCTGCTTCTGCTGCTGTGTCTTCTGTTTCTGCTTCTTTGGTTTCTGCTTCTGCTTTTGCTTATTCTCCTGCTTCTCCTGCTGCTGCTTTTATTTCTTGCTTTTTTCTTCAGCTTCTTCTCCTCCTCATCCTCCTCCTACTCCTTCTTCTTCCTCTTCATCTGCTTCTGCTTCTTCTACTGCTTTTACTTCTACTTCTGCTTGTGCTTCTGCTACTGCTGCCTCTGCTGCTGCTTCTAATGCTTCTTCTTCATCTTCTCCTTCTTCTTCTGCTTCTTCTCTTCTTCGTCCCCTTCTGCTTCTGCTTCTGCTGCCTCTGCTTATTCTGCTTCTGCTTTGTCTGCTCCTGTTTCTGATACTGCTGCTTCGACTTCTGCTTCACCTCTGCTGCTTCTGCTACTGTTTCTAGTGCTTCTTCATCGACTTCTGCTTTTTTTCCTGCTCCTTCTGGTTCTGCTTCTTCTACTTCCTTTGCTGCTTCTTCTGCTTCTGATTCTGCTTCTGCTTTTGGGGTTTCTGCTTCTGCTTCTGCCTCTTCTGCTTCTGCTTCTGCTGTGGCTTCTGATACCAATGCTTCTGCTTCTGTTTCTGCATTCACTTCATCTTCCTCTATTTTTTCTCCTTCTCCTTCTACTTTTACTTCTGTTTCTGCTTTTCCTTCTTCTTCTTTTCTGCTTCTCCTTCTTCTGCTTTGGCTTCTTCTTCTTCTTCTTCTTCTTCTTCTTCTTCTTCTTCTTCTTCTTCTTCTTCTTCTTCTTCTTCTTCTGTGGCTGCTTCTGCTTTTTATGATTCTTCTGCTTTTGCTTCTGCTTCTGCTGTTTCTCTTTCTGTTTCTTATGATTCTGCTCCTTATGCTTCTCTTTTTCCTTCTTTTTCCTCTTCTTCTTCTTCTTCTTCTCCTTCTTCTTCTTCTTCTTCTTCTTCTTCTTCTTCTTCCTCTTCCTCTTCTTCTAATTTCTTCTTCTTCTTCTTCTTCTTCTTCTTCTTCTTCTTCTTCTTCTTCTTCTTCTCCTTCTTCTGCTTCTATTGATTCTCCTTCTGCTCCTGTTTCTTCTGCTCTGTTGTTTCTGATTCTGCTTCTACTTTTTTTTCTGCTTTTGCTTGTTTTTCTGCTTCTGCTTCTGCTGCTACTTCTTCTGCTGCTTTTTCTGTGGCATCTGCTGCTGCTTCTGCTGCTGCTCCTGCATTTGCTCCTGATTCTGCTTCTGGTGCTGCGAGTTCTGTTTCTTCTTCTTTGGTTTCTGCTTCTGCTATTGCTACCTCTCCTCCTTCTCCTGTTGCTTCTGATGCTGCTTGTGCCTCTTCTACTTGTTTTTTCTTCTGCTGCTTATGCTGCTGCTGGTGCTTAGTCTTCGTCTTCTTCCTCCTCCTCCTCCTCCTCCTCCAACTCTTCTTCTTCTTCTTCTTCTTCTTCTTCTGTGGCTGCTTATTCTGCTTCTTCTGCTTTTGCTTCTGCTGCTTCTCTTTCTGTTTTTTCTGATTCTGCTCCTTCTGCTTCTCCTTCTGCTTCTTCTTTTTCTGCTTCATCTTCTCCTTCTTCTGCTTCTTCTCCTTGTGTTGATTCTCTTTCTGCTTTTCTTGCTTCTGCTTCTGCTGTTTCTGCATCTGCTTCTACTTCTTCTTCTGCTTCTGCTTCTTCTTCTGTTTCTGCTGCTATTTCTGCTGCTGCTTCTTCTGCGGTATCTGCTGCTGCTGCTGCTCTGCTCCTGCATTTGCTTCTGATTCTGATTCTGCTGTTGCGACTTCTGTTTCTTCTTCTTTGGTTTCTCCTTCTGCTATTGTTTCCTCTCCTGTTGCTTCTGATGCTGCTTCTGCCTCTTCTACTTCTTGTTTTCTTCTTCTTCTTCTTCTTCTTCTTCTTCTTCTTCTTCTTCTTCTTCTTCTTCTTCTTCCTCTTCTTCTGCTTTCTCTTTTTTTCTTCTGCTTCTGTTGCTTCTGTTTCTACCTCTTCTGGTGCTGCTTCTGTATCTGGTTCTTCTTCTTCTCCTTCTTCTTCTCCTTCTTCTTCTTCTTCTTCTTCTCCTCCTCCTCCTCCTCCTCCTCCTCCTCCTCCTCCTCCTCCTCCTCCTCTTCTTCTTCTTCTTCTTCTTCTTCTCCTTCTTCTTCTTCTTCTTCTTCTTCTTCTTCTTCTTCTTCTTCTTTCCTCCTTCTGCTCCTACTGCCTTTTCATCATCTTCTGCTTCTTCTTCAGCATCTTCTTGTCTTTTTCTTCTTCTTCTTCTTCTTCCTCTTCTTCCTCTTCTGCTTCTTCTACTACTTCTGCTTCTACTTCTGCTTGTGCCTCTGCTTCTGCTGCTTCTGCTTTTCCTTCTAATGCTTCTTCTTTGTCTTCTGCTTCTCCTCCTTCTGCTGCTGCTTCTCCTGCTGCTGCTGTTGCTGCTGCTACTTTTGCATCTGCTTCCTTTGCTCTTTCTTCTGCTTCTTCTTCTGCTGCTGCTTCTTCTGTTGTTGCCTCTGCTTCTGCTGCTACTGCGGTGCTCCAGCCATCCTTCCACCTCAGCCTTTCATGTAACTGGAACTACAGATGTGTGCTGTCATGCCTGGCTAATTTTGATTTATTGTAGAGATAGGGTCTCGCCAAATTGCCCAGGTGGGTCTCGAACCCACAAGCACAGGCAATCCACTCACCTCAGCCTCCCAAAGCATGGGATTACTGTGGGAAGCTTTCAACATGTTATAAAAAACATGTATTATGCAATAAACAACATGGCCGCTGGCTGGTAGAATAACCTATTAGAAACAACCACGTAGCCGCAGTACGTTGGCTGCCAGGCAGCATATATAGGCAAACAACTGCGCCAGAGGGGAGAGCCATTTTGTCTTTGTAAAGAGCACATTAAGACCTGGAGTAAACTTGTCTGCAGAAGAACAGTGTCGGTGTTGTCTTTCTTCGGCTCGCGACAACTGGTGGCCCGTATGGGGAACCTTTTCTCCTTTTGTGCCGTACGGCGTTCAGAACTGCGACAACCAGGGCGGTCGACCGGTAAGTGAAGTCACAAGGTCCTCGGTAAAGAGGCGATTAAAAAGGTCCTCGGTAAAGAGGCGATTAAAAAGGTCCTTGGTAAAGAGGCGATTTGCACAGGTCCTCGGTAGAGAGGCGATTAAAAGGTCCTCAGTAAGGAGGCAATTTGTTTTAAGGTCCTCGGTAGCGAGGCGATTTGTTACAGTCTCTGGCATAGGAATTTCTCTGCCATGGGCACTACTTCCTCTCACCCACTTTTTCAAGCTTTAAAGTCCCTCTTGAAAACGAAAGGTTTGAAACTAAGGGACAAGACCTTGACAGACTTTATTCAGCAGATAGATGAGATTTCACCGTGGTTTGCCGTGTCTGGCAATCTCACCATAGGTAGCTGGGACAAAGTTGGACGGGATGTTGATCGTGCCCGGGAGAGAGGGGATTTGGTTGGAGGAGTACAACCTCTCTGGAGGCTGGTCCGGGCCTGTCTGGAAGATCAGAAATGCAATCAAACCATGGAGCAGGGACAGGCGGCTTTGGATTCGATAAAAGAGGAACGCTCCGACTGTTCCGCCTCACAGGCTCCTGACTCTGAGTCAGAGGAGGAACTGGAACAGATAATGACACAGGCAGAAAAACTGACCTTGGGTGATTGCAGCTGCCATCTTGCGGAGAGTAAAGGCCAACCCCCTCCGGGTCTTGGGGCCCTTCCTCCATATGCCCCTTCAGCGCCGCCTGGTGGCAGCGGTGGAACAACATTTAATGACGCAGTCTGGTTAGCAGTCCGTGATTCTGGCATATCCCAAACCTTCCCGGTCTTTGTGAATGGGCAGGGGCAGAGGTATCATGAGCCCTTGGACTTTAAAATGGTAAAAAATCTCGCCGAAGCTGTACGCACGTACGGTCTTGGAGCTGCTTTCTCATTAGCCATTTTGGAGTCCCTGGATAGGACAGCCATGACCCCTTCGGATTGGCAGCGACTAGTAAAGGCATGCATGAACCCTGGGTTCAATTTTATATACCAGAACCCCATTATGAGTGCCCCATCTAACCCTTTCGATTTGTGGCTATTAGGCGGCACTAGAGGTAATGACTTTGTACAGACCCCGCCGGGATTTCGGCATCACGGCTGCTGTTATCGCAGCGATAGCTATTGCCACCGCGGCCGCTACCGCAACCGCTGTGTCCCTTGTGACCACTGTTCAGACAGCAACCACCTTAAATACGTTGGCACATTCTACTGCGGTCTCATTAAGTACACAATCTAATGTGAATAATCACTTGCGGGGCGGTATCATGATCTTGAATCAACGTATGGATTTACTCCAGGAGCAAATAGACATCATGATACAAATAGCGCGCTTGGGGTGTGAGGTTCATACACCAGCCCTATATATTACTAGCATCCCATATCACAACTGTACAGCTGCTGCTAATTTGTCTTAAGAGCTCTCTAAGTATCTTGTAGGTAATTGGACTCAAGAATTTGACAATCTGACGGAAACGCTGCGGCGCGAGATTATTACAGTGATTTCTACCAGAGTGGATCCTGTCGTGGCACAAACTCTAGCGTCCTGGATTGCGTGAGCCGCCCATCATTTGAAGGAGTGGGCGGGCATGGGATGTTTTGGCATTCTCCTCATTGGATTGGCAGTTGTTTGCCTATATTGTTTGTTCACTTTACGCCGTAGGTGAAACACTGATATGGCCCTGCTCGCGCAGGCAATTTTGGCCTTGGAGGAAGGGTACTCTCCCCATGTCTGGCTTGCAGCCGTGAAGAATCAACAGTGACAGGATGCCAGCCGTTGACTGCACTTGGAGCCCCGATGGGTAAACTCCATGGAGGTTATCCCCAGCTGCATACAGGTTGATGCCACAACCACCCATCCCCTGCAAAAGGCATCGGGCCGGTGCACAGTTGCTGGGTTGTACTTCGGCGATCTGGGACTGGGGTACATAGCCCAAGGAAAAAACGGGGGCTGTGGGCTCTAGCCTCTCCTGTCATATAAACAAAAAGGGGGAGATGTGGGAAGCTTTCAACATGTTATAAAAAACATGTATTATGCAATAAACAACATGGCCGCTGGCTGGTAGAATAACCTATCAGAAACAACCACGTAGCCGCAGTACATTGGCTGCCAGGCAACATATATAGGCAAACAACTGCGCCAGAGGGGAGAGCCATTTTGTCTTCGTAAAGAGCACATTAAGACCTGGAGTAAACTTGTCTGCAGAAGAACGGTGTCGGTGTCGTCTTTCTTCGGCTCGCGACAGATTACAGGTTGAGCCACCAAACCTGGCTTAGATAACCTTTAATAGTCATAATTTTAATTACCCTTTCAGTAACTTCTGATGAAATGCTAGGTGAAATATCTAACTCTTGGAACACCTTTGACTCTTACTAGACAGCAGATGTGAGGAGAAAGACATTGAGTATGAGCACGAGGGTTAAAAACCTAGCCTTGGTATGAATTGAGAAATTAATTTGGACACCAGTCACATCCATACAAACCCAAGAATTTTCTGGGGTGATAGCAAACAGTGCTGGGCTGGGCCGTGGCCACCAGGCCCCTTTGGTCAAAGGCCACCATCACCAAGCTAGGTGTTCACCCTCTCTTTGGTAGAGGCCACACTGGCTCTTCCAGCGGCCTTTGAGTCTGCATGTTGAACGAGGTCCTGAGAGCTTAGGCCATCGAGAACAATTGGGCTTAAAGTGCTCAGTCTGACCATAGAGCAGCTGATATCATCCCCTTCAGTGAGTCTATTCTTAACAGGTCTCTTTTTGTTGGCTGGAGTTTTGCCATTACTGCCATTACTTTGTTGGCAACTGCCAACATGTATGTCTACTTTTCATCTCACTGGTGCTCATCCTGGAGTCTTTCTCTTTTTTCCTTACTGTCTCAGTTCCTGAGAACTTCAGAACTTTTCTCTAACTGGGAGCTTGGTATTCATAGTCCTGAGTCAAGCCTCTGGAGTGAGGTATTCAATATCCTATAGGATAGAATCCTGTTTGTAGAGTAGTGAGATAAATTTCAAAAATGCCTCTACATACGGAACTTCTGACCATTTCCCGTCATGTCTACAAAGTGAATTTCCTTGCCAAATGGTATTAAAGCAATTTCTTTTTTCTTTCCAAACCTCATTATCCACTAACTTGTATCAAGTCCAAATTTGATGTCAATAATGCACTGATTTTATTTTATTTTATTTTTTTATCTTAAACCAGGCTGGGTGTGGTGGCTCAAGCCTGTAATCCCAGCACTTTGGGAGGCGGAGACACATCCCTCCCCCCAGCCTCCCCCTTCTTTCCCATCCTCGGGAGTGTCCAAGGCCACAAGTTCTCTCTCTCTCTCTCTCTCTCTCCCTCCCTCCCTCTCTCATCCCGGGGACATTCTGAGACAGCTGTTCACTGGCCTTTGGACACTTTGAAATCCCGGCTCATTCTTTTGCCATAACTTGATGCTTTTCCACTCCACCTACAGCCAAGAGGCCCATCTCGAACCACGAATCGGTGGATTCCAGTGACTCCTTCCACCAGTCATTTTGCTACAGGGCTGAGGGATGGGAGACAAAGAGCCGCTTTCGTGCTTGGAGACGAAATGCCATTGGATTGGATAGACTTTACAACTACATGCTCAGGAAAAGTCCCAGTCTTGAGGGATTCAGGGTGGAGCCATATCTGCAGGTGACTTTGTGAATACTCATTTATCATGACAAAGAAAAGGGAGGGAGGAAAAAAATTCGGGAATAAAACAGTGAGTCCCGGTCAGGGTGGGAGGTGGTTTTCTGGGTAACAAGGGAGGGTGGGTAAAGAAAACGGTTGCCCCTGAGGCACAAGCAACCTCTGTCAGGGCACAGGGCATAAAGCTGCCCCACTTTCAAGAACAGCGGGCGCTAGGTGGCGTCTGAAGACAACAGACCCGATGCACGGGTCCGCCTGGAGGGAGAAGGAGGGCGGAGGTGGTGGTAGAGGAAGATGTGAAGGTGCACCGGGTGTCTGGCCCTCCCATCCCCTTTAGACCACGTTTCTGAGCCCAGAACTCTGCACAGCTAGTAGACCACAGCCGCCTGGGAAACAGACACAGCCCTACAGTCCCCCCTACACACACAACCCACCATGAGATTTTCTGGGACTTTAGCCCAGAAAGGAGCAAGCGGCCAGGCATTCTGTCCCTCAAGGCCCTAACCTTAAGGAATCCCTGGCACAGCCACCCTGACTAATACATTTGGTGTGCTCGTTAAGAATCATCTCTGGGTGGGGCTGGGCCCAATGTCTCACACTCATCACACTCGTCGTCCTGGCACTTTGGGAAGCCAAGGTGAGTTGATTGCTGGGATACAGGAGCTCAAGACCAGCCCAGGCAACATAGCGTGATCTTATCCCTAACAACAACAGTAAAAATAAATGAATTAACGAATACACAAATTAGCCGGGTGTGGTGGCATGCATCCATCATCCCAGCTACTCAGGAGGCTGAGGAGGGAGGGTCGCCTGAACCCAGGAGGTCAAAGTTGCAGGTTACAGTGAGGCATGACCATGTCTCTGCACTCCAGCCTGGATGGCAGTGAGACCCAGACTCAAAAAAACAGGAAATAATTTCTTCTTTTACACATTGTAATTTCTTTCTGTCTGTCTGTCTTCTTTCCTTCTCTCTCTCTCTCTCTCTCTCTCTCTCTCTCTCTCTCTCTTCCATTCTTTTCTTTTTTAGTTGGAGTCTCAGTCTGTCACCCAGGCTGGAGTAAAGTGACACGCTGCTCATGACTAACCAACACAGCCTTGACCTGCTGTACTCAGGTGATCTTTCCACCTCAACCTTCCCAATAGCCGGAACTATAGGCACATATCGCTAAGCCCAGCTGATTTTTTTTAATTGTAGACATAAGGTCTTACCAAGTTGCTCAAGCTGGTCACGAACCCCTGGACTTGGGCGATCCTCTCACTTTGGTATCCCAAAGTTCTTGAGTGACACAGTGAGACTGACTCAAAGAAACAAAAAAGTTTCGGGAATACAAGCATGAGCCACTGCACCCAGCTACAGTGACTCTTCTTCCAGTGTGTGTCCTCAGTCAGAAGAAGAAAGACAGAGCAAAGGGCCTGTGTTTACCACAGATGATGCCGATAGTGCTACTAGTATTCATCTCAGAAGACATTCCCATCCACTTCCCAATCCTCCCTCGCTCGTCATCGCATCCAAGGGACAGATGGCACCAGTGGCAAAAACATCACTCCGTGCTTTCTTTTTCATGTTTATTTTTAAAGTCTTCCATGTCTCAAAAGGCACACATGGAAACAACCAGACGTCAGAGTCTAAGAGGAAAGTGACCAGCATTCCATTCCTTCTTCTGCCTCATGAAAGTCATTTAGGCCTTCATCAGTCCAGACATGCCACAGATGGAATGGCAACTCAGGAAACAGCAAGGAAATCATCCTTGGCTCGAAAACAATGTACACAAAAAATCAGTTGGAAGTCTCCAGAGGAGCCAGGCGCGTGAGGATTTTCATCTTTACATCAACATCGTCATCATCATTGTTGTCAGAGGAAGAGACAAAGTCTTGGACTAGAAACTCTTCTGTAAGGCCTAGGCGAGAGGATTCCTAGAGGCCAGAAGTTCGAGGCCAGGCTCAGAAACACAGTGAGACTGCCACACCTAAATAAACAGAAAAACAAGAAGGAAGGAAGATCAGAGATGGACAAAAAAGGGAGTTTTTCCACAGCACTCATCTTCCCCTCCATCCGCATCTCTGTCCCATTGCCTACCTCCAAGTCAAAGCCTAAAAACAGAAGAAAGCCTCACCGAGGGAGTAAACAATCAGTGGAGACAAAAAGCGAGAAAAGTCATGTCTTGTGCACCTTACCTCTGTGCCCAGCCAACCAAACAAGAGACCTCCACCACAAGATGGAAACCACTTTAAAAAGAAAAAGAAAAAAGAGAGAAAACAAGGACGAATAAAAAGAAGGAAGGAAGGGAGGAGGAAAGGAGGAGAAAGGCAACAATGATGACAAAGACAAGGATGAAGGAAGAGAAATGGGGGGAGAAGGAGAAGAAGAATAAGGGAGAGAAAGAGGACAAGGAGGAAGAAGGAAAAGGAGTTGGAGTTGGAGGAGGAGGATCACCAATAGGAGAAAGAAGAAAAAGCGATTAAAAGGAGAAGAGAGAAAGAGAGGGAAGTGAATGCCGGTGAAAAAACCAAGGGGGCAGACGCAGTGGTTCAAGCCTGTAAGTCCAGCAAATCGGAAGGCCACAACAAAACGATCACTCAAGTCCAGGGGTTCGTGACCAGCCTGTGCAATGTGGCAAGACCTCCTGTGTATAAAACACAAAATTTAGATGAGAGTATCAGCACATGTCTGTAGTTCCATCTACTTGGAAGATTGAGTAGAAGGATCACCTGAGCCCAGCACGTAGAGGCGGCAGTGGCCACAAGCGTGGTACTGCACTCCAGTCAGCCTGGTGACAGGGTGAGACTTGGACTCAGGGAAGGAAAAAGAAAGCAGAAAGAAAAAGAAAAAAGGCAAGGAAGATGAAGGAAAAAGAATGAAGAAGAGGAAGAGAAGGAGGAGAAGGCAGAGAAGCAAGAGGGGGAGAAAAAGGAGGAAGAGAAGAAGAAAGAAACAAGACTAAGTTGATGATGAGGATGATGACAGAGGAGGTGATAGGAGCTGACAATGATGAAAAAGAGAAAAAGGATGATGAAGAAGAATAAAAGGAAGGAAGAGAAGGAGAGGAGGAGGAGAAAGTGGAAGAGGAGGAGGAAAGAGAAGCAGCAGCCATAAAAAGACTAAGACAACAATGAATGGAGAAAAAGAAGCTGACAACGATGAAAATGACAGAGGGTAAGGAAGGAGAAGGGGCAGAAGAGGAGGAGTAGAAACAATGCGAGGATTAGGATGACAAAAAAGATGGTGACAAAGGAGAGAAAGAAGCTGAGATGACGGCAGAGGAAAGAAAGAGAGCAGGGATGAAGAAAGAAGAATAAAGGGGAGAGGATAAGGAGAGAGAAGAGGAGGAAGAAGAAAAAGAATGAGAAGAAGAAGAGGAAGAAGGAGGAGGAGGAGAAGGAGAAGAAGAGAAGATGGTGAAGGAGGAGAATAAAGGAGAAGAGGAGGAGGAAGAGGATGAAGAAGAAGCTGGGCTCGGTGGCTCGGTCTGTAATCCTGTACTTTGGGAGGACGGGGTGAGTGGGTTGCCTGAGCCTGTGGGTTCGAGACCCGCCTGGGCAACTTGGCGAGACCTCATCTCTACAATAAATCAAAAAATTAGCCGGGTGTCATAGCGTGCACCTGTAGTTCCCGCTACTTGGAAGGCTGAGTGGAAGGATCACAGGAACCCAGCAGGTTGAGGCTGAAGTGGCTGGGAGTGTGCCATTGCACTCCAGTCTAGGCAACAGAATGAGACTTCAACTCAAAAGAAGAAGGAGGAGAAGAAGAAGGAGGAGGAGAAGAAGAAGAAGAAGAAGAAGAAGAAGAAGAAGAAGAAGAAGAAGAAGAAGAAGAAGAAGAAGAAGAAGGAAGAAGAAGGAGAAACAGTATGAAGAATAAGATGATTCCAGGGAGGAGAAAGAAGCTGATGACAAAAAAAAGAAAGGAGGCTGAGCTCGGCAGCTCAGCCTGTCATCTTGACATTTTGGGAGGCCAAGGAGAGTGGATCACCTGAGCCTGTGGGTTCAAGACCAGCCCAGGCAACTCGGCAAGACCTCACCTCAACAATAACTTAAAAAGAAAATTAGCTGGGCATGGTGGCATATGCTTGCAGTTCTGGCTACTTGGTACTTGGAAGGCTGAGGCAGAAAGATCACCGGAGGTTGATAGCCGGAGGTTGAGCGTGTCAGCAATGGGTGGCCGTGAGTGTGCCATTGCACTCCAGCTTGGGCGACGGAGTGAGACTACAACTGAAAAAAATAAAATAAAATAAAATAAAGGAGGTCCATTTAACAAAGGTAACATCATAATCAACGTTTGAGTGCCTAGCCCTGAATTGCACATTATGTTTTTATAATAAAAAAGAAGAAATAAATAAATAACTTGAAGTGTAAAAAAAAAAAGAAAAGGGATGAAGAAAGAAGAATAAAGGGAAGGAGGAGAAGGGGAAGAGGAAAAAAGAAGAAGAGAAGGAGGAGTAGGAGGAGAAGGGAGAAGGGAGGAGGGGGAGGAGGAGAAGGGAGAAGAAGAGGAAGAAGAAGAAGAAGAAGAAGAAGAAGAAGAAGAAGAAGAAGAAGAAGAAGAAGAAGAAGAAGAAGAAGGAGAGAAGAAAAAGGAGAACAAGATGGTAAAGAGGAGGAAGAGGAAGAGGAGGAGAAGAAAAAGGAGAAGAAGAGGAGGAGGAGGAAACAGAAGAAGAAGAGGAAGAAGAAAAGAAGTTGGTGAAAGAGGAGAAGGAAAAGAAGAAGAAGAGAAGAGAAGGAGAATGAGAAGAAAAGAAGTGAAGGAGGAGGAGGAGGAGAAGAAGAAGAAGAAGAAAAGAAGAAGAGAAGATGGTAAAGGAGTAGGAGAGGAGAAGGAGGAGCAGGAGAAGGAGGAGGAAGAGGGGTGAGGAGAGGGTTAGGAGAAAAGAAAAGGAGGAGGAGAAGGAGAAGAAGAAGAAAAAGAAAAAGAGAAGATGGAGGAGAAGAACAAGATCATGAAAGAGGAAGAGGAAGAGGAGGAGGAGGAGAAGAAACAACAGCAACAACAGCAATGAGAAGACTAAGCTGATGATGGAGGTGGAGAAAGGATCTGACATTGATGAAAAAGAGGAAAGTGGACTGGAGTCAGTGGTTTGGCCTGTCATTCCGGCTCTTTAGGAGGCCAAGGCGAGTGGATCGCCTGAGCCCACGGCTTTGAGACCAGCCTGGGAAACTCAGTGAGATCTCGTCTGAACAATTTTTTTAAAAAAAGAAGAAAGAAGAATAAAGGAGGGGGAAGAGAGTAACTTGGGGTACAAGGTAGCGGATGAGAAGCAGTAGAGAACAGTCAGCAAACCCCAGGAGGAGGATTCCCGAGACCAAGTTCCCCAGAGACATCTGGTCAACCCCGGCTCCAGAGACCAAGTCCAAATCCTCCAGCAGACAACTGGTTGACCCCAGAGACAGTGGTGCCTGAGATCCAAGTCCTGCGTGGCCCGCTGGTCGACCTGGGACACAGGGTGGAGAGGAGCACAAGGGCGCCACCCAGCATGGCTCTCTCCCCCCCCATGGCAGGGAAGTGGGCCATGGCCTGGACTGCCATCCCCAGCACCTGTGGCCACCCCCGGGCAGGGGTCCGGGGGCCATCCTCTGATGCCCGCTGCACCTCGGATGCCTGTGCCCCTCCCTGAATCCTGGTCCGGGGGTGAGCCCCAGTGGGGTGGGGGGAGGAGGCATGGCCAACTCCGAGGCAGGGGACACGCAAGCGTCACCCCCTCCCTGTCAGCTCACCACCCCCATGACAGGGGGCCCCAGGGGCAGAGGGGAGAGGATAAGGGAAGGAAGGATTGATGGACAGCCTGGCCGGCTAGCCCCAGGCCCCCATGGTCAGGTCCTATGCAACACGCGGACAATCTCTTGTGTCCAAGGGCTGACTTTCAATAAGTCGCAGTGAGGGAGCTGCTCTGCTACATACAAAACCCTGACCCAGAAGCAGGTCATCTATGAATGGTTTAGCACCAGGTTTCCCACGAACATGTGGTGCATGATGGGCAAGGGGGCGGCCACCTTTCCAGCCACACCCCATGTCCCAGGACAAGGGGATCTCCACCAGACCCCAGTCCCAGCACGTCCAGGGCATGCCCCTCTGTGGGGATGGGGCACCCCGTCGGTGGGGACGGCAGGGGAACAGCTATTCGAGGCCAACCGAGGCTCTGCAGTGCTGTCATATCATTCCACCTGGGTGGGATTCAGACTTAGAGGAATTCAGTCATAATCCCACAGCTGGAAGCTTCGCCCCATTGACTCCTCAGCCAAGCACATACACCAAATGTCTGAACCTGCAGTTCCTCTCATACTGAGCAGGATTACCATGGCAGCACATCATCAGTAGGGTAAAACTAATTTGTCTCATGATGGTCTAAACCCTGCTCACATTCCCTATTAGTGGGTGGACAATCCAACGCTTGGTGAATTCTGCTTCACAATGATAGAGGAAGAGCCGACATTGAAGGATCAAAAAGCGATGTCACTATGAACGCTTGGCCATCACAAGCCAGGTATCCCTGTGGTAACTTTTCTGACACCTACTTAAAACCCCAAAGGTCAGAAGAATCGTGAGACCCCACTTTCAAGGTCTGTATTCATACTAAAAATCAACATCAAGTGAGCTTTTGCCCTTCTGCTCCATGGGAGGTTTCTGTTCTCCCTGAGCTCACCTTAGGACACCTGCATTACCATTTGACAGCTGGGTTTGTACCACCGCAGTCAAACTCCCCACCTGGCACTGTCCCCAGAACGGGTCATGCCCAGCGTGCATGCAGCAGCCAGGCACTTGGTGCCAGAAGCGAGAGCCCCTTGGAGCTCACCCCTCCACCTCACAGGGTCAGTGAAAAAATGATCAGAGTAGTGGTATTTCACAGGCAGCCCGCGAGGTCAGCAGACCCCATCCCACCCTCTTGCAGGGGCAGGGGGTCACCGAGGGCCTCCCACTTATTGTACACCTCTCATGTCTCTTCACCATGCCAGACTAAAGTCAAGCTCAACAAAGTCTTCATTCCCGGCTGATTCCACCAAGCCCGTTCCCTTGGTTGTGGTTTCGCTGGATAGTAGGTAGGGACAGTAGGAATCTCATTCATCCATTCATGCGTGTCACTAATTAGATGACAAGGCATTTGGCTACCTTCAGAGAGTCATAGTTACTCCTGCCATTTACCTTTACTTCATTTAATTTCTTCACTTTGACATTCGGAGCACTGGGCAGAAATCACATCGTGTCAACACCCGCCACAGGCCTTCATGTTGCTCTGTTTTAATTAAACAGTCAGATTCCACTGGTCTGCACCAGTTCTAAGTCAGCTGCTACGCACCAGCCGAGGTGGGGCACCACGTGGAACTGTGGCCCCAGGGACAGACCCGATGGAGGAGACTGGCGCAGAGCAGAGGCACGGGGCCAGCCAGGGGAGGGCACAGGAGGTGGATGGCCCACGGGGGCTGCCACCACCCATCTACCCACACCCATACCAGGTGCTCTGCATGCGCAGGTGTCCACCAGGCTCCCAGGGGGTGTTTGCGATGCTCACCACACTTGGGGAGATCCACGGGAAGGGCCCAGCTTGTGTCGAGAGTTACCACCACTGCTGGCCCCCCGGGTGCCCAGGTGCCCAGGTCCCATGTCTATCTCACAGCACACATCCCTGCCATTCCAGATTTGGGGATCTGAAGCCAGCTCCCTTTCGATCAGCCAAGGGCAACGGAGGCCATCACCCATCCCTTTGGAATGGCACTCACCCATCTCTCAAGACCAACTGACCCATGTTCAACTGCTGTTCACATGGAACCCTCCTCCACTTTGGCCTTCAAAGTTCTCATTTGAATATTTTCTACTACCACCAAGATCTGCACCTGCGGTGGCTCCACCCAGACCTGCACCCTAGGCATCAAGTCTCACTGCAGTGGCCCTCCCACTCATCACGGTGTAGCATCTGCAGGGGGCTCCTCACACCCAGGTGCCCCAGTAAGGGCACCCGGGGCCACTCCTGTCTGCTCTCGCTTCCAACAACTGAAAACAGATGGGTATGGGCCCAATGCTCCAGCACCATCCATTTTCAGGGCTAGTTGATTTGGCAGGTGAGTTGTTACACACTCCTTAGCAGATTCTGACTTCCATGGCCACTGCCCTGCTGTCTATATCAACCAACACCTTTTCTTGGGTCTGATGAGCATTGGTATCGGGCGACTTAACCCAGCATTTGGTTCATCCTGCAGTGCCAGTTCTGCTTTCCAAAAGTGGCCCACCAAGCACTCGCATTCCACTCCCAGCTCCAGGCCAGCAAGCTGGGCTTCTTACCCATTTAAAGAATAGGTTGAGATCGAGATTGTTTTGGCCACAAGACCTCTAATCATTCACTTTACCAGATAAAACTGCATGGGGTGGGTGGGTGTGCAAGAGCACCAGCTACCCTGAGGAAAACTTTGGAGGGAACCAGCTACTAGATAGTTCGATTAGTCTTTCACCCCTATACCCAGGTTGGATGACCAATTTGCACATCAGGACCACTATGGACCTCCACCAGAATTTCCTCTGGCTTCTCCCTGCCTAGACATAGTTCACCATCTTTCAGGTCCTAACATGTGTGCTCATTCTCCTCCTCCCCCACACAGCGGGCAAGATGGGCCAGTGGTGCACCCTTGGCAGACTGGAGAAGCCTCGGGATCCCACCTTGGCCAGTGGGTGGAGGAGACGGCAAGTGCTGCTGCCACCGCCGGCCTTCATCTTCATTGTGACACGGCGGCTTTCATGCAAGCCCCTGACGCATGCACATGTTAGACTCCTTGGTCTGTGTTTCAAGATGGGTCAGGTGGGTAGCCAACGTTGCCACCGACCCGGTTAGCTTGCTTGCTCACCGGGAGCATGGCCAGCCCCCTGAACACAATGGTGCAACACAGTCGGGGGCACACTGGGGATAGTCCGCCCCACCCCCGCCCATGTGCCCTGTTGCTGGGGGCAGGGGTGGGGGGAGTGGTTACACCAGGGAAGGGGCAGCTCAGCCCCCCCAAGGACTCCAACATGCCTCAATGGGAGGGGAAGCCCCCTCACAGGGGTGCCCCCCATCAAGGAGATGCCAACTGGGGGAGAGTGCAATGGGTCTCACTTCCTCAGCCCCAGGATCCAGTAAGTCGCCCCGGGCATATGGCTGTAATACTTGGGGGGTTCGCATGCAGGGTGCGGAGGCCCCCCCAAGTCACTTTTCCTGCCAGGCTTTCCTGGCTGTCCCAGAGACAGTCACAGTGCACCAGGGTAGGGGGAGAGGCAGCGGGGAGAAAAGACAGGGGAAGGGGTTGAGAGGCACCGGGGCAGGATAGATCTGCCAGGCCACCGCAGGGCCCAACTCGCCACCAGGTTGAATACTCCAGGCAGACTGCATGGCCCTCACGCATTTACCTCTTAATGGTTTCACACCCTCTTGAACTCTCTCTTCAAAATACTTTTCAACTTTCCCTTATGGTACTTGTTGGCTATCGGTCTTGTGCCAGTATTTAGCCTTAAATGGAGTTTACCACCCATTTTTGGCTGCATTTCCAACCAACCCGACTCTGGGAAGACCTGGGGCTGGCACACCAGGTGCCACTACCAGCCTCACACCACGCATGGGCTGGGCCTCAATCCGAAGGACTTGGGTTCCCCACAAGCAGCAATAGGGAGTGAGTCTTCTGTACACCACAGGTCCCACACCCCACCACAGGGCAGGGATTCGGTGCTGGGCTCTTCCCTGTTTGCTCACCATTACTGAGGGAATCCTGGTTAGTTTCTTTTCCTCCGCTGACTAATATGCTTAAATTCAGTGGGTCACCACAACTGATCTGAGGTCGTGTCTCAGAGGGGTGAAGGACGAGACCTGGTGAGAGAGAGGCAGGAGGGGAGGGGAGAGTGGGCCCAGGGGTAGCACGGACCAACAGCGGGCCTCCAAGCAAGGTCAGGGGCTCTGCCCATGCCAGCACCAGAGCGACACCTCATCCCACCCATCGACATCGCTGCCACGCTGTGTCAGGCCCGAGCCAGGCGGCTCAGGCAGGGGGTGGGCATGCACCACAAAGGACCATCCAGCAGTCAGACCCCAACGGCCCGCAGCCTCCATGCCGCCCAGCGGCAACCCTCGCACTGCAACTCCCTGACCCGCACACACCACCGTGACAGACAAACAGATGATGGGGGCACAGGATGTGCTGCCGCCACCGACACACCCAGTGCTGACTCCATAGCCCACTGGGCCGTGCCCAGCGTGGGGCGGCCACAAACCAGGGGGATGGCATGTGGCAGCAGGAGATGCCACGGCACCCCATGGGTCCTCGCTGGGGCACATGACCTTGAGATGTGGCACCCTGGCAACACGCAATGCGGCCCATTCCCAAGAGCAGGCAGACCCCCGCACCACATGCAGCTCAAATGAGGTCCCTGGAGGGTGGACCCAGGGACCCCGCACAGACCCCCGGGACTGGGGACCGCACAAGGCCCCAGGAAACCCCAAACACCCAGGCTGCTCCCCTCTCCCAACCCTCGCACTCACGGACAGCCAGTGCTCCCCCACCACATCCCCCTCTCCCCACGCACGCCCATGCAGATGGGAGAGGAGGTGGGCAGGTGGGCACCACTGGGTCTGCACCCAGGAAGACAGAGGGCCTTGGCAGGCTCTGCGAGGGAACCCCCAGCCGCACACCCCAGGGCACACCCCGGAGGAATTGATCGTCAAGTGATGCTCAGACAGGCATATCCCCAGGAGGAACCTGGGGCCACAAGTGCGTTCATGGTTATATCAGTTATATGATCACATGGTTACATGGTTTCTTTGGTTGCATGGTTACATGGTTTCATCAGTTACATGGTTATTTGGTTACCTCAGTTACATGGTTACATCAGTTACATGGTTACATGGTTATATCGGTTACATGGTCACATGGATGCATTGTTTAAATGATTACATAATTACTTGTTTACATCTGTTCCATGGTTGCATGGTTACATCAGTTAAAATGGTTACATAGCTACATTTACATCAGTATATGGATACATGGTTACATCAGATACATGGTTACATATTTACATCGGTTAAATGTTTACATGGTTACTTCGGTTACATGGTTACATTGTTACATCAGTTACATGGTTCCATGGTTCCATTGTTGCATCGGTTACATGGTTACATCAGTTACATGTGTACATGGTTACATTGCTTATAAGGTTACATGGTTTCATCAGTTTCTTGGTTACATGGTTGCATGATTACAATCTTACATCGTGTTCAAAGTTATGTGGTTACATTGTTTACATTGTTACATGGTTACATTGGTTAAAGTGTTCCATTGGTTACATGGTTATATGTTTGCAAGGATACATCAGTTACAGGGTTACAAGATTACATCCTTTACATTATTACATGGTTATATGTTACTTTGGTTAAATAGTTATATGGTTAAATGGTTACATCAGTTACATCAGTTTCATAGTTAAATTCATTTCATGGTTGCATAGTTACATCATTATATCGGTTACATGATTACCTGGAAATATTGTTACATCGGTTACATGATTACCTAGTTACATGGTTACATCTGCCACATGGTTGCATGGTTACATTGGTTACATGGCTACTTGGTTATATTTGTGATGAGGTTACAAGGTTACATTGGTTTGATTAGTTACATGCTTACATCAGTTACATGATTACATGGTTACATTGTTCACATGGTTACATCTGTTACATTGTTACATTGTTTCATCGGTTATATTAGTTACATGGTTACATCAGTTATATGGTTGCATGATTACGTTGGTTACATGGTTACATGGTTACATCAGTTCCTTGCTTACATGGTTACATGGTTACATCATTACATGGTTACATCCGTCACATAGTTACATGGTTACATCGGTTACATGGTTACATTGGTTACAAGGTTTCATGGTTTCATGGGTTTATATGGTTACTTGGTTACATCAGTTATATCAGGTACGTGATTACATGCTTACACGGATACATGGTTACATCAGTTATATCAGTTACATTGGTTACATGATTACATGGTTACATTTGTTACATGGTGATATGGTTACATCATGTACATCGATACATGGTTAAATGGTTACTTGGTTACACCAGTTACATGGTTACATGGTTTCACCAATTGCATCAGTTATATGGTTACATGGTTAAATCAGTAACATGGTTACATATTTAACTCAGTTACTTGATTACATGATTACATCAGCTTCATGGTTACAAGGTTATATGGTTTTATCAGAAACATGGTAACATAGTTACATTGTTACAACGGTTTCATGGTTGCATGGTTACTTGGGTTGCATGCTTACATTGTTACATAGTTACTTTGCTATGTCAGTTGCATCATTTGCATGGTTACTTGGTTACATCAGTTACATTGGTTACAGGGTTACATGGTTACATCAGCTACATGGTTTCATGGTTACATTGTTAAAATGCTTACATGATTACATGGTCACATAGGATACATTGTTACATGGCAAAATTGGTTGTTTGTTACATTTTTACATGGTTCCATTGGTAAAATGGTAGCATGATTACATTGGTTACATAGATGGTTACAGGAGCTACATGGGTTACATTGTTACATGGTTCCATTGATTACATCAGTTATATAGGTTAAATGGCTACATTGCTTACATCGGTTATATTGTTTACATGGTTACATTGGAAACATGATTACATAAGTTACATTGGTTATATAGTTAAACTCATTACATGGTAACATGGTTACATGGTTATATGGTTACATGGATTAAATTGTCACTTGGTTATATTGGTTACATTAGTTACATGGTTACATCGGTTATGTGGTACTTGGTTACATCAGTTACATGAATACATGCTTACATTGGTTACACTGTTTACATGGTTATATGGTTATATCAGTTACATGCTTACATGACTATATTGGTTACATCGGTTATATTCATTACATGGGTACATCAGATACATGATCACATCAGTTACATCAGTTACATAGTTAAATTAGTTACATGTTTACATAGTTAAAATGTTACATTGTTTACATGATTACCTAGATACATTGCTTAAAGGATTACTTGGGTACATCTGCTACATGATTACATGGTTACATTGGTTACATGACTACATGGTTACATTGGTGACAAGGTTCCATGGTTACACTGGGTTCATTGGTTACATGCTTACATCGGTTACATGGTCACATTGTTATGTTGGGAGCCAACATCTACGGCTATACAGTTGAGGCCTATGAAGGCCCATGATGGAGATCTGCTTTTGACACAAAAACATCAGTGACACCTATAGTGTTGGTATATGAATAGTGACCAGTTTGTATATGTGACATAAAAGCTTATATTATTTGAAAGTAAACCTTTTAAACAGTTAGGCTAAAATTTCAGGTAAAGCCTTACAGCAGAAAAACATTCTGTACTTTAAGTTTTCATTTTTCTCTGATTCTCTGATCCATTCTTTTTTTTTTTTTAAGTTCTTCTTTTTTTTTTCTTCCTTTATAATTAATCAGTATTTTCCATTATCGTTTTGTGGGGTACAGTTAAGGGTCAGGTGCACAACTACGCTTCATTCAGGCACCCTGTTGATAAGAGGTGTTTTCCCAGTCCCAGATAGATATTAGCTACTGTTAATCCCATTCCCCTCCCCCCCATAATTTCCCAGTACCATCAGTTATTTTCTTATAGTATTACATTGGATGTTCAAGGTCCATTATATGAGTGAGAACATGTGATATTCTGATCTTTGTTTCTGTGAGAGGTCACTCAGTATTATAGACTCTAGTTCCATCCAGGTTGCTGCGAAATTCATGATTTTGTTCTTTTTCATGGCTGCATAGTATTCCATTGTGTATATGTACCACAGTTTTTTAATCCAGTCCTCTTTTGATGGGCAGCATGGTTGTTTCCAGGTTCTTGCTATTGTGAACAACGCTGCGATAAACAAACGTGTGCAGGTATCTTTTTCATAGAGTGATTTGTGTTCTTCAGGGTATATTCCCAGTAGGGGGATTGCAGGGTCATATGGAAGGTCAATTTTTAGAGCTTTCAGGAATCGCCACACTGCTTTCCACAGAGGTTGCACTAGCTTACACTCCCACCAACAGTGTAGAAGTGTTCCCTTTTCACCACACCCTCTCCAGCAGCTGTTATTTTTTGAGTTGTCGATAATTGCCATTCTGACTGGAGTTAGGTGGTATCTCAGTGTGGTTTTGATTTGCATCTCCCTGATGATTAGTGAGGTTGAGCATTTCTTCATGTGTTTGTTGGCTGCTCGAATGTCTTCTTTTGTGAAGTGTCTGTTCATATCTTTTGCCTATTTTATAATGGGGTTGTTTGTTTTCTTCTTTTCAGAAGTAACTATACAGCCTTTGTTTCTGTAAGCAGAAATTGCTCTAATAGTTTTGTTCTCCTGCCTCTAGCCAGGCAGAACGTTCCTAGTTTCACTATGTGTCAAGACTCTTAGCCTGCCTCCACCCCTAGCCATCATCATGGCAACTGTGTCTTTTCTTGTCCAAAGGTGTGACAACCACTATTTGATTTATTCACTTAGACCAGAATTTTTATAAGGAAGTCTAGAAATATATATACATAGTTCAGTTATCCATATAAACCTGTGCTTGCTACTTCACTTCCTTCTGCTTGAAATTTGCCCTCTAATATGCCTGTGTATGGTAGTGATAAAACCCAGTCACAGGCCTGTTGGAGAGTGAATCCCTAGTACTCTTACTTATTTCTGGATATACTTTTGCACTTTGGATTTCTGCTTTAAGGCGTCGACTTCAGTGTCCGGCAGACTTCAATGGTAAAGTACACATTGGGTTTGTCAAACACTGTGGTTAGCGTTTTCTGCTTCTCACTCTTTAGCATTTTATAGAGGACTCTGACAATGGTGTCTCTGACAGGCTTTTAAGATCAAAGTTTAGAGCATGCGAGACACCGAGACTAGTGCCCCTCTGTCTTCTTCTCTTAGGCATAATCAGTGCTTTATTTGCTTCATCAGTTTATCATTTGAAATTATATATTCAAAGTTTTATAAGAGATCATATATTAAATCATATAGTTGGATGCTAAAAATCATAGGTGCTAGTTATGATTTTGTTTTAAACGTGTGTACTCTGATACTAATCATTCTGTTTGGTGCATGTGGATCTTGTGATGCAGATTTAATAGATATGGTGTGTGTCACTAAATTCATATGCCCCCAGCAAAAATATTTTCATTACTAGAAGTTTAGATAATTAATATAAATCTTGATTGTTTTGTTAAATCATAGTAGGTTAGTAAATAGGGAAATTTTTACCTTAAGTAAAATTCAATATAGCTTATAATATACAGATTAGTTATTAAATATTATAGAAAACAGTTTGCTAAGCTATTGTTAAAATCATACACCTGTTATTTTCATGTAAGCTTTGTGAAGCATGATATGCATCATGGAATTTTGATTGTTAATTGTTACCTTAAGCAAAAATCTTTTGTGAAGTACGTTATGCATCATGAGACCTGTAAGCCTCCAGTAGGTATTTGTCATACTGCTGGAGGTTATAGAAAATGGTATATAAGCTGGAAAGAGTCTGAATAAAATTTGGCTTCAGTCCTGATCAGACTGTTTCCAGAAGATCTGCCTCTGAGTGGTTTCTTCTCACTGTCTTGACTCACCGGTACGGTCCTAACCCTCCCTCAGGTCGGAGCGGGTCTCTGACATGGTTACATGGTTACATCTGTTACATTGTCATATGTTTTCATCGGTTATATTGGTAATATGGTTACATGGTTACTTCGGTTATATGGTAACAATGTTATAAGTTTAAATTGTTAAATGATTGTATAGGTTACATGGTTTCATGGTTACATCAGTTGCCAGGTTACATAGTTCTATGGTTACATCAGTTACATGGTAATATTGGTTACTGGTTATATGGTTCCATGGTTACATTCCTTACATGGATACATAGTTAAATTAATTACATGGATCCATGGTTACAGTTGTTAAATTGTTACATGTCAACATGGTTACATGGTTATATCTGTTATATGGTTACATTGGTTACATTGTTTCAACCGTTCTATCATTACAGAGTTCTATCGGTTAAAAGGTTACATGGTTATTTCAGTTACATGGTTACATGGCTGCATCATTTTCATATTTAGAGATTTACATGGTTACATCAGTGACATGGTTATATGGTTACATGGTTACATCAGTTACAAGGTTACAGGGCTAATGCAGTTAAACGGTTACATGGTTAGGGTTAGGGTTAGGGTTTCATGATTTCATGGGTACATCGATGACATCAGTTACATGGTTACATTGATTACATGATTACATAGTTCCTTTTTACATCAGTTACATGATTATATGGTTACATTGGTCACATGGTTACATGATAACATCTGCTATATAGTTACATGGCTACATCAGTTACGTGGTTACAAGGTTACATCAGCTACATGGTTAAATGGTTATTTGGTTACATGGTTATATGAATATATGGTTACATCAGTTAAAGCACATACATCAGTTACATGGCTACATAGTTACATCAGATACATGATTACACAGTTATTAAGTTGCATCGTTATATAGATAGATGGTTACATCAACTACATCGTTTACGTTGGTTACTTGGTTACATCAGATACATGGTTATAGGGTTACATGGTTTCATCAGTTACGTGGTTACTTGGTTACATTGGTTACTTGATTAAATGGCTATATCAGTTACATGGTTACATGCTTGCAATGCTACATAGTTTCATGTTTAAATAGGTTACATGGGTACATATTTACTTCAGTTACATAGGTTATATTGTTACAGGGTTGCACTGGTTATATGGGTTCATGAGTACATCGGTTACATGGTTGCATGGTTACATGGTGGCAGGGTTACATCGGTTACATGTTTACATGGTTTTATTGATAACATAGCTGCATCAGTTACATGGTTACTTGGTTACATTGGTTACACGGTTATATGATTACATGGTTACATAGTTAAATGAGCTACATGGTTGCATGGTTACATTGGTTACATGGTTACATGGCTATATTGTTACATGATTTTATCAGATATATTGTTGCATGGTTACATTGGTTAGATGGTTAAATGGTTTCTTCAGTTACATGGTTACATAGCTGCGTCATTTACATGTTTACATTGGTTACATGGTTATATGATTACAAGGTTACGTAGGTTACATTGTTACATAGTTAAATCAGTTACGTGGTTACATGGTTACATTTGTTACATGGTTACATAGCAGTATTGATATATTATCATATTGGTTACATGGTTACATTGGTTGCATGGTTATTTGGTTACATTGCTTACATGGCTACACTTGTAACATGGTTACATTGTTACTTTGTATGCAGGCTGACATTGGTTATATGGGTACATCAGTTACCTTGTTTACATTGGTTACATGGTTATATTGTTACTTCAGTTACATTGCTACAAGTTTACTTCAGTTACATGATTACATGGGTCTGTCAGTTATATGATTACATGGTTACATGGTAAAATGTTTATAGTTGTTACATGGTTTCATGGTTACATTGGTTGCATGACTCCATGGTTACATCTTTTACTTGGTTACCTGGTAACATTTTTACATGGTTACAGGGTTACATTTTTTCTTGGTTAAATCGGTTACATGGGTTACATGTTTACATCGCTACATGGGTTATAATAGATGCATGGTTACATGGTTACATTGGTTACATGATTATGTTGGTTATATCAGTTACATGGTTACATAGTTGCATAGCTAAAATGCTTACATGATTACATGGTCACATCGCATACATGGTTACATGGCAACATTGGTTGCATTGTTACATGGTTACATAATTTCATTCATAGCATGGTTACATGGTTACACTGGTTACATAGTTAGATGGTTATATGGGTTTCATGGGTTACATTGTTACATGATTACATTGGTTACATTGTTACATCGGTTACATCAGTTACATAGGTTACACAGTTATATCGGTTACATGATTATATTGGTTTCATGGTTACATGGTTACTTGTTTACATCAGTTACATCAGTTAGCTGATTACATGGTTACATCTGTTACATGGTTATATAGTTTTATGGCTTTGATTACATGATTATATCAGTTATATGCTTACAGGGTTAAATGGTTACATGGTTACTTGGTTACATCGGTTACATCAGTTACTTGGTTACATGGCTGCATTGGTCACCTCAGTTACATGGTTACGTATTTACATAAGTTTCATGGTTACCTAGTTAGATGGTTGAAACCCTTATATGCTTACATGGGATACATGATTACATGGCATCATTGGTTACATTGTTACATGGTTACATGGTTACATTGGTAAGATGGTTACGTGGTTACATTGGATACATACTTAGTTACATGGGTTACATGGGTAACATAGTTACAAAATTACATTGGTTACATTCATTACATGGTTATATGCTTGCATCAGTTACATCTGTCATATAAGTTACATGGTTACATAGTTACATTGGTTACATAGTTACATCAGTTACATCGTTACATGGTTACATCTGTTAAATCAGTTACATGGTTACTTGGATACATTGGCTACATGGTTACAGGATTTCATCTTTTACATCTTTTACATTGTTGCTTTGGTTACTTGGTTACATCAGTTACGTGGTCACAAGTTTTAATGGCAACATCAGTTACATAGTTACATGGTTACATGATTACATGATTACATTGGTTGCATGCTTACATTGGCTGCAAGCTTAAAGTTTTACTTTGTTACAACTGTTACATTGGTTACTTGGATACATGGTTACATGTTTACATCAGTTACAGGGTCAAATGGTTACACAGTTACATGGTTACATCAGTTACATGGTCACATGATTACATGGTTACATGGGTGCATGTTTAAATGATTATATCTGCTACATGGGTTCATGATTACATGGCTACTTGATTATACGTGATACATGGTCACATGGTTACATGGCTTCTTGGTTACATCAATTGCAACAGTTACAAATTTACATGGTTACATCAGTTACATTATTACATGTTTATATCAGTTACATGATTACATGTTTACATCGGTTTTAAGTTATATGGTTACATCGGTTCCATGGTTTCATGGCTACATTGGTTCCATGGTTTCGTGGTTACATGGTTTCATCGGACACATTGTACAATGGTTACATTGGTTACATGGCTACATGGTTTTGTTACATGGTTACCTGATTATATGGTTACATTGGTCACATGATTATGTCAGTTACATGGTTACATCTGTTAAATGAGTTACATGTTTATATGGATACATCAGTTATGTGGTTACATGATTTTGTCTTTTGTTTCATTTACATGGTTACATTGGTTACTTGGTTAAATTGGTTATGTGGTTACATGGTTACATGATTAAATGGTTACATGTTTACATCAGTTACATGGTTACATGGTTCCATCGGTTACATTGGTTACATGGTTACTTGATTACATCACTTAAATGGTTATATGGTGCCGGAGTTCAGCTCCAGCAGGTCAGGGTTTCCTGAAAGAGAGATGGCGTCAGTGCAGGAGAAAAAACTTGGACACTGACTCTGCTAAAAGCAGGACAAATGACTATTTATTGTCTTTTCCAACTCCTTTTATACCCTACATGTTTTTTGTTTCCAAGGCAATCAGTTACAATTGAATGAACCGGACAGGCAGTGGATCTTTGTTCATCGTGTTTTGATCTTAAAACATTATCATCCTAAACTATAAATTTTATAGACTTCCAACATTTTTTAATGATTACCATTTCTTAATGTTCATACAGAACTTACTTATTCCTATAACTATCACACTATAAATCTCTACCAAGTTCTAAGCACTATAATTGTCACATAGATTAACAAGTCACACCTGTGACCTTCACACAGCAATTTGTAACTAGCTGGGGTAAAGCAACATTTTCAAGGTTTCTTAGCTGCAAGTTGGCCTGACTAGTTTTCCCTAATTTCACACCTGGTGTTTACAATCTGTGTTAATTATTTCCTGCCAGGAAGAATGAGTTTTCATGTTTGTAAAACAAAGGGCCTCTCGGGCTCAAGTCACCTTAGTCACAATCCCTAACCAGAATTACAAGCCTCCTTAACAAAGGGAAGGTAATTTTTCATGAATTCCCCTCTTGTCTTTTTGCAAGGGGTAGTGGAGGTGTGAGTGGAATTTTGCTTTCCATCCTCAGACTGTTCAGAACTTTTTGGCTGCACCAATAACAAAAGTAGAAGAAGCAAGGGTCTCAGCTGCCCAGGTTCGCTTTGCAACCTGGGGTCTTCAGGTCCCTGGACTTTGTCAGCAGGCAGGCCTCCATGGCTGGCTTCCAACAATATGGTTACATGGTTACATAGTTAAATCATTTACATGTTTACGTGGTTACATTGGTTATGTGGTTACATGGTTACATTGCTGCATTTTTACATCAGTTATATTGATACAATGTTACATGGTACATGGTAACATGTTTACATCAGTTACATGGTTTACACACTTACAAAGTTATATGGGTTACATGGTTACATCATTAAATGGTCACTTTGTTACATGATTACAGCGGTTACATGGTTACATAGCTACATCATTTACATTAGTAACATTGTTACCCATATAACCTTGTAAGCATGTAAACCATGGTCACAATGGTTACATGGATATATTGATTAATTGGTTAAATGCTTACATGGTTTACAAGTTACATGGTTGCATGGTTACTCACCTTAATCATTTACATCTGTTACATTGTTACAGGGTTAAACTGGTTAATGGTTACATGTTTACATCAGTTGCATGATTACATGTATACATCAGTTATATGGTTACATAGTTACATTGGTTACATGGTTACATGCTTAGATTATTAGATAGTTTGATGGTCAAATGTTCATATAGGTTATATGTATGGTTACATTGCTTACGTGGTTAAATGGCTACATTGTTACATAGCTTTATTGGTTGTATTTGGCATGATTACATTGGTTAGATGGTTGTGTGGTTATTTCAGTTACATGGTTACTGGCTTCATCATTTATATGTATACATGTTTACATGATTACATGGTTACATAGTTATATGATTATATGGTTACATTGGTTACCTTATTACATTGCTAATTCGTTTACATGGTTACATTGCAGCATTACTATATGATTATATCTGTTACATGGTTACATGTTACATGGTTCCTTTTGTTGCGTGGTTATTTGATTACATCACTTACAAGGTCACATCTGTAACATGGTTACATGATTACATGTTTACATTGGATGCAGGCTGACGTTGGTTGCACGTTTACTTGATTATATGAGTACTTTGGTTATATTTCTTATGTTGGTTACATGGTTACGTTGTTACATCAGTTATATTGGTACATGTTTACTTCAGTTACATGGTAACATGGATACATTGGTTATATGGTTACATGGTTACATTGGTTATATAATTTTATGTTTACATGGTTACATGCTTACATTGGTTACATGGTTACATCTGATACGTAGTTACATGAATAAATTAATTACCTGTTTATGTGGTTACATTGTTACATGTGAACCATGGTTATATGGTTACATTGGTTACATGGTTACAACCATTCCATGGTTACATGGTTATATGGCTACATTGGTTGCATGCTTACATTGGTTGAATGCTTACATGGTTACGTTTTTACGTTGGTTACATTGGTTACATGTGTTACAGGGTTATATGTTTACATTGGTTACATGGTGAAATGGTTGCATGGTTACATCAATCACATAGTTACATGGTTTCATTGATTACATTGGTTAAATGATTACATGGCTACATCAGTTAAACAATTACATGGTTACATGGTTAAATCAGTTATATGGTTACATGGTTTCATCGGAAACATGGTTACATGGTTACAATGGTTACATGGTTAAATGTTTACTTGGGCGCATCGGATACATTGGTACTTGGTTACTTGGTTACATTTGTTACATTGGTTACAGAGCTACATGATTACATCAGTTACATGGTAACATGATTACATCAGTTACGTGGTTACATGGTTAAAATGCGTACATGCTTATGTGGTTACATGGTCCCATCGCAAACATGGTTACATGGCATCATTGGCTACATTGTTACATGGTTGCATGGTTACACTTGTAACATGGTTACATGGTTACATTGGTTACATAGTTAAATGGTTACATGGGCTACATTGTTTACATGGTTACATGGTTGTATATGTTATATCGGTTATATACGTTACATCATTACATGGTTACATTGGTTACATGATTATACTGGTTACATGGTGATATGTTTAAAACACTGTTAAAACATGCTTAAAACACTTACATGCTTTAAGTTACATGGTTGCATGGTTACACTTGTTACATGGTTACATTGGTTACATAGTTAAATGGTTACATGGGTTACATTGTTTACATGGTTACATGGTCACATCACATATATGGCATCATTGTTTACTTTGCTACAAGGTTACATTGGTAACATAGTTACATGGCTACCTTGGTTACATAGTTAGATGTTTTCATGGGTTACATTGTTACTTGATTATATTGGCTACATGGTTACATCAGTTACATGGTTACATGGTGACATATTTATATCTGTTATATGGTTACATGATTGAATGAATGAATGATTACATATTTAAATGGTTATATCAGTTACCTGGTTACATGGTTACATTAATCACATGGTTACATCAGTTACATGGTTACATGGGTACATCTGTTAAATCAATTAAATGGTTACATAGATACATTGGTTATGTGGTTACATGATTTCCTCTTTTACATACTTTACATGGTTACATCAGTTACATGAATGCATGGATAATTATTTACATTGGTTTCACTGGTTACATGGTTACATGGGATACATAGTTACTTGGTCACATGGTTACATCAATTAAAAGGTTACATGGTTACACTGGATATATTGCTGCATGGTTACATCAGTTATATCATTAGAAGTTTACATCAGTTACATGGTTTCATAATGAAATCAGTTACATGGCTACATGGCTACATGGTTATATTGATTATATGGTTACATGCCTTTAATGGTTACATGGTTTCACCTATTACATGGTTATATGGTTACATCAGTTACAAGTTTACATTGTTTTATGGTTACATTGCTTGCACGGCTACTTGGTTCCATGATTACATCTTTTACATGGTTCCATGGTTACATATTTACATGGTTACATGTTTTCTTGGTTAAATCAGTTACATAGGTTACATGGTCACATGGTTACATCGGATAAATGATTCCATGGTTTCATGGTTCCATGGGTTAAATGGTTACATGGTTAAATGGTTACAATTTTTACAAGGTTACATGGCTGCATCAGACACATGGTTACATAGTTCTATGGTTACATTGTTACATGGCTACATGTTTACATCGGTAATATGGCTACATGGTTACATGGTTACATTGGTACCATGATTGCATGGTAACTTTGCGTACATGGTAACATAGTTGCATGGTTACATCGGTTACATTGTTACATTGATTACATGGTTACATGGTTACATCAGTTACATGGTTACGTAATTAGATGGTTACATCAGTTACATGGTTACATAGTTACGTGTGATACCTGTTCACAGGGTTAAATGAATACACAGTTATTTGGTTACATCAATTGCAAATGTTTCCTGGTTAAATGTTTACATTGGTAACGTGCTTACATGGTTACATGAGTTACATGATTACATGGTTACCTCTGATAGATTTTTTTTTCCTCTGATAGATTTTTACTTGGTTACAAGGTTTCATTTATTACAATGGTTACATGTTTAAATGGTTACATTGTTTTCATGGTTATATGGCTACATCATTTACATGATTACATAGTTATATGGTTACATCACTTAAATGGTTACATGTTTACATCAGTTACATCTACAACATGGTTACATGGTTACATCAAATACAGCATTATATGGTTAAATGGTTACATCAGTACATGGTTTCATGGTTAAAATGTCTACATGGTTGCATAGTTACATGGTTACAACAGTTATATGGTTACATAATCACATTGGATACATGGCTGCATTGTTACATTAGTTACATGTATACATGGTTACATTGTTGCATCGGTTACTAGGTTACATTGTTTACATGGTTATATTGTACATCAGTTATGTGGTTACATGTTTACATTGGTTACATTGGTTATATCTGTTACATGGTTACAAGGTAACATTGGATACATGATTTCATTGGTTACATCGGTTACATAGTTACATTGGTTACATAGTTACATAGTTACATCTTTACATCAGTTACATGATTACCTGATATATTAGTTACATGGTTGCATGGTTACGTGGTTACCTCTGCTTTATGGCTACAACTTTACATAGGTTACATGGTTACGTTGGTGACACAGTTACACGGTTACATTGGTTTCATTGGTTACATGCTTACATTGGTTCCATGGTTCCATGGTTACACCAGTTACATGGTTACATGGTTATATGGCTACTTGTTTACACTGGTTACATGGTTACATGTGATACATGGTCACATGGTTATATGGATATATGGTTGCATCAATGGCATGTTATAGGGTTACATGCTTGTTGGGAGCCAGCCACGGAGTCCTGCCTGAGCATTAGGAATCCAGGCAGGCTGCAGACCCTGAGACCGCTAGGACAAGTTCAGGAGCTGAAGACCCATTGCCTCTTCCCTTCTTTGCTGTTTCGGCACATTCTACTAGCAGGGACTTTGATGATTTAAGCATGAAGTTCTGAGAGTACCACAGGCAAGACTTACTTTAGGAGTCCATTGTTCCTGTTTCTCACAGACTGCAATTTTGGCTTTAAACTTAACATAATTCATCTCAGGTCACATTTGGGAGCCTTTAATATGGTACAAGCTTCTTTAAAGATTTAATAGTATATTTGTAGAATTAGTATATACATACAAAGTGCTGTTTCAACCTTAATAATACAGAAAAATATCTGGAGCTATGGCCCCTCACAAGCTTTGGGCTTGGCCACATTCCTAAAGGCCCAACATGATTTTGGGCTGGGCCACATTCCTTAGGAATTGGTTTGGGCTATAATTAAGAGTTTGTATAGTGTATATAGAATTAGCATAAAATAGAGAGGAATTGGGATTTAGGTTGGTTATTAGGTGTTGCGTATGCATAGGTTTTAAAAGTTATTGATTATTAGAATATTATGATATTAGAATTGTTGTACTGCTTTTGAGAAATATTAACCAAGCATGAGGAACAGTGAAATAGTTTTGGGATCCTCTTTCCTCATGCTTGGGGAAATACCTGGTGGGTGGGGGATGCCCCTCATCCACCTGGTTCTATGTTAATGTAAATGTCTTGTGATTTAATTGGGATTGTCCTTCCTCTTACTCCAGGAAACACCTGGTGGGTGAGGGATGCCCCTCATTCACCTGGCTTTGTGTCCATGTAAAGGTTTTGTGATTTAATTGAGATTGTTCTTCCTCATGCCCGAGGAAACACCTGGTGGGTGGGGGGGGTGCCCCTCCTGCACCTGGCTTGTGTCCATGTGGAAGACTTGTAAGACTGCCTGTGTAAAATTTGGGATAAATACAAGCTGTAAATCCCCAATAAACTGCTTCTGGTCAATCCATTGAACAGAGGTCCACTTTCTTTCTTTCTCTTTATATCTATCCCTCCTTCTTTCTTTCTTTTAATATCTATCCTTATAGAAACGCCGACGCCATCACACCTTCCAAGGGACCCCCTAAATCTCTTTTTGGGTACTGGCCCCCCAAACATGCTTACATCGGTAACATGTTTACATGGTTACCTCTGTTACATGTTTATATGGTTGCATTGGTTACATGGTTACATCGGCTACATGATTATATATTTACATGGTTACATTTGTTACATCTATACATATTTAAATTCTTTACATGAATACATGGTTACATTGGTTACATGGCTACATGGGTACATGTTTACATATTTATATCGGTTATAAGGTTACATGGTTACATTTGTTGCAGGGTTACATCTTTCATTGGTTACATGGTTAAAAGGTTACATCGATTAAAAAATTACATGGTTATTTCAGTTGTATGGTTACATGGCTGCATCGTTTTCATGTTTACAGATTTGCATGGTTACATCAGTTACATGATTATATGGTTACATGGTTACATCAGTTGCAATGTTCAAGTGTTATATTGGTTAAAAAATAACATGGTTACATGGTTACATGGCTGCGTTGTTACAAGGTAACATTGTTACTTCGTTACTTGTTTACATGGTTACATGTTTACATTTGTTACATGGTTATTTGGTTATATTGGTTGCATCAGTTATATGGATGCATGATTACATGGTTACATTGGTTGCATGCTTACATTGATTGCATACTTACATGGTTACATGGTTACAACAGTTATGTTGGTTATATTGGTTACATTGGCTACATGGTTACATGGTAACATGGTTACATCGGTTACATGGTTATATCAGTTACATGGATACATGGCTGCACCATTTACGTGGTTACATGGTTAACAGGATTACATCAGTTTTATAAATACATGGTCACATTGGTTACATAGTTACATCTGTTACATCATTACATGTTTTACATGTTTGCAAGTTACATTGGTTACATGGTGATATGGTTACTTGGTTACATCAGTTACTTGGTTAGATGGTTACATAGGTTGCATGGCTACATGGTTATATGGTTATTCAGTTACATGGTTATATGAATAGGTAGTTACATTGGTTATATCATGTAGATCAGTTACATGGTTACATGGTTACTTCACATACATGGTTACATGGTTATTCGGTTACATTGTTTTATGGTTACATCAGTAGCATTGCTTACATCGGTTACATGGTTACCTGCTTACATTGTTACATAATTTCATGGCTATATAGGTTACATAGTTACATTGATTACATAGTTACATTGCTGCATCAGTTACATGGTTACATGCTTACATTGTTACGTAATTTCATGATTATATCAGTTACATTGTTACATCGGTTGCATGGTTACAACGGTTATAAGGTTAAATGGTTTACATGCTTACAAGGTTGCATGGGTTACATGGTTACATTGCTACTACGTTACTTGGTTATATGGCTACATTAGTTTCATGGCTTCATTGTTACATGGTTGCATCGGTTACATGGTTTCATCAGTTAAATGGTTGCATGGGTTGCAACGGTTAAGTTTAGATGGCTACATTGGTTACTTGTTTACATGGTTACATCGGTTACATGTTTAAATTGGCTATGTTTATATGATTACATATGTTACATGGTTACATGATTACATTGGTTTTATGGTTACAGGGTAACATGTTTATATCAGTTACATGGTTATAATGGTTACGTGGTAATATGGTTAAATTGATTACAAGGTTACATGATTACATTGATTACATGGTTATATGGTTATATTGATCACATGGTTTCATGGTTACAGAAGTTACATGGTTACATGGTTTCGTGTAATATCTGCTTATATGGGTTACATGGTTACATGGCTACATGGTTACTTGGTTATAGGATTAGATCAGTAAGAAGGTTACAATGTTACATGGTTACATGATTGCATCAGTTATATGGTTTTATTACATGGTTATAGCAGTTACATGGTTACATGATTACATGGTAAAATGTTTATATTGGTTACATGATTTCATGAATACATTGGTTAAATGGTCACATGTTTATATGTGAAACATGGTCACATGGTTACATGGTTTCTTGGTTATATCAATTACATCTGTTACATGGTGACATGTTTACATTGGTTACAATGTTACATGTTTACTTCAGTTGCATGATTATATGGTTACATAGGTTATATGGTCACATGGTTACATAAGTTGCATGGTTGCATGGTTACACGGTGGCATGGTTACATCAGTTATAGGTTTACCTGGTTTTATTGGTTAAATGATTGCGTCAGTTGCATGGTTACTTGGTTACTTGATTATAGTGGTTACATGGTTATATGGTTACATGGTTACATCAGTTACATGGTTACATAGCTAAATGAGTTACATGGTTACATTGTTTTCATGGTTACATGGTTATGTTGTTAAATGATTTTATCTGTTTTATTGTTACATGCTTACATTGGTTAGATAGTTACAAGGTTATATTGGTTACAAGGTGTTTGACTGCATCATTTGCATGTTTACATGGTTACATTGTTTACATGGTTATATGTTTACAAGGTTACTTTGGTTGCATTGTTACATGGTTAAATTGGTTACGTGTTTACATTGTTATATTGGTTACATGGCAGCATTGTTATATGATTATATCGGTTACATGGTTACATGATTACATTGGTTGCATGGCTGTTTGTTTACTTCACTTACATGTCTACATCAGTAACATGGTTACATGGTTACATGGTTACAAGGTAATATCGGTTATATGGATTCATGGTTACATAGGTTGCATTGTTACATGATTCCATGGTTAAATCATTTACATGGTTACATGGTTATATTTTTGCACTATTACATTGCTACTTGTTTTCTTGGTTAAATCGCTTATATCAGTTACAGGGTTACATAGGTTGCATGGTTACATGTTAACATTGGTTACATGGTTGCATCAGTTAAGATTAGATAGTTACATCGGTTACATGCTTACACTGATTACAAGGTTAAAATGATTATATGTTTACGTGATTACATCATTTACATGGTTAGATGATTACATCAGTTACATGGTAGCATGTTTATGTCAATCACATGGTTATATGGTTATATCGGTTACATGGTAATATTGCTACATCCATTACATTGATACATATTTAAATTGGTTACATGGCTACATGGTTGCATTGGTTACATGGATACATGGCTACATGGTTATATAGGTTATATGGTTACATGGTTATATTTGTTACATGATTTACATGATTTCTTTGGTTACATGGATGCATGGTTTCATCAGTTATGTGGTTACATGGTTACATAAGTTCTGTGATTACATGGTTACATGGTAACATCAATTACATCAGTTACACGGTTACATGGGTACATCATATACATGGTTACATGGTTAAATCTGTTACATGTTTACATGTTTACATTGATAACATCGTTGACTGGACACTTGGTTGCATCGCTACAATGGTTACAGGCTACATTGGTTACATCTGTTACATGGTAAAATGGTTATATTGGTTACATGCTTACTTGGTTACATCTGTTATATGGTGAAATGGTCATATTGGTTATATAGTTACATGGCTGCACTATTTACATGGTTACATGGTTTTATGTTTACATCCCTTCCATGATTTCATGGTTACATTGGTGATTTGGTTATATAGTTACATATTTACATCAATTATATGCTTATATTGTGACATCGGTTACATGGTTATATCAGTTACTTGGTTACATGGTTGCATCAGTTACATGGCTGCATGGTTACGTCTGTTACATTGTTACATGGTTTCTTCATTTTTATCAGTTACATGGTTACATGGTTAAATCAGTTGCAAGGTTACCTGGCTATATTGCCTACAGGGTTATATAGTTATGTTGGTTGCATGGTTTCATTATTACATCAGTTGCAGAGTTATATGGTTCCATGGTTACATTGGTTACATGTTTACATTGGTTATATGGTTATATGGATACATGGTAACGTTCGTTACATGGATACACAGTTGAATCGGTTACATGGCTACATGGTTATATTGGTTATCATGGTTACATGGGCTATATAATTACATGGTTATATCAGTTATATGCTTACATTGGTTACATGGTTACATAATTTCATCAGTTACATCATTACATCAGTTACAAGGTTACATGGTTATTTCAGTCACATGGTTACATGGCTGCATCATTTACATGTTTATAGGTTTAGATGTTTACATTGGTTACATGGTTATATGGTTACATGGTTACATTGGTTAAAAGGTTGCAGGGTTAATGCAGTTAAACAGTACATGGTTACATTGGTTCCATGCTTCCATGGCTGCATTGTTACATGGTTATATCATTTCATGGTTACATGTTTCATGTTACATGTTTACATCGGTAAGATGGTTACATGATTATGTTTGCATTAGTTGCAGACTTACTTTGGTTACATGTTTACATCACTTATATCAATTACATCAGTTACATCATTGATATGATTTCACTTTTATGTTGGCTACATGTTTACATTGGTTACACGGTTAAATGGTTACATAGTTTACAAGATTACATGGTTACATGGGTTACATGTTTACATAGTTACATGGTCAAATGATTATATTGGTTACATGGTTTCATAGTTATATATGCTATATTGTTGCATGGTCACATGTGATATGTGGTTTCATGGTTACATGGTTACAAGCATCCTTGATTATGTCAATTGCATGTTACATGGTTACATTTTTACATCAGTTCATTGTTACATGTTTACATCAGTTACATGATTACATGGTTACATCAGTTATATGGTTACATGGTTATATCAGTTACATGGTTGCATGGTTACATGGTTTCATTGGATGCATGGTTACATAATTACATCAGTTACATGGTTACATGGTTATATTGGCTGCAAGGTTACATGGCTTCATCGTTTACTTGGTTACATGGTTACATGCTTACATCACTTCCACGGTTATATTGTTACATCAGTTAAGTCCTTTCATAGTTTCACATTTTTATCAGTATATGATTACATGGTTACATCAAATACATGGTTACATGTTTACATGTTTATATCAGTTAAATGATTACATGATTACTTTGGCTACATGGTTACATCAGTTACATTGTTACATGCTTACATCGGTTACATGCTTATATGGTTACATCAGATACATTGTTTCATTGTTACATTCGTTACATGGTTACTTGGTTATATTGGTTACAAGGTTATATTACATGGTTACATAGGTTACAAGGTTACATAGTTAAACCTGTTAGAATATTGCATGGTTACATTTGTACATGACTACATTGTTACATGATTATATCTGTTACATGGTTACACCAGTTACATGGATACATTGGTTACATGGTTACAAGGTCACATATGTTAAATATTTACATGGTTAAATGGTAACATCGATTACATTAGTTGCATGGTTACCTGGGTACTTCACTTACCTGGTTGCATTGTTACTTTAGTTACATGTTTACATGGTTACATTATTTCATGGATACTTGGTTACATCAGTTACAATGGTTACCTGGTTACATGGTTACATCTAATACATGGTTGCATAGTTACATTGGTTACATTGTTACATGGTTTCATGGTTATATGGTTACATGGTTACATCCATTACTTGGTTACCTATGTAAATCTGTTACATGATTACATGGTTTCCTTGGTTACTTGGTTACATGGCTATACAGTCATGTAGTTCTATTGGTTATATGGTTAAATGGTTATATTGGTTACATGGTTACATGGATTCTTCGGTTATATGGTTAAATGGTTACAATGGTTCCAAGTTTACATGCTTATTTCGGTTATATTCTACATGTTTGCATAGTTTACATGTTTAAAGATTTACATGGCTACATTGGTTACATAGTTATATGGTTACATGGTTACATCAGTTACAACATCACAGGGTTAAATCGGTTAATGGCAACATGGTTACATCAGTTACATGGTTACATAGCTGCATTGTTACATGGTTACTTATTTACATGATTACATATTTTCATTGGTTACATGGTTATTTGGTTACATCAATTACATGGTTACATCGATCATATGATTACATGGTTACATTGGTTACATGTTTATATTGGTTACATGGTTACATGACTTCATCATTTACATTGTTACATGATTACATGTTTACATCAGTTCCATGGTTACATTGGTTACATGATTACAGTTACATACATCGGTTATATGGCTACATGGTTGCATCAGTTACATTGTTATATGTTTACATCATTTAAATGGATATATGGCTACATCAGTTACATGGTTCCATGATTACAATAGTTACATGATTATATGGTTACATTGCTTACATGGTTCCATGGTTATATTGGCTACCTGGTTTCATGGGACATATGTTGCTTGGCTACATGATTCCATGGTTACATCTTTTACATGGTTACATGGCTTCCTTTTTACATCTTGTATGTTTGCATTATTTCTTGGTTAAATTGGTAACATCAGCTACATGGTTACATTGCTACATCGGTTACATGATTGCATGGTTACTTCGGTAACATGGTTACATGGGTTACATGTTCACATGGTTACATTGTTACAGGGTTACATGTTAACATCGGTACCATTGTTACATGGTTACATTGACATTGCTTGCATAGTTTCATGGTTACATCAGTTATATGGTTACATGGTTACATCAGTTATATGGTTACATTGTTACATCAGTTATGTGGTTACATGTTTAGATGCTTATATTTGGTACATAGTTATATGGTTATATGTGATACATGCTCAGATGGTTAAATGGATATAGTTATTTGGTTACATCAGTTACATAGGTTACATGGTTACATGTTTACATCGGCTACATGGTTACATGTTTGTATCATTTAAGATTAGGTGGTTACATTTGTTACATGGTTACATGTTTACATTGATTCCATTGTTAAAATGTTCATGATAACATCATTTACATGATTACATGATTGCATGATTACATCAGTTACATGATTAGGGATAGGATTAGTGCTAGGGTTAGGTTTAGACATGATTACATTGTTGCATGTTTACTTCAGTTACATGATTACATGGTTACATTGGCTACCTGGTTACATCAGTTATATGGTTTCATGGTTACATCAGTTACATGGTTGCATGTTTACATGGTTTCATCGGATACATGGTTACATTGGTTACATGTTTACATTGTTTTATCAGTTATATGGTTACATAGTTACATTGGTTGCATTGTTATTTTGTTACATCACTTACATGGTTACATCGGTAACATGGTTACATGTTTACATGGTTACATTGGATGCAGGCTGACTTTGGTTGCATGCTTACTTGGTTATATGGGTACATGGGTTTCATTGCTTACATTGATTACAGAGTTCCATGGTTACATCAGTTACATTGTTGCATGGTTACATCAGTTACATGTTTACAAGGTTACATGGCTACATGGTTAAATGTTTACTCGGTGCATGGTTATATGGATAAATGATTACATCGGTTATATCACGGACATTGGTTACATGGTTACATTGTTACATCGGATACATGGTTACATGGTTATTCGGTTACAACGTTATATAGATAGATGGCTACATCAGATACATTGCTTACATAGGTTACATGGTTACATCGGACACATGGTTTCAAGGTTATATGGCTTCATTGCTTACATGGCTACTTTTTTACATCAGTTACATGATTACACAGTTACATTGGTTACATGGATTCATCAGTTAATTGATTACAAGTTTACATGGTTTGCAGGTTACATGGTTGAAAGATTACTAGCTTACGTCGGTTATATCTGTTACATTGTTACATGGTTACACCAGTTACATGGTTACATCAGTTAAGTTTAGATGGTTACATAAGTTACATGTTTACATTGTTACATTAGTTACATGGTTCATTGTTACATTGGTACATTGTTACATGTTTATATCATTTACATGATTTCATGGATACCTCGGTCATATGGTTACATGGTTACATGGTTTCATCGGATACATTGCTGCATGGTTGCTTCAATTACATGGTTACATTATTACATCAGTTTTATGGTTACATGATTACATCAGTTACATGGTTATATCGGTTACATGGTTACATGTGTTATATGGTTGCATGGATACATGGGTTACATCAGTTACATGGTTACATTGATACATTGGTTACATGATTACATGATTATATGGCTATATCAGTTAAATTGTTACATTGTTTACACGGTTACATCAGTTACTGGGTTACTTGGCTACATCGGCTACATGATTACATTGATAATTGGTTACATCAGTTACATCTGTTATATGGTTACATGTTCACATTGGGTACATGGTAACATGGTTACATCAGTTACATGGTTATTTGTTTACATGGTTACAACAGTTAAATTGTTGCATGGTTAAATATTTAAATTGGTTACATGGCTTCATCAGATAAGTGCTTACATGGTTAAATTAGTTACATGGTTACATGTGAACCATGGTTACAAGGCTACATTGGTTACATCCATTCCATGGTTACATGGTTATATAGCTACATTGGTTGCATGCTTACATGGTTACATGGTTACATTGGTTACATGTGTTACAGGGTTATATGGTTACATTGGTTACATGGTGAAATGGTTGCATGGTTACATCAATTACATGGTTACATGGTTTCATCAGTTACATTGGGTAAATGATTACATGGTTACATCGGTTAGATAATTACATGGTTACAACGGTTACATGGTTACATGGTTTCATCTGAAACATAGTTACATGGTTACAATGGTTACATGATTGCATGGTTCCATGGGTTACATGGTTACATGGTTAAATATTTACTTGGGTACATTGGTTACATCAGTACTTGGTTACTTGGTTGCATTGGTTACATCAATTACATTGTTACATGATTACATCAGTTACATGGTTACATGGTTACATAACTAAAATGCTTACATGCTTACATGGCCACGTTGAATACATGATTATATGGCATCTTTGGTTACATTGTTACATGGTTACTTGGTTACATGGTTACATAGTCAGATGGTTACATCAGTTACATTGTTTACATGGTTGCATCAGTTACATCAGTTATAAACATTACATAGTTACATGGTTACATTGGTTATATGGTGACATTGGTTACATGGTTATGTGTTTACATGGTAACATGGTTAAAGCGCTTACATGGTTACATGGTTGCATCACATACATGGTTACATGGCATCATTGATCACTTTGCTACATGGTGACATTGGTTATGTGGTTACCTTAATTACATAGCTAGATGTTTTCTTGGGTTACATTGTTACTTGGTTATATTGGTTACTTTGGCTACATGTTTACATGGTACATGGTAACATCAGTTACGTGGTTACATGGTAACATATTTACATCCATTATATAGCTACATGGTTACATCGAATACATGACTACATATTTACATGGTTATATTGCTTGCCTGGTTACATGGTTACATCAGTTACATGGTTACATGGTTACATCTGTTAAATCGGTTAAATGTTTACATATATACATCGGTTATGTGGTTACATGATCTCCTCTTTTACATCCTTTACATGGTTACATCGGTTGCATGGATACTTATTTACATCAGTTTCACTGGTTACATGGTTATATGGATGCATGGTTATTTGGTTACAGGGTTACATTGGTTAAATGGTCACTTGGTTGCATCAGTTATGTTGTTATATTGTTACATGGTTACATCTGTTACATGTTTGCATAATTAAATCGGTTACATGGCTACATGGTTATATTGGTTATATGGTTACATGGTTACACTGTTTCATCTGTTACATCAGTTACAAGTTTACATGGTTTCATGGTTACATTGGCTGCATGGTTACTTGGTTCCATGGTTACATCTTTTTCATGGTTCCATGGTTACATATTTACATGGTTACATGGTTACATAGGTTCTTGGTTAAATCGGTTACCTTGGTTACATGGTCACATGGTTATGTCAGAGTCCAGCTCCAACACAAAGGTCAGGGCCTAAGGCGAGAGAATCAGACGCAGCGAAGGAAGAAGACACAAGTCAACTCCCTGGGGTGAGTTCGGGACTCTTCCAAAGTTTATTCAATTTTCACATGTTTATATAAGGCATTTTCAACCCTCAACCCCCTCACACATATGCCCACAAAAGCTTACATTATCTTTTCTTTTACATTCAAACGTTCTACAATGATTTATTTGATCCTCCCTATTCTTTTTTTGTTTCCATTATGTTAAAATCAACAGACAGGAACGAAACAATTTCTGCTAAAAATAATTAACTGTAACTTTTCAACCCTTATCCCTTTTATATCATATTTCTAATAATTTTTGCTTGTAACTTAGCAGCAATATATTGGCGTTTGCACCTATAACTAATTTTACTATTTCTTATAACTAACTTTATTATTTCTTAATTATTTCCTATAAACTTTCCTATTATGTATCTATCTTTTATTCTTATTTTACTTATATGAATCATAATCTAATAATGCTTAACAACCTTTATATGAATTATACTTGACTACCCATATTCTATATTTGTTTTCTATTTAATTATTCTTTATCTAATTATCTTTAATCATCATTCTATTTTTATCTACTTAACTATTCTCTTCTATATTATTATACTTATACTACTAAATCACTTTACTCTTACAAACTTATAGCTACTATGTCTATACTTTTTTAAATCATGTTTAAAAGCAGCTGCCCTCAGGATTGACTTGTCTCAGGTCTCACAAGCTTCCTCCTCCATCTTACCCGTCTAAGGTGTTAATTTAGTATAGGGTCTGTTAACCATTAAAAATAAAGAATGGGAAAGTTCTTTTATTTTCTTTATACACAATGGTTTTGCTTTTTATAGAGATGAAGGTAACTAAACATTCTCTAGCATCTCTAATGGCTGTGCTTTTGCTGTGTTCCTTATTCATGCCTCAAACTTCAGTTTCACCAATACATCATCCTCGCTTATCAGTTACTGCTTCATCAGAAAGGGGTACTTTCTGCCTTATGCACACACTCCCGAAGATCAAAGGGGGCCCATCAATGGGATCCATGGGGCTTTGCCTCCAGTTCGGCCGCTTTAGCTGGGGCTTTGCTCCCAGCCAGCGTTTTTCCCATTTTCAGGTAACCCTTACTTTGCCTTCTGTTAGGAGTTGCGGCTCCCAACATGGTTACATCGGTTAAATCATTACATGGTTACTGGTTACGTCGGTTAAATCAGATACATGGTTATTTGGTTATATGGTTACATTGTTACATGGCTACATGTTTACATCGGTAACATGGCTACATGGTAACGTCACTTACATGGTTACATAGTTACATGGTTACATTGTTACAATGGTTACATGGTTACATCAGTTACATGGTTACATCGGCTACATGGTTACATAGTTACATGTGATACATGTACACATTGTTAAATGAATACATGGATATTTGGATACATCAATTAAAAATGTTACCTGGTTACATGTTTACATTGGTTACATGGTTTCATCAGTTACATGATTACATGGTTACCTCTGATAGATGGTTATGTGGTTGAATCAGTTACATGGATACATGGTTACATTGGTTACATAGTTTCATGGTTACATGGTTACTTGGTTACATGGATTACATCGATTACTTTGTACATAGTTACATTGGTTACATGGTTACATCAGTTACATGATTACATGGTTACCTCTGCTAGATGGTTATATGGTTGAATCGGTTACATGGATACATGGTTACATGAGTTACATAGTTTCATGTTTCCATGGTTACTTGGTTACATAGATTACATCGATTACTTTGTACATAGTTACATTGGTTACATCAGTTTCATGGTTATACGGTTTCATCGGTTACATTGGTGAAATGGTTACATGGTTACATTGGTTATATTTGTACATAATTATATCGGACACATGATTACATGGCTACGTGGTTACCTTTACATGGTAACATGGTTACATGTTTTCATTGGAAACATGGTTACATGGATACAACTGTTACATGATTACATGGGTTACATACTTCGTCACATGGTTACTGGGTTACATGGGTTACATTGATTACTTTATACACAGTAACATTGGTTAAATCAGTTACATGGTTATATAGTTACATCAGTTATATTATTTTATTACATGGCTATAGCGGTTACGTGGTTACATTGGTTACATGGTTGCATGGTTACATGGTAAAATATTTATATCAGTTACATAATTTTATGGTTACATCTGTTACAAGGTCACATGGTTACATGTGAAACATGGTCACATGGTTACATGGTTACATGGTTTCTTGGTTACATCAATTACATCTGTTATATGGTTACATGATTCATCAGTTACATTTTTACATGTTTACTTCAGTTACATGATTACATGGTTACATAGGTTACATGGTTACATGGTTACATCAGTTATATGGTTTCATGATTACATCAGTTACATGGTTGCATGATTACATGGTGGCATGGTTACATCGGTTACATGTTTGCCTGGTTTTATTGGTTAAATGGCTGCATTGGTTACAGGGTTACTTGGTTACATTGGTTACATGGTTATATGGTTACATGGTTACACCTGTTAGATGGTTACATAGTTAAATGAGTTACATTGTTACATGGTTACATTGGTTACATGGCTATATTGTTACATGGTTTTATCAGTTATATTGTTACATGGTTACATTGTTTAGATGCTTACATGGTGTTATCGGTTACATGGTTGTATGGCTGCATCATTTACATGTTTACATCAGTTACATGGTTATATGTTTACAAGGTTACATTTTTTACATTGTTGCATAGTTAAATCAGTTACATGGTTACATGGTTACATATGGCAGCATTGCTATATGATTATATCAGTTACATCGCTACACAGTTACATTGATTGCATGGCTATTTGGTTACATCGCTTACATGACTACATTGATATCATGGTTACATGGTTACATTGGATGCAGGCTGACATTGATTGCATGCTTACTTGGTTATATGGGTACATTGGTTACATTCCTTACATTTGGTACATGGTTACATTGTTACATCAGCTACATTTCTACATGTTTACTTCAGTTACATAGTTACATGGATCCATCAGTTATATGGTTACATGGTCACAACAGTTACATGTTTACATGGTTACATGGTAAAATGTTTATATCAATTACATGGTTTCATGGTTACAATGGTTACATGGTTGCATGGTTAAATGTGATACAGGGTCACATGGTTATATGATACATGGTTTCATTGTTAAATCAATTACAATGGTCACATGGTTACATGGTTACATCGGTCAAATTGTTACAGGTTTACTTCAGTTACATGATTACATGGATACATCAGTTGTATGGTTACATGGCTACATCAGTTACATGGCTGCATATTTACATAGTTTCATCAGATATATGGTGGCATGGTTACATCAGTTACATGGTTACTTTGTTACATTGATTACATGGTTACTTGGTTACATTGGTTACATGGCTACATGGTTATGTTGGCTACATGGTTACATGACTATATTGTTACATGCTTTTATCAGTTATATTTCTACATGGTTACATTGGTTAGATGATTACATTGGTTGCATGGTTACATGGCTTCATCATTTATATGTTTACATGGTTACTCAGTTACATGGTTATATGTTTAAATGGTTACCTTGGTTACATTGTTACATGGTTAAATCAGTTATGTGGTTACATGGTTACATTGGTCACATGGCAGCATTGTTATATGATTATATTGGTTACATGGTTTCATTATTTGCATGGTTATTTGGTTACATCGCTTACATGGCTACATCTGTAACATGGTTACATGATTACATGTGTACATTGGAGGCAGGCTGACATTGGTTGCATGTTTACTCGGTTATATGAGTACATTGGTTGCATTGCTTGCATTGGTTACACGGTTACATGGTTACATTGTTACATCAGTTACATTGCTACACATTTACTTCAGTTGCATGGTTACTTGGATACATCGGTTATAAGGTTATATGTTTACATCAGTTATATGGCTTCATAGTTACATCGGTTACATGGTTGCATGGTTAGATGGTTTCATCAGATACATGGTTGCATGGTTACATCGGTTATATGTGAACATGGTTTTACTGGTTACAAGGTATTGTTACATCAGTTACATGATTACATTGTTACATTGGTTACATGGTTATATGGTTACATGGTTACATCGGTTACATGGTTTTATAGTTAAATCAGTTATATGGTTACATGGCTACACTGGTTACATAGCTACACAGCTACATTGTTAAATGATTTTATCAGTTATACAGTTACATGGTAGCATTGGTTATATGATTACATGGTACATCGGTTACATGGTTACATAGGTTTTATGGTTACATGTTTACATGGATAAATATATTAAATTATTACATGGTTACATGCTTACATCAGTTACATGATTACATGTTTACAGGGTTACATTGGTTAGACGGTTTATAGGGTTACATGGTTACATTGGTAACATGAGTTATATAGGTTACATGGTTACTTTGTTGCATCAGTTACAAAATTTCATGGTTATTTTTGTTACATTGTTACATGGATTCATCATTTGCATGGTTACATGTTTACATGGTTACATGGCAGCATTGTTATATGATTATATCAGCTATATGGTTATATGGTTACATGGTTTCATTGGTTGCATGTTTATTTGGTTACATCACTTACAGGGTTAAATCAGTAACAGGATACGTGGTTACATGGTTACCTTTGATGCAGACTGACATTGGATGCATGCTTACTTGGTTATATGGTTACTTTGATTACATTGGTTACAAAGTTACATGGTTACCTCGGTTACATTGGTTAAATGATAACATGGTTATGATGGTTACATAGTTATATTTGATACATGGTTACATGATTACACTAGTTACATGTATATATGGTTACATCGGTTACAGGGTTACATGTGTACATCAGTTACATGGTTATATGGTTACATAGTTACATCTCTTACATCGTTATATGGTTAAATCGCTTTCATGCTTACATGGTGACATTGGTTGCATGGTTACATGGCTACATGGTTTCATGTTTATATCTGTTACATGAATACATGGTTATGTCAGTTACATGGTTATATGATTTCATCAATTACATCGGTTAAATGGTTGCATGGTTACATGGTTACATAGTTTTATCGGAAACTTGGTTACATTGAAACAATGGTTACATGGTTACATGGGTTACATAGTTCCATGGTTACATAGTTAATTGGTTACATCGGTTACATGGCTTACTTTGTACATGGTTACATCAGTTACATGGTTACATCAGTTATATGCTTTTATTACATGGTTATAGCAGTTACGTGGCTACATGGTTACATTGGTTAATGGTTGCATGGTTACATTGGTTACATTGTTACATGGTTTCATTGGTTGACATGGTTACATGATTTACATCGATAACATGGTTACATTGTTTTATCAGTTGCATTGTTACAAGGCTGCATCATTTACATGGTTACATATTTACATCAGTTACTTGGTTACATACATTGCATTGATACATGGTTACATATTTGCATCGGTTATATGGTTACATCGTTACATCAGTTACATGTTTACATTGTTATATGTTTACATCAGTTTCATGGTTATATGATTACATTGCTTTCAAGGTTCCATGGTTCCATGGTTATACTGGTTACATGGTTTCATTGTTACATGGGTTGCCTTGGTTCATGATTCCATGGTTATATCGTTTACATGGAGACATGAGTACATTTTTACATGGTTATATGGTTTCTTGGTTAAATCATTTCCATTGGTTACTTGGTTACATGGTTACATAGATTATACAGTTACATGGTTACATTGTTACATGGTAACATGTTTACATTGGTAACATGGTTAAATGTTTACATGTTTACATCGGTACCATTTTTACATAGTTACATGGTTACATCGCTTACATAGTTACATGGTTACATCAGTTACATGGTTACATCATTACATGGTTACATTGCTACACGGTTATTTCGGTTACATGATTAGATGGTTACATCGGTTGCATGTTTACATGGTAGCATGAGATACATGTTCACATGATTAAATGGATACATGGTTATTTGGTTACATCAATGACTGCTGCTGCTTCTGCTGCTTTTGCTTCTGCTTCTGCTGCTTTTGCTTCTGCTTCTGCTGCCTCTACTTCCGCTTCTGCTTCTGTTTCTGCTTCTGCTTCTGCTTGTGCTTCTGCTGCTTCTGCTTCTGCTTCTGATTCTGTTTCTGCCTCTGCCTCTGCCTCTGTTCCTTCTGCTTCTGCTTCTACTTATGCTGCTTCTGCTTCTGCTTCTGATGTTCCTGCTGCTGCTCCTGCTTCTGCTTCTGCTGCCTCTACTTCTGCTTCTGCTTTTGTTTCTGCAGTTTCTGCTTCTGCTTCTGCTGCCTCTACTTCTGCTTCTGTTTCTTCTTCTGCTTCTACTTCTGCTTCTGTTTCTTCTTCTGCTCCTACTTCTGCTTCTACTTCTGCTGTTTTGCTTCAGCTTCTGCTACTTCTTCTGCTTCTGCTGCTGTTGCTTTTTCTTCTGCTTCTGCCTCTGCTGCCTCTACTTCTGCTTCTGCTTCTGTGTTTTCTGCTTCTGTTTCAATTTCTGCTGCTTCTGCTTCTGCTTCTATTTCTGCTTCGGCTTCAACTTCAGCTTCTACTTTGGCTTCTGCTTCGGCTTCTGCTTGCACTTCTTCTTCTGCATCTTCTGCTGCTTCTTATTCTGTTTCTTCTGCTTCTTCTTCTGCATCTTCTTCTGCTTCTGCTTCTGCTGCATCTTCTGCTTCTGCTTCTGCATCTTCTTCTGCTTCTGCTTCTGCTGCATCTTCTGCTTCTGCTTCTGCATCTGCTGACTCTACTTCTGCTTCTGCTTCTGTGGCTTCTGCTTCTGCTGTCTCTACTTCTGCTTCTGTGGCTGCTGCTTCTGCTTCTTTTATTTCTGCTTCAACTTTGGCTTCTGCTGCCTCTGCTTCTGCCTCTGCTTCTGCTTTTGTTCCTGCTACTTCTGCTTTGCATCTTCTTTTGCTTCTGCTGCTTCTGCATCAGCTTCTGCTTCTGCTGCTTCTGCTTCATTCTGCTTGTGTTTTGTTTCTGATTTGCTCCTTCTGCATGTGCTTCTGCTTCATCTGCTTCTCCTTCTGCTTTTTCTGCTTCTTTTCTGCTTCTTTCTCCTCTGCCTTGCCCCTTTCCCCTGCTTCCCTTTTTCTGCTTCTACTTCTTCTTTTCTTTTGCTTCTCTCTGCTTCTTGCTCTTCTGCTTCTGTTCTGGGCCCCTGCTTCTGCTTCTGCTGTTCTTCTGCTTCTGCTTCTGCTTCTGCTCTCTGCTTCTGCTTTTCTTCTGCTTTTGCTCTGCTCTTCTGCTTCTGTCTTTCTGCTTATGCTCCCTATGGTTTCTATGCTTCTGCTTCTTCTGCTTCTGCTTCTGATTCTGCCTCTGCCTTCCCCCGCTCTCTTCTTCTTCTGCTTCTACTTCTGCTTTGCTTCTGCTTCTGCTTCTGCTGCTGCTTTGCTGCGTTTCTGCTTCTGCTTCTGCTGCCTGCTGCTCTCTGCTTCTGCTTCTTCTTCTGCTTCTGCTTCTGCTTCTGCTTCTCTTCTTCTGCTCTCTACTTCTGTCTTCTACTTCTGCTGTTTTGCTTCGCTTCTGCTTCTATCTTCTGCTTCTGCTTCTGTCTGCTTGTTTTTCTTCTGCTTCTCTGCTTCTGCTTTCTGCTCTGCTTTCTGTTTCTCTTCTGCTTCTGCTTCTGCTTCTGTTTTCTGCTTCTGCTTCTTCTTCATCTTCTTGCTGCTTCTGCTTCTGTTTCTGCTTCTGCTTCTTTTCTCTCTGCTTCCTGCTTCTTCAACTTCAGCTTCTATCTTGGCTTCTCTTCTGCTTCTGTGCTTCTGCTTCTTCTTCTTCTGCTTCTTCTGCTGCTTCTTTGCTTCTGTCTTCTTCTGCTTCTTCTTCTGATTTCTGCTTCTGTTCTTCTCTTCTGCTTCTGCTTCTGCTTGCTCTTCTGCTTCTGCTTCTGCTCTTCTTCTGCTTCTGCTTCTGCTGCATGCTCTTCTGCTTCTTCTCTTCTGCTTCTGCTTCTCTCTTCTGCTTCTGCTTCTGTTCTGCTTCTGCTTCTGCTGTCTTCTACTTCTGCTTCTGTGCTGCTGCTTCTGCTTCTTTTATTTCTGCTTCAACTTTGGCTTCTGCTGCCTCTGCTTCTGCCTCTGCTTCTGCTTTTGTTCCTGCTACTTCTGCTTTGCATCTTCTTTTGCTTCTGCTGCTTCTGCATCAGCTTCTGCTTCTGCTGCTTCTGCTTCAGTTTCTGCTTGTGTTTTGTTTCTGATTATGCTCCTTCTGCATGTGCTTCTGCTTCATCTGCTTCTCCTTCTGCTTTTTCTGCTTCTGTTTCTGCTTCTAATTCTGCCTCTGCCTCTGCCTCTCCCTCTGCTCCTTCTGGTTCTGCTTCTACTTCTGCTGCTTTTGCTTTTGCTTCTGCTGCTGCTGCTGCTCTGCTACTTCTGCTTCTGTTCTGCAGCCTCTGCTTCTGCTTCTGCTGCCTCTACTTCTGCTTCTGCTTCTGCTTCTGCTCCTGCTGCTTCTGCTTTTGCTTCTGCTTTTGCTTCTGCTGCTTCTGCTTCTGCCTCTGTTTCTGCTTATGCTCCTTATGGTTGTGCTACTGCTTCTGCTTCTTCTGCTTCTGCTTCTGATTCTGCCTCTGCCTCTACCACTGCCGCTCCTCCTTCTTCTTCTGCTTCTACTTCTGCTGTTTTGCTTCTGCTTCTGCTTCTGCTGCTGCTGCTGCTGCTGCTGCTGCTGCTGCTGCTTCTGCTTCTGCTGCTTCTGCTTCTGCTTCTGCTTCTGCTTCTGCTTCTGCTTCTGCTTCTGCTGCCTCTACTTCAGTTTCTGCTTCTGTGGTTTCTGCTTCCGCTTCTGATCCTTCTACTTTTGCTTCTGCTTCTGCGGCTTCGGTTTTTGCCTCTGCTTCTACTGCTTCTGCTTCTGCTTCTGTTTCTGATTTGGCTTCTGCTTCAGCTTCTGCTTCTGTTTCTGCTTCTGCTTGTTCTGCCGCTGCTGCTTCTGCTGCTGTTTCTTCTTCTTCTTCTTCTTCTTCTTCTTCTTCTTCTTCTTCTTCTTCTTCTTCTTCTTCTTCATCTTCTTCTGCTGCTTCTGCTTCTGCTTCTGCTGCTTCTGCTTCTGTTTCTGCTGCTGCTTCTGCTGCTTCTGCTGCTGCTGCTACTACTGCAGCTTCAGCTTCTACTTCTGCTGCCGCTGATTCTGCTTCTCCTTCAGCTCCTGCTGCTTCTGCTTCTGTTTCTTCTTCAGCTTCTTCTGCACTTCTGCTTTTTCTGCTTCTTCCACTTCTTCTTCTGCTGCCTCTGCTCCTTCTGTTTCTGCTTCTGTTGCTGCTGCTTCTTCTTCTTCTTCTTCTTCTTCTTCTTCTTCTTCTTCTTCTTCTTCTTCTTCTTCCTTCTTCCTCTTCCTCTGCTTATGCTTCTATTGCTACTTTTTCTTCTGCTTCTCTTTCTCCTCCTTCTCCTTCTCCTTTTGCTGCTTCTGCTTCTGTTTCTGCTGCTGCTTCTGCTTCTGCTTCTACTTCTGCTTCTGCTGCTGCTGCTACTACTGCAGCTTCAGCTTCTACTTCTGCTGCCGCTGATTCTGCTTCTCCTTCAGCTCCTGCTGCTTCTGCTTCTTCTTCAGCTTCTTCTGCTCTTCTGCTTTTTCTGCTTCTTCCACTTCTTCTTCTTCTGCTGCCTCTGCTTCTTCTGTTTCTGCTTCTTCTTCAGCTTCTTCTGCTCTTCTGCTTTTTCTTCTTCTTCTTCTTCTTCTTCTTCTTCTTCTTCTTCTTCTTCTTCTTCTTCTTCTTCTTCTTCCTCTTCCTCTGCTTCTGCTTATCTTGCTACTTTTTCTTCTCCTCCTCCTCCTCCTCCTCCTCCTCCTTCTCCTCCTCCTCCTCCTCCTCCTCCTCCTTCTTCTTTTGCTTCTCCTTCTGCTTCTTACAGGAGTTAGGTGGTATATCAATGTGGTTTTGATTTGCATTTCTCTAATGAAGAGTGAGGCTGAGCACTTTTTCATGTGTCTGTTGGCTGTCCGTATATCTTCTTTTGAGAAGTGTCTATTCATGTCTTTCCCCACTTTTATACGTACTGTTTGTTTTTTTCCATTTAACACATTTGAGTTACTTGTATATCCTAGATGTTAGGCCTTTGTCAGATATACAATTGACAAATATTTTTTCCCACTCAGTGGGCTGTGTGCCTGCTCTCTTGATGGTTTCTTTGACTTTGAAGAAGCTTGTCAGTTTACTGAGGTCCCACTTGTCTATCTTATCTCTTATGGCATGGGCACTTCGGGTTTTGGTCAGGAATCGGTTGCCAGTTCCAACTTCCATAAGAGTGTTTCCTGCATTTTCTAAGGTTCTTACACTTTGAGGTTTTACGTTTAGGTCTTTGACCTATTTAGAGTTCATTTTTGTGTATGGTGATAGGTAGGAGTGTTGTTTCAATCTTCTGCATGTGGTCAGCCGGTTTTCCCAGTACCATTTACTGAATAGGTTCTCCTCTCCCCAGTGGTTGTTGTTGGAGGACTTGTCAAAAATGAGTTTGTTGAGGAATTGAGGCTTTGCTTCCGGAATCTCTATCCTGTTCCATTGGTCTATGTGCCTGTTCTTGTGCCAACACCAGGCTGTTTTGAATACTGGAGCCTTGCAGTAAACTTTGAAGTTTGGAACTGTGATACCTCTTGCTTTGTTACTTTTGCTAAGGATTGTTTTGGCTATTCGGGGTCATTTATGTTTCCATATAAATTTCTGTATTGTCATTTCCAGGTCTCAGAAGAATGATGTTGGGAACTTAATGGGTATTGTGCTGAATCTGTAGATTGCCTTTGGTAAGATGGACATCTTAACAATGTTGATTCTTCCTATTCATGAGCATGGGATATTTTTCCATTTGTTTGTGTCTTCTTGGATTTCTTTGAGCAGTGTTTTGTAGCTCTCATTGTAAAGGTCTTTCACTTATCTGGATAGAAAGATGCCAAAGTATTTTATTTTTTTTGGTGGCTATTGTGAAAGGGATTGTTCTTTTTATTTGGGTCTCTGCCTGCTTGTTGTTGGTGTAGAGAAACGCAACCATCTTTTGCACATTTATTTTGTATGCTAAGACCTTACCAAAGTCCTTTATCAGTGCAAGCAGGGTTCTGACAGATTCTCTTGGATTTTCAAGATATAGGATTATATCATCAGCAAAGAGAGATAACTTGACTTCCTCTTTTTCTATTTGGATACCCCGGATTTCCTTCTCTTGTCTAATTGCCTGGGCTAGGAATTCCAGCACAATATTGAACAAGAGGTTTGAGAGTGGAAAACCTTGTCTTGTTCCAGTTTTCAGGGGAAATGTTTGTAGTTTCTGACCATTTAGCGATATGCTAGCTGTGGGTTTGTTGTAGATGGCACTTACTATTTTGAGATATAGTCCTTCTATACCTAGATGTTTGAGGGTTTTTATCAAGATGGGGTGTTAGATTTTATCAAATGCTTTTTCTGCATCTAATGAGATAATCATGTGGTTCTTGCTTTTATATCTGTTGATATATTTAATGACATTTATGGTTTTGCGAATGTTGAACCAGTCCTGCATCCTGGCGATGAAGCCTACTTGGTCATGGTGGATGATATTTGATATGTGTTTTGGGATCAGATTTGCTAGAATCTTGTTGAGGATTTTTGCATCTATGTTTATAAAGGATATTGGCCTGTAGTTCTCTTTCTTTGTTGGATCTTTATCAAGTTTGGGTATCGGTGTAATGTGAGCTTTATAAAATGATTTGGTGAGAATTCCATCTTTCTCAATTGCCTGGAATACTTTCAATAGGATTAATATCACCTCCTTCTTGTACGTTTTGTAGAATTCTGCTGGAATGCCACCCAGTCCAGGACTTTTGTTGCATAGTTTTTGTATGACAGAGTCAATTTCCTGGGTTGTTATGGGTTTATTTAGTGTCTCAATGTCTTCTTGTTTTAACCTTGGGAGGTTGTGTGTTGTCAAAAAGTCCTCCATTTCATCTAGGATTTCAAGTTTTTTTCCATATAGGTGTACATAGTAATCTCTGTTAATCTTTTGTATTTCTTCTGGGTCAGTTGTGATTTGTCTTCTGTATTTCTGATTGTGTTTATTTGGACTTTTTCTCTCTTTTTCTTGGTCATTCTGGCTAGGGGCCTATCAATCTTGTTAATTCTTTCAAAGAACCAACTTTTTGTTTTGTTGATGTTTTCTATGATATTTTTGTCCTTTATGTCCTGTATTTGGACTCTTATTTTCGTGATTTGGATTCTTCTGCTACAGTTGGGGTTTTGGTGGTCTTCTCTTTCTAGCTCCTTTAGGTGATTTGTTAGGCTCTCCACTTATGATCTTTCCATCTTCTTGATGTGTACTCATAGTGATATGAATTCAACTCTTAAAACTGATTTCATGGCAACCCAGATGTTTTGGTAAGATGTTTCTTCATTTTCATTTGTTTCCAGGAATCTTTCCATTTCTTCTTTGATTTCAGTGCTGACCCAGTCGTTGTTCAACATCATGCTGTTTAATGTCCATGTCTTTGTGGGATTTGGGGAAATGTTGTTGGTTTTAATGTTTATTTTTATTCCACTGTGGTCTGAGAATGTACATGGAAAGATTTCAAGCTTGTGGGATTTGTTTATGCTTGATTTATAGCCAAGAATGTGATCAATCTTGGAGTATGTTCCATGTGGTGATAAGTAGAATGTATACTCCGTGGTTGTTGGCTGTAATAATCTGTAGGTATTGACTAAGTTCATTGGGTCAAGTGTCAAGTTGACGCTCTGGATCTTCTTGTTGATTTTTTTTGCCTCAATGACCTATCTAGAGCTGTCAGTGGGGTATTTAAGTCCCCTACTATAATAGTGTCAGAGTCCATGTCTTTTTTCAGTTTATTAATTAGTTGCTTATAAATGCTGGTTCTCCTGTGTTGGGTGCATATATGCTTAGGATGGATATTTCTTGTTGATGGATTGAATCTTTTATCATTATGTAGTGTCCTTTTGTACCTTTTTAAATTTTTTATATCTTAAAGGTTATTTTATCTAATGTTAAGATTGCAAATATTGCCTTCTTTTGTGATCCACTGGCCTGGAAGTTCATTTTCCATCCTTTAACTTTGAGTCTGTGTGCGTCCCTTGTAGTGAGATGAGTCTCGTGGATGCAGCAAACAATAGGATCATGGTTTCTTATCCAGTTCACCATTCTGTGTCTTTTCAGTGATGCATTTAGTCCATTCACATTCAGGCTAATTATTGAAATGTGGCAGTTTTTCCCTGTCATGAGGTTCTTAAAGAGTTGTTGTTCCTGTTTATTTGTTGTATTTCCTTTGGTTTTGGGGTTGATTCATGAATGTTTTCCATCTTTTCCTTGTGCTCTTGTGAAGAATGTTGTCGTCCTTTTCTCCTTTTCTTCTATGTTTAATACTTTCTTAAGTATTTCTTGTAGAGGTGGTCTGGAGGCTGCATAGGATCTTAGGGATTGGCTGTCTGGGAAAGATTTTAATTCTCCCTCACTGATGAAGCTTAGCTTTGCTGGGCAGGTTATTCTTGGTTGAAATTGCTTATCTTTGAGAACTTTGATGATTGGGCTCCAAGCTCTCCTAGCCTGAAGGGTTTATGTAGATAAATCTGCTGCTATTCTAATTGATCTTCCCTGGTAGGTAGTTTGACCTATTTCTCTTGGTGTCTTTAGGATTTTTTCTTTCATACCTACTTTGTTTAGGTGAATTATTATGCATCTGGGAGTTGGTCTTTTCATTTGCTGTCTTGCAGGGGTTCTCTGAATCTCTTGTGTTTGAATTTTTTCATCACTGATGAGATGAGGGAGGTTTTCTTGAATGATTTCATGAAATGTTTGTTCCAGTGTGGTCTGTCTCTCATTCTGCCTCAGGAAGGCCAATTACTCTTAGGTTCAGTTTCTTGAAGTAATTGTTCATCTCTTGAAGGTTTTGTTCCGTCTTTTTAAGCTTCTCCTCTGTTTTTGACAGTTTGGTTTTGTTCCATATTTTGATCCTCAAGCTCTGAGATTCTTTTTTCTACTTGGCTCATTCTGCTTTCCATGCTTATTAGTTTGCTATTTATTTCCATTACAGTATTCTTTATGGCTTTTATTTTGGTTATCAGCTCCTTCCTATTTTCCTCTTGTCTCTCCTCAATTTTTTTATTCTCTCTATTAATGTCTTGATGTCTGGGTTTATTGCATGTGACCAGTCATTCTGGGAGCTCTTCATTGTTTGTGTTCTGAAGTCTGTTTTCTCAATGTCTGACCTCCCAGGGGTCTGTGTGAGCCCTGTGTTCTTCTTTTGGTTTGTCTTCATTTGTGCAGATTTTCCTCCCTACATTTTCCTTCCCTCCCCTTCCCCATCTTCTTTAATTCTGTTATTCAGAAGGGGAGGGGTTGCTTTTACTTCTGTTTGTTCAATCTCCTATTCTTCCTTATGTATATCCTGTTGCTTTGTTCAATTCTGGAATTGGACTGTAGGTTGGGGGTGGACCTTTGGGCAGTTTTGAGATTTAATTAAGGGGGGAGCTGTGATTCAAAAATCTATCTGCAGATCCCAGTATCTGCTGACAGGTGTATGGATAATCTGAAAACCACTTCCCACTGCCTTGGAATCTGTTCATGCAGTGGGGTTGTAGGCTTATTCCCTGAAAGGAAAATGAGGTTAACAAAGAGAAGAGAATGGAGCAAGCAGTGGGGGGAAGGCGGGGGTGGAGAGAGAGAGGAGTAAGAGAGAAAACACACAAGCATACCAACTAACAAATGAAAAGAGACACAAACACTGAAACAAGCAAAAAGAAAAACAGTAACAACAACTACAAACTAACCAACAACCATATGAAAAAACTAAAACATACAATGATGCTAACATACAAGTTAACCAACCTTCTTATTGGTGTGCTATTCCTCTATACAAGCATGGGGTTTACAGAGAAATAAAAAAAAGAACAAAGCAAAACAAAAAAGGAATAGAATAAAGTCAGTAAACTAACAGAACCAACCAAGCACACTCTGAGACTTTTCCTTTAAGTCCAATGTCCTTTCAGCTCTGATTTCTAGCTGTCTTTGTAGGCTGGTAGATTTGTTCACAGTTAGGGTCAGTTGCTACTGGCCTGCTGTGGAGGGTGGGTCAGATCTGGGCTCCCTGTCCAGTGTACCACTCAGATCTGGTCTGTGTCTATTTCTCAAGGGGAAGGAGCTTCTGCCTTTCCCATTTTGATGTTGTTACCTTGGATCCCTTGCAGGTGGTGCTGGTCTCACTGCTTCAGCTCATCTTTTCTCGCAGCAGCTGGAGACTGCCAGGCAATGCAGTTCTCACAGGGCAGAGGTCAGAGACCACCCAGGCTGGGACAAAGCAAGCCACGGTAGCAGCGATTGTGGCTGCCGCTTCACAGTGCATGGAAGGAGCTCCATGAACCTGGCTCTGAGTGAGGGGTGGGGCATGGCAGTGGCAGCAGTGGCTATAATCTCAGTAGATCATGCTTGCAGGGGCTTCACAGTCTGGAGCCACGGGTCACCTCAGGCATGGGTGAATGATGGCCGCAATGGCTGCAGGGTGGCAGCCGCAGCTGTGGTGGCAGCTTAGGCTCAGCAAGCCTTAATGAGCAATAGAGTCATAGTAGCAGTCAGAATAGTTTAATTCTTGTAGATTTATGGCCTTGATTAGTTGGTCATGGTGTTCCGGCCAGGAGGAGGGTCAGGCCTTCACACTCTGAAGGTCTCCGCTGAGCTCTACCAGAGAACGGTGAGGCCAAAACGGTGCGACTTGGCGAGCCAGAGCTGTGGATGGACAAACTGCCAGTGCACTTTCACAGCTTCCCAAGAGGGACAGAGCCAGCCCACTTCTCCTTTAATCCTTCCTGTGAGAAAGGACACATCTGTGGCCTCCAGGTTTTAGTGCTGAAGAATCCAAGTGTAAGTGTGTCCTGCAGGCTGTATGTGGAAATCAGTGTTCAAATCAGTGGGTGAATATCTGACAGTGTTGCATCATGAAGTTGGAGGGCATTTTGCTCTTGGCACAGCTGCTCCTCTGTCCTTGATGGTGGTTGCTATTTTTCATTCACACAAGCCAAGG
>JAPVLO010001187.1:0-189866 GCA_027257055.1 Cephalopachus bancanus
CAAAAGGCTGTGTGCAGTGACTCAAGCCTGTCATCCCAGCACTTTGGGAGGCCGAGGTAAGAGGATTGCTTGAGCTCAGGAGTTCGAGACCAGCCTGAGCAACATGGCGAGACCTTGTCTCTACAACAAATCAAAAAATTAGCCGGGCGTGGTGGCACACGCCTGTGGTTCCAGCTACTTGGGCGGCTGAGGTGGAAGGATCGCCAGAGCCCAGCAGGTCGAGGCTGCAGTGGCCATGAGCATGCCACTGCCCTCCAGCCTGGGCAACAGTGAGACTCCAACTCAAAAAAAAAAAAAAGGAAGACAATGGTCAGCCAGCTCTGACTCTTGGTGGGGCAGGCAGGGATATGGGGTCTCTGATCAGGGAGTGGCAACGAGGACCCAGGATGTGGCGTTGCCAACTGCCCTCACCTTTCTCCCCCAGGCCCTGCCCGTCAGCGTTACATCGAGGGCAATCTGGTCCGGATGGGCCTCGGCGCCGTGATCCTGGTACTTCTAGCAGGACTTCTGGCTGAGGATTGGCACAGTAGGAAGAGACCCCTGACATGCAGGATCAGGGCTGTGCACCGGCCACTGCCCCCGCTCCCACAGGCCCGGAGGCCACACGCGGGGCAGGACGGAGGTCAACCAGATGGCCACAGCCACTAGCACCCAGGGACGGTCTCCAAGAATCGGATCCTGGGAGTGGGAACACAAGGCATGCGTGTGGCGACCACCAGGGTAGAGAAAGAGGCTGTGGGAAGGAGGCCATGGGCCTCGTCTGGGTGCCGGATCCGATTGTTGAGGTGGGGGTCTCAGAGTGGGGACCCCCAAAACATGGAATTTATTTATAAAAAATTGTATATTTATTCTTCCATGTTAAGCTTCAGTCGCCTTCCAAGGACTCTTCGTTTGATGCAATACACCAATCTGACACTTTTTCTACTATGCAAAACAGCTTTGAGCTTGTCAATTTTGTTTTTTGAGTTGGAGTCTCACTCTGTTGCCCAGGCTGGAGTGCAGGGGCACCCTCATGGCCACCACAGCCTCAACCTGCTGGGCTCAGGTGATCCTTCCATCTCAGCCTTCCAGGTAGCTGAAACTACAAGCACATGCCACCACACCCGGCTAATTTTTTAGTTTATTGTAGAGAGTATGTTTTGCCATATTGCTCAGGCTGGTCTCGAACTCCTAAGCTCAGGCAATACTCTCTGTCTTCTAAAGTGCTGGGATTGCAGATGTAAGCCACCAGAGCTTGTTAATTTTGATGCCTTTTAGGACTTCTGCCATTTTTGGTTTCACCTCTTCCACATTGGCAAAAAAGGTTTCCCTTTTAGGACTTTTTCCATTGGGGAACCAACAACAAAAAAATCACTTGTGGTGAGATCAGGTGAATAGGGAGGGCGGGACATGGGGGTCATGCCATTTTTGGTCAAAAACTGCTGAACACTCAGTGCAGGGTGGGCAGGTGCACTTGTCAATCACCCAACAGGAAAAGAGAAAACATGTTGAAAGAATCTATAAAAAAAGCCAGGTGTGGTGGCTCACACCTGTAATCCCAGCACTTTGGGAGGTTGAGGTGAGAGGAGCTACTTGGAAGGCTGAGGCGGAAGGATCGCCTGAACCCAGCAGGTTGAGGCTGCAGTGGCCGTAAGCGTGCCACTGCACTCCAGCCTGGGCAACAGAGTGAGAGACTCCAACTCAAAAAAAAAAAAAAAAAAAATCTGTAAGAAAAAAAATTCACCGAAGCAGAACGCAGCCTCTCACAACAACACTAGCTGGTACACCAATGCCGATGGGTTCCTAGAACACTTACCTAGCCGGGGAAGCCTGTTCTACAAGAAGCCCACCTGCCAGAAGGTGATTGTTTTTTGGGGGTCCCTCTTATATCTGACTCTATCAAAAGCTTTCTACGTCTAGGGCAAAAGGATCCAGCGGAGGCCTAAGCCTTGTCCCTGACGTGTGTGGGTGTTGGACCACCGTCCTGGTCTCCTTCAGCCTTTCCTGGCAGGGGGTTCAGGCTGATCACTAACATTCCAGGCCTCATAGCCAACTCCGTGCCTTCCTGTGTGTGAAACCCTCCATGCTTCCTTCCTGCCCTGCGGGTCTCTGATTATCCCCAAACCTGACCCTCACCCTGACTCCATCTTCAGCCGCAGACTCACACACCTCCTTTTGGGTTTCGGAATGGCTGGTTCTTTCAGGCAGTTGAACGTGTCATTCTTTTCATTAGTGTTAGGACGCAATCCCAGCGATGCCTCCAAAATGTTAGGTCAGACCATATTTATTTAGAGTTGGGGGGCACACTTTGTCATCCAGGCTAGAGGGCAATGGCATGCTCACGGCCACTGCAGCCTCGACCTGCTGGGCTCAGGCCATCCTTCTGCCTCAGCCTTCCAAGTAGCTGGAATTACGGGCATGCACCTCCACGCCCAGCTGAGTTTTAGATGTATTGCAGAGACGAGGCCTTGCCAAGTTGCCTAGGCTGGTCTCAAACCCGTGGGCTCAGGCAATCCTCTCACCTCAGCCTCCCAAAGTGCTGGGATTATAGGCGTGAGCCACCGTGTCCGGCAGAAAACATGGTGTATTTAGAAAAAATAGACCTCCCCAGAGCAGGGGAGGGGGCCAAAGCTTGGGGAAATATGGCGGCCGTAGCTCAAAGAGCCACTGGGCCCAACCAGAGCTTAGCAAGGCAATGGCAAATGGCTGCTTGAGGTCTAATGCTTTTAAACCTTCCCTTTGATGGGGGCACGTCATTAAGGTGACTGGTGGTGGTCTATGTCACATCCTCATGAAGGGGCAGCTAAGCGCAGGTACTAACCTCAAGAAGATGGACAGCAGGCAGATTGGCGGGCTAGTCATGGGACTTGCCATGGTGATAGGGTCTGCCATGAAGGTCATTAGGTTAACTTGTTTCTTATGCAAATACTTGAAATAGAAAAGCTAATTAGTACAAAACAAGCTGGGGAGGGGTTGTAAGACTAGGATCAACAGCTGCTTCTGAGAAACCGGTTCTGTCCTTGGCTGGTGATTAGAGGGTAAGTTAAGTGCACTGCCAGAAAAACATGACAACCGGCTCCGTGGCTCAGCCTGTGATCGCGCTTTGGGAGGCCGAAGTGAGTGGGTTGCCTGAGCCCGCGGGTTGGAGACCCGCCTGGGCAACTTGACAAGACCTCATCTCTACAATAAATCAAAAAATTAGCCGGGCGTGGTAGCGCGCGCCTGTAGTTCCGGCTACTGGAAGGCTGAAGGCGGAAGGATCGCCGGAGCCCAGCAGGTCGAGGCTGCGGTGGCCGGGAGCAGCCACTGCACTCCAGTCTGGGCGACAGAGAGAGACTCCAACTCAAAAAAAAAAAAAAAAAAGGAAAAACATGACAAATCTCAGCAATGTTACAATGGCTGCACTTGGCTATATTGACTCCATCTTATGTCCTTTCAATGACTATCTAATAATAATGATAACCAGCATGTCAATGGCTTCTCCCCATGTTAGAAAAAGAGTTCATGCTAGTGCAGTGGCTCACGCCTATCATCCCAGCACATTGGGAGACCGAGGCAAAAGGATTGCCTGAGCCCGTGGGTTCGAGACCAGCCTGGGCAAATTGGCAAGACCTTGTCTCTACAAAAAAAAAAAAAAAAAATTAGCCGAGAGTGGTGGAATGCGTCTGTAGTTTCCAGCTACTTGGAAGACTGAGGCTGAAAGTTTGCCTGAGCCCAGCAGGTTGAGGCTGCGGTGGCCGTGAGTATGCCCCTGTACTCCAGCCTGGGTGACAGTGAGACTCCGACTCAAAAAAAAAAAAAAAAAATTAATTAAAAAGCTATTCAGAGCAAAGATATGGACATAGATGAGAAACATCAAAACACCCCAGGGTCCAAATACTGCAGGGTGGGTAGGAGAAGCCCTCTGGCATGGAACACTGAGCAGACAGCTGCCCTGAGGTCAAGAGATGCCAGAGCCAAGCAAGGACTAGAAGATCAATAGAAGTCAACACAGCCATGCATGGTCACCTTTGTTTTTCCGGGGCTAAGTTCTCCCCAGATATGGTATCTTCTCTCTGTTTTGTCAGAGTCCATTAATAAATACAGCATCAAAGCCGGGCTCGGTGGCTCAGCCTGTAATCCTGCGCCTTTGGGAGGTGGAGGTGAGGGGATTGCCTGAGGGTCATGTTCTACATGGAGTGAGAGGTGGCGAGACCCACCTGAGCAACTTGGCGAGACCTCATCTCTACAATAAGCCAAAAATTAGCCAGGCATGGTAGTGCACGCCTGTAGTTCCAGCTATTCAGAAGGCTGAAGCGGAAGGATCGCCGGAGCCCAGCAGGTCGAGGCTGCGGTGGCCGGGAGCGTGCCACTGCATTCCAGTCTGAGAGTGAGACTCCAACTCAAAAAAACAAAACAAAACAAAACAAAATAAATACAGCATCAGCCAGGTGTAGTGACTCATGTCTGTAATCCTGGCACTTTGGGAAGGTGGAGGCAAGAAGAATGCCTGAGCCCACGGGTTTGAGACCAGCCTGGGGAACATGGTGAGACCTTGTCTCTACAATAAATAAAAAATTAGCTGGGCATGGTGGCGCACACCTGTGATTCCAGCTACTTGGAAGGCAGAGGTGGAAGAATCACCTGAGCCCAGCAGTTTGAATGCAGTGAACTTGAGCGTGCCACTGGACTCCAGTCTGGGTGACAGAATGAGACTCTGACTCAAAAAAACCCCCAAAACCAAAAAAGCTATTCAGATGGGCACATGCCTGTAACCCCAGCACTTTGGGAGGTGGAGGTGAGAGGATTGCCTGAACCCAGGAGTTTAAGACAAGCCTGGGCAAGTTGGTGAGACCTTGTCTCTACAATAAGTCAAAAAAAGTAGCTAAGTGTGGTAGCATGCACCTGTAATCCCAGATACTTGGAAGACTGAGGCGGAAGGATCGCCAGAGCCCAGGAAGTTAAGGTTGTGGTGGCCGAGTGAGGCTCTGACTCGAGAAAAAGAAAAAGTGATGCCAGAGCTGAACTTGGACTGGAAGGTCAACAGAAGTCCCACATGGTCACCGTTGTCTTTCCTGGGCTAAATTCTCCCCAGATATGGTATCTTCTAAGTTTTATCAGAGCCCATTAATAAATATGATGTCATTTATGCATGCTCTCACCTTTATTTCTCTCAATACACCTGTGCTACCAATATGTCATACACACCAAGGTTAAGTGTCTTGTGCATGGTCTAGGTAAGTTAAAGGCAGAACCAAGGTCAAAGAAGACATCTGGCTCACAGGACAGTCACCAACACTCTGAAGGTCCACAAAGTCCTTGGAGCACGGATCACCCCAGAGAGCTCAGAGGACGAAGTCCAGAGAAGACGGCCTTTTGCCCCCGGGGTCTTGAGTGTCCCCATCAATTGTCAGTTGAGGGTTGCTTTCTTTGATCTCTTTCAGAAGCTTCTGGATCTCAGCATCTGATTTATCTATTTTCAGCCTGAGGTATAATGGGGTGAAGAAAAGTGTTCTTGTTGTTTCAAGGAGATTCCTTTCAAATTCCCAAGGGCCTGAATGTCTCACCCATTAAGGATACCCAGAACCTTTCTTGATTATTCTAGGCTGCAAAATAGGGTTCTGAAATGATTTGACGGGGGAAAAGGAAACATCAGGTGACAGCGTAATGGTGTAAAGCTGCAGTGCAGTGCGAGATGCCGGGGACGAGGGTCATGTTCTACATGGAGAGGTAGAAATCATGCAGACACCTGTGAATCAGCCCTGACACCTACCTGCCTGCCACATAATCCCCTCTGGCAGCTTCTATTTGGTGAACCCAGGGATACCAGTTATTTTTTATTTATATTGTTTTTATTTTTTGAGTTGGAGCCTCACTCTGCCACCCAGGCTGGAGTGCAGTGGTACGCTCAGGGCCACCGCAGCCACGACCTGCTGGGCTCAGGTGATCCTTCCACCTCAGCCTTACAAGTAGCTGGAACTACAGGTGTGTACCACACCTGGATGATTTTTTTTAGAGTTGGAGTCACACTCTGTCACCCAGGCTGCAGTGTAGTGGCATTCTCACGGTCACCCCAATGTTGACCTGCTGGGCTCAAGCGATCCTTCCACCTCAGCCTTTTTTTTTTGAGTTGGAGTCTCACTCTGTCACCCAGACTGGAGTGCAGTGGCCGCTCCCGGCCACCGCAGCCTTGACCTGCTGGGCTCCAGCGATCCTTCTGCCTCAGCCTTTCAAGTAGCCGAGATTATAGGCATGCGCTACCACGCCCGCCTGATGTTTTGATTTATTGTAGAGATGAGGTCTCGCTGCCCAGGCGGGTCTCGAACTGCAGGTAATCCACTCACCTCAGCCTCCCAAAGGCACTGGATTACAGGCTGAGCCACTGAGCCCCACTCCACCTCAGCCTTTCAAGTAGCCAAAACTACAGGCATGCGTTACCACACCTGGTTAATCTTTTATTTATTGTAGAGATGAGCTCAGGCAATCCTCTCACTTCCACCTCCCAAAGTGCGGGGATGACAGGCGTGAGTCACTGTGCCCGGCCAATGACAGCCTCATTTTAAAGATTTACTTTGTGGTAACCATATTTAGCCATGGGTACATGGAAATTGAGGGCAGGAAGGGGAGGGGAGAGGGAATCATTAAAGCAAAGTGTCTAATAGGAGACCTATGCTGGGTGTGGTGACTCATGTCTATAATCTCAGCACTTTGGGAGGCTGAGGCAGGAGGATCGCTTGAGCCCAGGAGTTCAAGAACAGCCTGAGCAACATAGCAAGACCTCATCTTTACAAAAAATAAAAATATCAGCCAAGTGTGTGTGTGTGGGGGGACAGTCCATGCCTGTAGTTCCAGCTACTTGGGAGGCTGAGGCAGGAGGATCTTCTGAGCCCAGGAGGTCGCGGCTGTGGTGAGCCATGATCGTGCCACTGCACTCCAGGCTGGGCAACAGAGCAAGACCCCCCCACTCAAAAACAACCACCAAGCTGGGCTCAGTGGCTCAGCCTGTAATCCCCCGCCTTGGGAGGCTGAGTTGAGTGGACTGCCTGAGCCCGCGGGTTCGAGACCTGCCCGGGCAACTTGGTGAGACCTCATCTCTACAATAAATCAAAAACTAGCCGGGGTGGGGGGTGGTGGTGGGTAGCGCGCATCTGTAGTTCCAGCTACTTGGAAGGCTGAGGCGGAAGGATCGCTGGAGCCCAGCAGGTTGAGGCTGCAGTGGCCAGGAGCAGCCACTGCACTCCAGTCTGGGCGACTGAGTGAGACTCCAACTCAAAAACAAACAAACAAACAAACAAACAAAAAACCCAAAAACAACCATCATGGGGCGGGTGTGGCGGCTCATGCCTATAATCCCAGTACTTTGGGAGGCTGAGGTGAGAGGATTGCCTGACCCACAGGTTTGAAACTAGCTCAGGCAACTTGGTGAGACCTCATCTCTACAATAAATCAAAAAATTAGCTGGGTGTGGTGGCGCATGCCTGTAGTTCCGGCTACTTGGAAGGTTGAGATGGAAGGATGGCCTGAGCCAGCAAGTCGAGGCTGCAGTGGCTGTGAATCTGCCCCTCCACTCCAGCCTGGGTGACAGAGTCAGACCCCCACTCAAAAACCATCACCACCACCACCACTACCCAATTCCTGTGTTGTTCTTCCCCAAAACCGATGATCACAGAGAGTGTCCGATGGGAGCCGAGGCCCCTACCTGAGTGTCTGGAGGGGGCCGCTCTGGTGTCTCAGGGCTTCACACAGTGTCGTGATTCCACTGGACCCCAAAAAATTCTGGCTCAGGTCCAACAAGACAAGGCTCCGGTTGCTGCTGAGGGCGGAGGCGAGGTCTGCACAGCTGAAGGGAGTGATGAAACAGCCCCGCAGCCTTGTGAGTGAGACAGAAATCCACTTGTTACTTCACCCAGCGCTGACAGACACGGTCCCCCATGCCAGGCACATGTATGGGTGTAGAGGGATCCACACAGCAGTGAGAATCTCTAAGCCAGCTGGACGCAGGGGCTCACGCCTGTCATCCCAGCACTTTGGGAGGCCGAGGTGGGAAGATCACCGGAGCCCAGGAGTTCGAGACTAGCCTGGACAACACAGGGAGACCTTTTCTCTATATAAAATTTAAAAATTAGCCAGGCAGCCAGGTGTGGTGACTCAAGTCTGTCATCCCAGCACTTTGGGAGGCCGAGGCAAGAGGATTGCTCACGGGTTTGAGACCAGCCTGGGCAACTTGGTGAGATCTCGTCTCTACATTAAATCAAAAAATTAGCCGGGCGTGGTGGCGCACGCCTGTGATTCCAGCTACTTGGAAGGCTGGGGCAGAAGGATCACCTGAGCCCAGCAAGTCGAGGCTGTGGTGGCCATGAGTGTGCCACTGCACTCCAGCCTGGGTGACAGAGTGAGACTCCTATTCCCAAAAAAAAAAAAAAAAAAAAAATTAGCTGGGCATGGCGGTACACACCTGTAGTCCCAGCTACTCGGGAGGCTGAGTCAGGAGGATTGCTGAGTCCAGGAGGTTGAGGCTGCAGTGAACCATAATCATGCCACTGCATTCCAGCCTGGGTGATGGAGTGACTCTGACTCAAAAAATAGATGAATACATTCTTGATAGACTATTCCTGGGAATTAGCAGGTGGGATCTGCTGCTATGCTGTTCTTTCTTTCTTTCTCTCTCTCTTTCTCTCTCTCTTCTCTCTCTCTCTCTCTCTCTTCTCTCTCTCTCTCTCTCTCTCTTTCTTTCAGTCGTAGTCTCCTCTGTTGCCCAGGCTGGAGTTCAGGGGCATGCTCACTGCCATCGCAGCCTCAACCTGCTGGACTCAGGCCATCCTTCCACTTTAGCCTTCCCAGTAGCTGAAATCACAGGTGTGTGCCCACCACGCCCGGCTAATTTTTTGATTTGTTGTAGAGACGAGGTCTCACCAAGTTTCCAGGAGGGTCTCGAACCCCTGAACTCAGGCAATCCTCTCACCTCCGCCTCCCAAAGTGCTGGGAGGCTGCGCTGCTCTTTCATCCCAGGTACAGATTAAAGTTTGGAGAAGCAGAACTCACCACAGCCATCTCAGGTGACACAGCGGGTCCTTCAGAGCCTCACACAGAAACCTCAGCCCGGTGATGCCTATGCGGTTCAGCCCCAGGTCCAGGTGGGTCAGGCTCGACTGTTGCTGGAGAAGCTTTGAGAGTTGGCCGCAGCCATTGTTGGTTATGTTGCAGCACCATAACCTAGAAACCAGCCGTGTGAAGGGGAAACAGACAAAGACCCCAGCCCGTCAGCCCTTCCCAGGGAATGTGCCCAAAACCAAGATCTCTGACCTTGGGCCAAGGTTTTTATTTACTTACGACTTGGGGTCTCCCTATGTCTCCCAGTCTGGAGGGCAGTGGCACGATCACGGCTCACTGCAGCCTCAACCTCCTGGGCTCAAGTGATCCTCCTGCCTCAGCCTCCTGAGTAGCTGGGACTACAGGGGTACACCAGCACACTTGGCTAATTTTCTTTTTTTTTTTTTGTACAGATGAGGTCTCACTATGATGCCCAGGTTGGTCTTGAACCCCTGGGCGCAAGCCATCCTCCTTCCTTGGCCTCCCAAAGTGCTGAGATTACAGGCATGAGCTGCCGGGCCCAGTCAAGCTTATGTTACATAGTTCTAAGAACACAGATTTCGTTAAAAAAAAAAAAAAAAGTCAGGCCTGGTCAGGTGAGGTGGCTCACACCTATAATTCCAGCACTTTGGGAGGCAAAGGTGAGAAGACTGCCTGAGCCCATGACTTCAACATCAGCCTGGGCAACTTGGCGAGACCTCATCTCTACAATAAATAAAAAAATTAGCCAGATGTGGTGGTGTACACCTGTAGTTCCAGCTGCTTGGGAGACTGAGGCAGAAGGATCACCTGAGTCCAGCAGGTCAAGGTTGCAGTGGCCGTGAGCATTCCACTGCACTCCAACCTGGGTGACAGACTGAGAATCTGACCCACCCCCCCCAAAAGAGTCAGGTTTGGAAACCAGTTACATCCCCCAAATCTCTATAGAATATTAATATAAAATATAAAAATATCAAAATATAAATCATATGCTTTTTTCTATTACCATCTTCCTGGGTGTCCCCAATTGTAACAATCATCATCATTCTAGGGGCTATTTAGAGGAATTAATAAGTGTTCTTTAACTGCCCTACTTGGGCCAGGTGCAGTGTCATCCCAGCACATTGGGAGGTAGAAGAAGGGAGGATTGCTTAAGCCCAGGAGTGTGAAGCCAGACCGGGCAACATAGCAAGATCTTGTCTTTACAAAAAATAAAAAATTAGCCAGGCATGGTGGTGTGCGTCTGTAATCCCAGCTATTCAGGAGGCTGAGGCAGGAGGATCACTTGAGAGTCCAGGAGGTTGAAGCTGTGGTGAGCCATGATGGTGAGCGAGACTGGGACCCGGCCTACACTCCAGCCTCAGTGACAGAGGGAGACCCCGACTCAAAAAACAACACCCCCCCAAACCTGTTCTACTTGACTCCAGAGGGTATGTGGGCATGCACACTGACACGCACAAGCAGCCCACAGGGACTTACACCAGGGTTTGCAGTTGACATTCAGGGTAGCTCAAGCCCTCACACAGCAGTTTCACCCCTGTGTCCCCCAGGGCGTTCTTGGCCAGGCACAGGTGTGTCAGCTTCTGGCTGACAATCAAAACAGAAGCCAGCTTCCTGCAGCAGGCTTCTGTGAGGTGACAGTTTTCCAACCTGCAAGAGCGTCACACACACTGTGAGAGGGTGAGAACATCCAAGTCCCATCTCCTCGGCCGACTCCGAATGCCGGAGCCCTTAGCCCTCCTTGTGAATTCCCTGTCCTCTCTCTGTCATGTGCTGGTCATCAAATAAAGGAACAGGAATGTGGCCAGGCATGGTGGTCTGCACCTGCAGTCCCAGCTACTCTGGAGACTGAGGCAAGAGGATCGCCTGAGCCTGGGAGTTTGAGACCAGCCTGGGCAACGTAGCAAGACCGCATCTCTACAAAAAGCCAAAAAATTAGCCTGGTGAGGTAGCGCACACCTGTAGTCCCAGCTACTTGGGAGACTGAGGTAGGAGGATCACCTGAGCTCAGGAGTTTAAGACCAACCTGGGCAACGTAGCGAGACCTCATCTCTATAAAAAGTCAAAACACTAGCCAGATGTGGTGGCACATGCCTGTAATCCCAGTTACTTGGGAGGCTGAGGCAGGAGGATTGCCTGAGCAGCCTGGGAGTTTGAGACTAGCCTGGGCAATGTAGTGAGACCTCATCTCAACAAAAAGTCAAAAACTTAGCCTGGTGTGGTGGCACATGCATGCCTGTTGTCCCAGCTACTTGGGAGGCCGAGGGGGAAGATCGTCTGAGCCTAGGAGTTTGAGACCCACCTAGGTAACCTAGTGAGACTCCTATCTCTGCAAAAAAAAAAAAAATTAGCCAGGTTTGGTGGTGCATACTTGTAGTCATAGCTTCTCAGGAGGCTGAGGCAGAAGGAGCGCCTGAGACCAGCAGGTTGAGGCTGTGGTGGCCATGAGCGTGCCCCCGCACTCCAGCCTGGGCAACACAGTAAGACTCTGACTCAAAAAAAAGAGAAGAAACAGGAGGAGCAGGATTTGTGAGCTATGTGCCAGGGTTTCAACTCTGGGTCAGGTGCTTCTATCAGCAGGAGGTCCCTAAAGCAGACTCACGACAGCCTCTGCAGGGAGCACTTGGGGTGTCTCGCGGCTGTGAACAGTAACTTGGCACCCTCATCCAGGAGCTCAGTGGCTGAGAGGTTCAGGCAGGTCAGGGTCCGGGTGGCCTCCAGGGCTGCGGAGAGCTCCACCCACTGCTCGGCGGTGGCAGAACAGGACACCAACCTGGGGGAAAACGGGGATGCGTGGCTCCTGAGAATCCAGACCCCGCAGGCCCTGTGTCACCAGAGTCCCAGGCTGGCTTGGAGTGTGAGGAGCAGTGGCTGCCAGGGTGTGGCCCGGGGCCCAGGGCATCCTCTGGGAACCAACTGGAAACCCAACCTCAGTTGCTCTGACTCGAATGTGGGTCTGTGTTCCCGGGGCTCTGTGGTCGCCTGGAAGACGTGTTAAGTTTGGGGCCACATTCCTCGAAGCTGATTCAGCAGACCCAAGAATTTTTTTTTTTTTGGTCCCAGTCTCACTCTGTCGCCCAGGCTCCAGCACAGTTCACTACAGCTTCAATCTCCTGGGCTCAGGTGACCCTTCTGCCTTAGCCTCCCAAGTAGCTGGGACTACAGATGTGTGACACCATACTTGGCTAATTTTATTATTACCAGTGTTGCTGTTGTTGTTGTTATTTTTTTTTGAGTTGGAGTCTCACTCTGTCACCCAGGCTGGGGTGCAGTGACACACTCCCAGCCACCACAGCCTCGACCTGTTGGGCTCAGGCGATCCTTCTGCCTCAGTCTTCCAAGTAGCTGGAACTACAGGCATGCACTACCACGCCCGGCTAATTTTTGTTTTTTGATTTATTGTAGAGATGAGGTCTCACCAAGTTGCCCAGGCGGGTCACGAACCCGCGGGCTCAGGCAATCCACTCACCTCAGCCTCTCAAAGGCACGGGATTACAGGCTGAGCCACTGAGCCCGGCTTCCCAGGCTGGTCTTGAACCTGCGGGCTCAGGCAATACTCTCGTCTTGGTCTCCCAAAGTGCTGGGATTACAGGCTTGAGCCACTGTGCCCAGCCCGTTATTATTTTTTGTAGAGATGAGGGCTCACTATTTTGCCCAGGCTGGTCTTGGACTCTAGGGCTCAAGTGATCCTCCTGTCTTGGCTTCCCAAAATGCTAGGATGACAGGTGTGAGCCTCCACACCTGCCCTCACATAATCTTGCTTTTTTTTTTTGAGTTGGAGTCTCACTCTGTCACCAAGACTGGAGTGCAGTGGCTGCTCCCGGCCACTGCAGCCTCGATCTGCTGGGCTCTGGTGATCCTTCCACCTCAGCCTTCCAAGTAGCTGGAACTACAGGCATGCGCTACCACACTTGGCTAATTTTTGACTTATTGTAGAGATGAGGTCTCGCCAAGTTGCCCAGGCGGGTCTTGAACACATAATCTTTCAAAAAAAAAATTCTGGTTAATCTTCACAAGAACATGAGGCTCATTTGTGATGGCTAGTGATGACGGCAGCTACTATGGAATGCACGTGTGATTGGACTTGGTCTCCTTCCGTCCCTAGACCCTTGTGAGATATACAATATCCTGTCCTCCCTATGGGAAGACCTAGTTAAGTAGCCTAAGATCATATCAGCAGAGGCAGGGCCACAATTTTTAAATGTTTGAGTCGGTGTCTCACTCTGTCACCCAGGCTGGAGTGCAGTGGCACGCTCACGGTTACCGCAGCCTCGACCTGCTGGGTTCAGGCGATCCTTCTGCCTCAGCCTTCGAAGTAGTTGGAACCACAGGCACGCACCACCAAGCCTGGCTCATTGTTTTTCGATTGATTGTAGAGACAAGGTCTTGCCAAGTTGCCCTGGGCTCAGGCAATCCTCTTGCCTCCACCTCCCAAAGTGCTGGGATGACAGGTGTGAGCCACCACGCCCAGCTAGGGCCACAGTTTGAGGCCAGCGCCCACCTCCTCCTCACATGCTGTCAGGTGAGGCTCCATGGAACCCCGCGAGGGGCGAGGGTCGCTCGTCCTCTGAGCAGCCACGTGGAGAGCTTCCCAAGAGATTTCTCAAACCAGAGGACTAACAGGGAAGGGTCAACTCAATGCGTCTGAAGAATGCTTGCTTGGAAGGGCGAGGGCAGTGACTGGTATTCCGAATCACAGCATGGGAGAAGCATGAATCATGAGCGGTTGAGGGCGATATCGAGATCCAAGGAATTTCTCTGGACTCAGGCCTTGCCTCTTCTGCACGGTTGTTCCCATTGCTCACTGGTCAGGGCAAGTGGAAGTAGAACACTAGGCCCACGCTCTATCCTGGGCCACCTGCCCTAGTCGGAATAAGGGACACCTTCTGATTACACACACAGGATTGCTGTCGGGCTTGCGGCAGCTGTGCGTACGAGGGAGGTTTTTAGAGATGCAGAGAAATACCTGAGATATTGCAGGCGACATCCTGGGTGTCTCAAGACCTCACACAAGGAGGGAAGCACGTCATCCTGGTCATTGCCGTGAAGGGTCAGATGTGTGAGAGTCTCGTGGCCACTGAACGTTTGGCAGAAGTCCCGATAAGCGTCAGCTGGGGAAATGTTTTTGAGGCTAGGGAAAAGAAAACAAAGGTGACATCGTGAGTGTGCCTCTACCTAGACTGTGCATAATGGGAAGTGTGGGCTCAGTGTAGTTAAACTTTAGAAACTATTCTTCCATGTTTGGCTTTTTCCTTTTTTTTTTTCCCTTTGGATGGGGTCTCACTATGAGATGGGTTCTTCACTATGTTGCCCAGGTTGGTCTCGAACTCCTGGGCTCTAACGATGCTCCCACCTCAGCCTCTCAAAGTACTGGGATGACAGGTGTGAGCCACTGCACTTGACCTGTTTTTTTCCATCTTTACTGAGGACTTTATTATTTTTTGAGTTGGAGTCTCACTCTGTCGCCCAGGCTGGAGTGCAGTGGCATGTTCATGGCCACCACAGCCTCGAACCTACTGGGTTCAGCCTTCAAAGTAGTTGGAATTACAGGCATGTACCACCATGCCCGGCTAATTTTTTGATTTATTGTAGAGATGAGGTCTTGCCAAGTTGCCCAGGCTGGTCTCGAACCTGTGGGCTCAGGTAATCCTCTTGCCTCCACCTCCCAAAATGCTGGGATGACAGGTGTGAGTCACTGCGTCCGGCTTCCCTGGGGATTTTCATCCCAGGATTGGTCTCTACTTACATCACTTTCTGGAGATTGCAGGTGGCAGAAGCTATTTGGTCACAAAGAATCCTCACGGATGAGGCGGTAAGGAAGCTCTCACTGATGTCAAGAAATGCCAGATCCTTATTAGAGTTAAATATGGAACAAAGGTCCGTCCAGAGAGAAAGCACATGTTGGTCATCCTGGGATCTACAGGGAGAGAAGGGGGTTATTTATCCACCATGGCAAAGGAATTTAGGGCTTTTCTCAGAATACACCTCAAATAAATAGAACTAAAAGCTGGGTGATTAGTCACTTCATATAACTGTGAAACAGCTTCCTACCTAATAAGTTTCAAAGAAAAACATTCTTTGAAAAGTCTGAGTATATGAATATGTAACTCCTTAAAGATTACATTTCTCACGTTTTTACAGACATCATATTTATTTGTTTATTTATTTATTTAGAGTTGGAGTCTCACTCTGTCGCCCATCTGGAGTGCAGGGGCATGCTCATGGCCACCACAGCCTTGACCTGCTGGGCTCAGGTGATCCTTCCACCTCAGCCTATCCTTCTGCCTCACACTTCCAAGTAGTTGGAACTACAGGCGCGTGCCAGTACACCTGGGTTTACTGTAGAGATGAGGTCTTGCCAAATTGCTCAGGCTGGTCTCAAATCCCTGGACTCGGGCAATCCTCTCAACTGGGCCACCCAAAGTGCTAGGATTATAAGCTTGAGCCACCATGCTTGGCCTTTTTTCTTTTTTGGAGTGGGAGTCTCACTCTGTTGCCCAGGCTGGAGTGAAGTGGCATGCTCATGGCCACTGCAGTTTTGATTTGCTGGACTCAGGGGATCCTTCTGTTTCTGCCTTCCAAGTAGCCGAAACCACAAGCATCCACCACCATGCCTGGCTAATTTTTTGATTTATTGTAGAGACGAGGTCTCACCATGTTGCCCAATCTGGTTTTGAACCTTTGAGCTCCAGCAATCCTCTTGCCTCTGGTTCCCAAAGTGCTGAGATGACAGGCGTGAGCCACAGTACCCAGCCAGAGTATGACAATTTATCTTTATTTTTTATCTTTTATTTTCTTAAATGTATGACAATTTTAATACAGTTTTCTCCTTTCTTAAAATGTAGCTTTTTGGCCGAGTGTGGTGGCTCACGCCAATAATCCCAGCACTTTGGAAGGTCAATGCGATAGAATTGCCTGAGCCCACGGGTTCGAGACCAGCCTGGGCAACTTGGTGTCTCTACAATAAATAAATAAATAAATTAGCCGGGTGTGGCGGCACACGTCTGTAGTTCCAGCTACTTGAAAGGCTGAGGTGGAAGAATCACCTAAGCCCAGCAGGTCGAGGATACAGTGGCCATGAGCATGCCACTGCACTCCAGCCCGGGTGACAGGGTGAGAACTCCAACTCAAAAAAAGTTTTTATTTTTTTAGCACCCTTTGTATTTGCATAAGAATAAAAATATCAGGAGGTGGAAGGAGGGACCGGTCTGTGGACTGCTGGTCGTCAGGAAAGTAGAAAAAAGCAGACACTAAGCTAAGGAGGACCAAAGCACCCTGGGGGTGAGTCAAGTTCACGACTAATGTGGGATGCATAAAAGCGAGGGAGTGCTGAGAGTGCTAAAACAAAGACCGCCACCAGGAAAGAAAAGAGAGGTTTTATTCTGGCTCAATCAATTTGCGTGAGGATGGGAGGTGCTGATTTTTGTTAACCAGCTAGAAATGAGAAAGAGGCGAGGCACCAGGCAATATTTATCAGTATGATGGGTAGTGATCTTGGAGTGTGACCACGGGACTCTTAAAGTTGACAGTATTCAGACTCCTAAACTCAAGTGATCCTCCCCCCTCGGCCTCCCAAAGCACTGGGATTTCAAGAGGTGAACCACTGTGCCCCGTGACTAGATCGAGTTCTCATTCAATCACAACTTTCTGAAGCCAGCATCTTCATTGGAACATGGAAGAATACACCTTTCTAGGAGACCCAGGTTAGAAACAGCAGGTAGAGACCAGGCGCGGTGACTCAGCCTGTAATCCCAGCACTTTGGGAGGCTGAGGCGAAGAGGACTGACTGAACCCCGGGGGGTTTGAGACCAGCTTGGGCAAATTAGCAAGACTGTGTCTCTACAATAAATAAAATCAGCCAGGCATGGTGGCACTCGCCTGTAGTTCCATCTACTTGGAAGGCTGAGGCAGAAGGATTGCTTGAGCCCAGCAGGTTGAGCTGTGGTGGCTGTGAGTGTGCCACTGCACTCCAGCCTGGGTGAAAGACTCTGACTCACACACACACACACACAAAAGCCGGGCTCAGTGGCTCAGCCGTAATCCCGCACCTTGGGAGACTGAGGTGAGTGGATTGCCTGAGCCTGAGGGTTCGAGACCCGCCTGGGCAACTTGGCGAGACCTCATCTCTACAATAAATCAAAAATTAGCCGGGCATGGTAGTGTGTACCTGTAATTCTGGCTACTCAGAAGGCTGAGGCGGAAGGATCGCCAGAGCCCAGCAGGGCGAGGCTGCGGTGGCCGGGAGCGGCCACTGCACTCCAGTCTGGGCGACAGACTGAGACTCCAACTCAAAAAAAAAAAAAAAGTCCAGCACAGGAAATTCTGACCCTAAGCCACAGGGAAGGGGAGATTGTGGCCTTTCCTCACTGAGTAGGGGATGGGGCTGAAGAAGAGGGAACTGGGAGAGGAGAGGAAAGTTTTGAGCCAGGCCGGGAGCTCAGCACTTTGAGAGGCCAAGGTGGATCACTTGAGTCCAGGAGTTTGAGCCCAGCATGGGCAACATAGTAAGATACGACTTCTACAAAAAATTTAAAAATTAGCTGGGCGTCGGGATGGGCATCTGTAGTCCCAGCTACTTGGAAGGCATAGGTGGAAGATCACCTGAGCTCAGAAAGTCGAGGCTGTGGGGAGTTGTGATCACATCGCTGCACGCCAGCAGTCAAAAAAAAAAAAAAAAAAAAAAAAAGATTGAGAGGGTGCACAAGTCCTCACCCCTCGCTGCTGTCTGGGTCCAACACGGCCCGGGTCTCCAGGAAGATCCCCTCGGAGACCCACAGGGAGATTCGCCGCAAGTTCTGGCAGTGCTTGAGGCAGAAGGCCCAGTGTGCCATCACGGACACGTCGGGCAGGCGCACCGACACGTCCTGCAGGTCGGCGGTGGCCTCCCTCGCCAGCGCCTCCTCCTGGGACTCGAACACACAGCACAGCAGCTCCCGCGTGTCCTCCGACAGCGGCTTCTCGGGGTCCAGGCCCGCCTGGCACCTCAGCGCCTCCCGCGCAGCCTCTGGGGACACCCGAAGGCCGAGCGCGGCCTCCAGCTCCGCGGCCCTCCGCGCGTTGCAGAGGCCGAACACGAAGCGGCCCGCCTGGACGAGGCCGGGATTCCGCAGCCGCTCGGCCTTGGAGAAGAGACTGCGCAGCCCCCCGAGCGCCTCCGCGTCCGCGTCCCCCTCCTCCCGCTCCAGGACGAAGAACACGGCGGCCAGGAACTGCTGGACGCTCGGGTGGACGAAGGCGTACTCGCCCTCGCGGGCTGCGCCCTCCCGGAGGAGGCCGGCCTCCAGGAATGGGCGCAGCTCGGCCTCCGCGCGCACCTCGTCCGCCTGCGCCCACAGGCCGCGGGCGGCCAGGAGGCTCAGCGCCCCGAGCGCGCCCCGCAGCCGCGGGCCCTGCGGGAGCCGCTGGCACAGCAGGCGCAGAAACAGCGCCGTGGGGCCCTGGCACGCGGGCGCCGGGTCCTCGCCCGCCTCCAGCAGGCGCCGCACACACGCGCAGAACAGCCTGCACACCGCGGGCGCCGCGCCCAGGCGGGACAGCGCAGCACTGGCCCGCATCAGCCGCAGCGCGCGCTGTGCCCACGCCGCGTCGCCCAGGAGGCGCTGGAACAGCGTGCCGCGCTCGGCCTCCTGCAGCCCGTCCACCTCCACCAGGACCGGGCCCCTCAGCCAGCAACCGCAGCTCACGCAGGGCCGCGGGGCGCACGGTGACCAGCAGGGGGGCCCTGGGCAGCAGCGTCCGCCTCAGCAGGCTCGCCAGCAGCACCGGCACAGGCCGCGGCCCCGCCCAGTCGCCGCACAGGTCGCTCAGCAGCGCCCCCGGCGGCGCCCGCAGCGCGTCGAGCCGGTCCAGCACCACCAGCACCGGCTGCGCGGTCAGCTCGGCCACGTGGTCGCGCAGCGCGGGCCAGTCCCGGAACAGCAGCTCGGCCGGGCGTGCAGGGCTCGCGCCGCGCAGTTCGCGGCCGCGGAGCAGGAAGGCGAAGGCGAAGCGCGGGCCCAGGCGGCCCTCGGCCCAGTCCAGCAGCAGCCGCGTGGCCAGCGTGCTCTTGCCCACGCCCGCGGGGCCGTGCAGCACCACGGTGGGCGGGAGCGGCCCAGGGGGCTGCCGGGGACCGCCGAAGGGGAGCAGCCGCGCGTGGCGCTGCACGAAGGCCTCCACGTCCTCGCTGTCCCCCGGGGCCCCTCCTCTGCCCAGATCTGCTGGAACTTCTTCCTCGCCATGCTCCTGTAGATGTCCACTGCACTCTGCAAGGGGGGAGGCCAGGGAGTAGCTGGAGACGGCGGGGTATCTGCTGGGGGAGAGACTCGTGTCAAGGAGGGAAGGAGGAGAAATAAGCTCGTAAGGAGAAATCTTAGGCCGCAGACACCCTTGCTGCTGTCCGGCCTGTTGTGGCCTTCACAACACATCTTCTCTTTAATAAATCTACCTTTCTTCAACTAGAAATTGACCTTCCATATGACCCAGCAAACCCCTAATTGGGAATATACCTGGAGGAACTCAAGTCATTCTACCAAAAAGGTACTTGCACAATGCATGTCTGTTGCAGCTCTATCCACAATAGCAAAAACATGGAACCAACCATGCTGCCCATTGAAGCTGGACTGGATTAAAAAAGTGTGGTACATATACACAGTGGAATATTATGCAGCCATAAAGAAGGACAAATATATGGACTTCGCAGCAACTTGGATGGATTTAGAGTAAATCATACTCAGTGATCTATCACAGAAACTAAGAACAGACTACCATATGTTCTCCTAAGCAGACCTTGAACAATTATCATAATACTATAAGAAAGGGATTGGCAGTAGTGGGAGACTGTCAGGGGAGGGGGAGTGGGATTGGCAGCTGAGAGAGGGCACACTTCATCCACCAGGGTACCTGCATAATGAACATTTTTATACCTAACCCTGAATTATACCCTACATCTTTAAAATAAAGAAAAAAAATTACCTTTATTAATTAAAAAAAAAAAAAAAAAAGGAAATCTTAGACCAGGGGCAGTGGCTCAAGCCTGTCATCCCAGCACATTGGGAGGCTGAAGCAAAAGGACTGCCTGAGTCGGAATTCTAGACCAGCCAGGGCAACATAAGGAGACCCCAACTGAAAGGACATAACATGTGAAAGGCAGGAACCCTGTAACAGTTATTTTGAATCAGCACAACCATTTTGCTGGGGCCTCATCCCTTGACATTCCCCTGCTGCACAACCCACACATTCCTTTACCTAATCATTAAGGAGAAAAACAGTTTCCTTTTAGAAACTGGAGATTACACAGAACGCCTTAAGCAGGTCCAGTCTTGCTAACAATGCATCTTTTAGGCATTCATATTGATACATCGTTACTGGCCACCCAGGACAACCTCCAGCATATCACCAGGAGGCATGTTTATATATATATATATATATATATTATATATTTTGAGTCGGAATCTCCCTCTGTCAGCCAGACTCGAGGGTAGTGGCACACCCATGGCCACCGCAGCCTTGACCTGCTGGGCTCAGGTGATCCCTTGTCCTCAGTCTTCCAGGTAGCTGGAACTACAGGCACACGCCACCATGCCCAGCTAATTTTTTCTGATTTATTGTAGAGATAAGGTGCTGGCTAAGTTGCCCAGGCTGGCCTCGAACCCGTGGGCTCAGGCAATCCTCTCACCTTGACCTCCCAAAGTGCTGGGATTATAGGTGTGAGCCACCGTGCCTGGCCCCTTCTACTTTTCTCTCTGTTACAGTCTTGCATTATTCCTGCGACATGGCCCACCTTGCCTCAGTTTACCTTTCAACTTGGATTTAATATATCCAATGAGCCAGGTGCATTACCCTCTAATCACTAGCCAAGGACAGAACTGGTTTCTCAGAAACAGACTCCACTACCATGACAACAATCATATGACTAACCCACCCATCTGCCTGCTGTCTATCACCTGATGTCAGTACCTGTGCTTATCTGTCCCTTTGTGATGATGTGAAGTGGACCACCACTGAAGCACTTTAACCACCTTCTCCCATCAAAAGGAAGGATGAAAAAGACTCAACCATGGCTTGACTCTGTGGCTCAGTCTGTAATCTCAGCACTTTGGGAGGCCGAGGTGAGGGAATTGCCTGAGCCCACGGGTTAGACACCAGCCCGGGCAACTTGGCGAGACCTCATCTCTACAATAGATCAAAAATTAACTGGGCATTTTAGCACACGCCTGTAGTTCCAGCCACTTGGAAGGCTGAGGCGGAAGGATCGCCAGAGCCCAGCAGGTCGAGGCTGGGGTGACTGTGAGCATGCCACTGCACTCCAGCCTGGGCGATGGAGTGAGACTCCAATTCAAAAAGAAAAAAAAAAAAAAAAAAAAGGTACTCAACCATGAGCAGCCAACCTCCAATGCTTTGCTAATGTTTGAGCAGAGGGCCAGGGCATATTTTCTTAAGCTTTGGCCCTCTCTCCTCCCTCGAGGAGGCGAATCCTCTCTTTCTCTCTCTTTCTAATTTAGTTTTTAAATAATTATATTTTCGGATCTAACTTCTGTACAATTCTTTGTATCTTTCTTGTGACACCAGGTCACACACCAGACACCCCCATGCCCCTGGTGGGCCTGACCTAACATTCTGGAGGCCCCACTGGGAGTGTGACCTAACATCGACTCTGCAAAAAATTTTTAAAAATTGCCAGGCGTGGTGGTGTGTGTCTGTAGTTACAGCTATTTGGAAGACTGAGGCAGAAGGACCTCCTAAGCCCAGGAGGTCGAGGCTGTGGTGGCCAGAGCATGTCACTGCACTCCGGCCTGGGTGACAGAGTGAGACTCCAACTCAAAATAAATAAATAAATAAATAAATAAATAAATAAATAAATAAATAAGCAAGCTGGGTGTGGTGGCAGGTGCCTGTAACTCCAGCAACTTGGGAGGCTGAGGAAGAAGATCTCCTGAGCCCAGGAGATTGAGGCTGCCGTGGGCTGTGATTGTGCCACTGAACTTCAGCCTGAGATAGAGCGAGACCTTGACTCAAAAAAAAAAAAAAAAAAAGAAAGCCACCTGACTCCCAAGGTCACCACAGAAGACAGGACACAGACCTGGCTTTTCTTCTTCCAAGACTTCTCTAGCTTCCCCCAATTTTGTGACATCTTCTCTCTTTCTTTCTAAAATACCTGCAAAATACAAGCTAGAGTGAATTTGACATAAAACAGGGGCCTGTTCCTCATCAGACGCTTGTCATGGTGGGGGGAGCGCAACGTCCGTAAGGGTACCCGATCTCAAACCAGGCAAAGTGGGGACCAAAGGGAAGCCCAAACGTTGTCTGCATCATGTCCACTTGTATACCTAATCCTGAACCGTACGCCACACCTTTTTTTTTTTTAATCGGAGTCTCACTCTGTCTCCCAGGCTGGAGTGCAGTGGCACGCTCATGGCCACTGCAGCCTCAACCTGTTGGACTCAGGTGATCTTTCCCCTCAGCCTTCCAAGGAGCTGGAACTACAGGCGTGTGCCACCACACCAGCCAATTGATTCACTACAGAGATGAGGTCTCACTGAGTTGCCTAGGCTCAGGCAATTCTCTCACCTTGGCCTCCCAAAGTGCTGAGATTATAGGAGTGAGCCACCACGCCCAGCCCACATCTTTAAAATAAAATTTAAAAGCCGGGCTCAGTGGCTAAGCCTGTAATCCCGCGCCTTTGGGAGGCTGAGGTGAGTGGATTGCCTGAGCCCGTGGGTTCGAGACCCGCCTGGGCAGCGAGACCTTATCTCTACAATAAATCAAAAAATCAGCCAGGCGTGGGAGCGTATGCCTGTAATTCTGGCTCCTCGGAAGGCTGAGGTGGAAGGATCGCCGGAGCCCAGCAGGTCGAGGCTGCGGTGGCTGGGAGCGGCCACTGCACTCCAGTCTGGGCGACCAAGTGAGACTCCAACTCAAAATAATAATAATAATAATAAAATTTAAAAAAGGTCAGCACGGTGACTCAAACCTGTAATCTCAGCATTTTGGGAGGCCAAGGTGAGCGGATTGCCTGAGCCTGCAGGTTTGAGACCAGCCCAAGCAACTTGGGAAGACCTCATCTCTACAATAAATCAATAAATTAGTCGGGTGTGGTGACGCATACCTGTGATTCCAGCTACTTGGATGGCTGAGGTGGAAGGATCACTTGAGCCCAGCAGTGAGAGTGAGACTCCAACTCAAAAAAAACCAAAAAAGGCCAGGCACAGTGGCTCAGTCTGTAATCCCAGCACTTTGGGAGGCCCAGGCAAGAGGATTGCCTGAGCTCAGGGGTTTGAGACCAGCCTGGACAACTTGGTGAGACCTTGTCTCTACAGTAAATCACAAAAACTAGCTGGGCATGGTGGTGTGTACCTGTAATGCCAGCTACTTGGAAGGCTGAGATAGAAGGATCACGTAAACCCAACAGGTCGAGGCTGCAGTGGCCATGAGTATGCCACTGCACTCCAGCCTAGGTGACAGAGTCAGACTCTGACTCAAAAAAAAAAAAAAAAAAAGTAGACTGTTTGATGGGGACAGAAACCAGGGCTTGACTGCACATGGGCATGAGGGACCTCCTGGGGTAAAACGGTATAAAAATTAGATAGTGGTGATGGTTGTACAACTCTTTTATTTTTAATTTTTTTTGAGTTGGAGTCTTACTCTGTCACCCAGACTGGAGTGCAATGGCCGCTCCCGGCCACCGCAGCCTCGACCTGCTGGGCTCCGGCGATCCTTCCACCTCAGCCTTCCAAGTAGCTGGCACTACAGGCATGCGCTACCACGCCAGGCTGATTTTTTGATTTATTGTAGAGATGAGGTCTCGCCAGGTTGCCCAGGTGGGTCTCTAACCCGCTGGCTCAGGCAATCCACTCACCTCAGCCTCCCAAAGCGCTGGGATTACAGGCTGAGCCACTGAGCCTGGCTATAACTCTTAATTACCAACACATATTAAATAGTGGACCTAGGTCATTGCTTTGCTAAGTCATGGTCTGACCATGTGGCTCCTTGAACCAGGGTCGGCATGTTTTCTAGCCTTGGCCCCCTCCCCTACCTTGGGGAGATGAATCTCTTCTTGCTCTCTCTGTAATTTACTTTTTAAGTAAACTATATTTTCGAATCTAACTTCTGTGCCATTCTTTGCCTTCTCACGCAGCACCAGATTGCACACCAGACACCCCCACTCCCAGAGGGTCTGACCTAGCATTCTTTTTTTATTTTGAGCCGGAGTCCCACTCTGTTGCCCAGGCTGGAGTGCGGTAGCACACTCATGGTCACCGCAGCCTCGACTCACTGGGCTCAGGTGATCCTTCCGCCTCAATCTTCCAAGTAGTCGGAATTACAGGCATGTGCCACCATGCCCAGCTAATTTTTTGATTTATTGTAGAGATGAGGTCTCGCCAATTTGCCCAGGATGTTTCGAACCGGTAGACTCAGGCAGTCCTCTCACCTCGGCCTCCCAAAGTCCTGTCAACTTTTAAACAACTTAGAAAAAGAAAATGGTGAACACCAAGAGAAACTCTCCACAACTCACACCTGAGCTTCAACAGCCTGAGTTCTGAGTCTCTGCAAGGCTTGATTTCCCTGTTCTTTTTTTTTATTATTGAGGTCATAAAATCTATTTTTAAAATTTTTTTATTTTAAAGATGTGGGATGCCGGGTGCCTATAATCCCAGTACTTTGGGAGGCCTATGTAAGAGGATTGCCTGAGCCCGCGGGTTCGAGTCCAGCCTGGGCAATATGGTGAGACCCCCGTCTCTACAATTAATCAAAAAATTAGCTGGGCACAGTAGTGCTCGCCTGTAGTTCTGGCTGCTTGGAAGGCTGAGGCAGGAGGATCATTTGAGCCCAGCAGGTCGAGGTTGGGGTGGCCGGGAGTGTGCCCTTTGTACTCCAGCCTGTGCAACAGAATGAGACTCCAATTCAAAAAAAAAAAAAAGATGTGGGGTACTATCTAGATTTAGGTAAATGAGTGGTCATCGTACAGGTAAAGTTCGGGTCTTCCTTTGGTCCCCACTACACCTGGTTTGCGATCAGGCACCCTTGGTGAGGTTATGTGTCCCACTACTGCCCAGCCCTTTCTTATAGTATGATGGTAAATGTTCAGGATCCGCTTATGAGTGATCCCTGTATTCTTCTGGAAGGGAAGGAGACACCATCGCCTCTTCCAGTGGTTTATAAACATAGAGGGAAAGAGAGACTGGGGAGAGGTGGAATTCTCAAAGGAGCAGGACAGGTAGCCAGGAGGGCTGCCTCCCTTAGCTGACTCCAGCATTGATGTACCAGACCCACCGGGTTCTCCCTCTTCTAAACGCTGCAAAATTTCTTCCAGGTCTTCCCTTGGTGGTTTTTCTGTCCAAGTCATCCCTGAAGAAAAAGGGGACACTGTGGGCCTGTCACTCTGCTAATGGCGAGACTTCAAGATGACTTGAGTTCAACCCTGGGCCTCCATATTTAAGCCTGGATTTTGTAGAGATGTCAACAAGGGCCAGGCACAGTGGCTTATGCCTATAATCACAGCACTTTGGGAGGATGAGGCGAGAGGATTGCCTGAGTTCATGAGTTTGAGACCAGCCCAGGTAACTTGGCGAGACCTCATCTCTACCAAAAAAAAAAAAAAATAGCCGGGCTCGGTGGCTCAGTCTATAATCCCGCGCCTTTGGGAGGCTGAGGTGAGTGGATTGCCTGAGCCTGCGGGTTTGAGACCTGCCTGGGCAGGAAAACCCCAATCTCTACAATAAATCAAAAAATCAGCCGGGCGTGGTAGCGCCTGCCTGAAATTTCCCGGGCTACTGGGAAGGCTGAGGGGGAAAGGATCGCTGGAGCCCAGCAGGCAACTGCGGGGGCCCGGGGGAGTGGCCACTGCACTCCAGTCTGGGTGACCGAGTGAGACTCCAACTCAAAAAAAAAAAAAAGTTAGCTGGGCATGGTGGCATGCGCCTGTAGTTCCAGTTACTTGGAAGGCTGAGGCAGAAGGATCACCTGAGCCCAGCAGACCAAGGCCATGAGCATGCCACTGCACTCTACACTCTAGCCTGGGTGACAGAGTGAGACTCCAACTCAAAAAAAAAAAGAGATATAGGTCAGGCTGGATGTGGTGGTTCATGCCTGTCATTCAAGCACTTTGGGAGGCTGAGGTGAGAGGATTGCCTGAGCCCAGGTGTTCGAGACCAGCCTGGGCAACTTGGTGAGACCTCATCTCTACAAAAAAAAAAAAGTATCTGAGCATGGTAGTGTGCATCTATAGTTCCAGCTACTAGGTTTACTTTTTATTTATTTATTTTTTGAGTTGGAGTCTCACTTTTGTCCCCCGGGACTGGAGTGCAGTGGCCGCTCCCGGGCCCCCGCAGCCCCCGACCTGCTGGGGTCCGGGACCCTTTCCCCCACAGCCTTCCAAGTGGCTGGAACTACAGGCGCGTTACCACGCCCGGCTAATTTTTGATTTATTGTAGAGATGAGGTCTTGACAAGTTGCCCAGGTGGGTCTTGAACCCGCGGGCTCAGGCAATCCACTCACCTCAGCCTCCCAAAGACAGGGGATTACAGGCTAAGTCACCGATCCCGCCTAGTTCCAGCTACTTGGAAAGCTGAGGTAGAAGGATTGCCTGAGCCCAGCAGGTCGAGGCTGTGACAGTATGAGACTCCGACTCAAAACAAACAAAAAAAATCTCCAGCCCTCTACTTTGTTTACATTGAAAGGAAAGGGCCAGGGGAGCACGGATTCTAGGGCAACTCGAATCTGTGCCCCTGGGAAAAAAAAAATATATATATATTTTTAAGTTGGAGTCCTACTCTGTTGCCCAGGCTGAAGTGCAGTGGCATGCCCACCACCACTATAGCCTCAAACTGCAAGGTAGGCTCAGGTAGTCCTTCTGCCTCAGCCTTCTAAGTAGCTGGAATCACAGGTGCGTCACTACCCTGACTGATTTTGTGGTTTACTGTAGAGACGAGGTCTTGCCAAGTTTCCCAGGCTGGTCTCGAACCCCTGGACTCAGGCAATCCTCTTGCCTCCACTTTCCAAAGTGCTGAGATGACAGGCATGAAAAAAAATTTTTTGAGTCAGAGTCTCACTGTAGCCCAGGCTGGAGTGCAGTGGCACGCTCATGGCCACTGCAGCCTCAATTTGCTAGGTAGGCTCAGGTGATCCTTCCACCTCAGCCTTCCAAGTAGCTGGAACTATAGGCACACACCACCATGCCTGGCTAATTTTTTGATTTATCATAGAGACGAGGCTCAGGCTGGTCTTGAACCCCTGGACTCAGGCAATCCTCTCGCCTTGGCCACCCAAAGTGTTGGGATGACAGGTGTGAGACACCATGCTTGGCCAAAAATAAACTGTAATAAAAGGGAAGCTCGGCCAGCCTCAGTGGCTCAGCCTGTCGTCCCAGCACTTTGAGAGGCTGAGGTGAGTGGGTTTGAGCCCACAGGTTCGAGACCAGTCTGGGCAACTTGGCGAGACCTCGTCTCTACATTAAATCAAAAAATTAGCCAGGTGTGGTGGTGCACGCCTGCAGTTCCAGCTACTTGGAAGGCTGAGGTGGAAGTATCGCTGGAGCCCAGCAGGTCGACACTGGGGTGGCTGTGAGCGTGCTATTGCACTCCAGCCTGGGTGACAGAGTGAGACTCTGATGCAAAAAAAAAAAAAAAAAAAAAGGAAAGGGAAGCTCATCCTCTCTCCCACTGCAGGTGCATGTCCTGGTTTCTGGTGCAGATACTGCCCTGTTAGCTTCCAGGGTCTTGCTGCCTCGCACCTGCGTGCCAAGCACCCTGGGCAGGGATGAGGTCTTGTGTTTCTCTGCATTCTTTGTGCTCGGCATCCTGTCTTTTATAAACGAATCCCAGAATCCCACAGTCTCACACGAAGAACAGAAATTGTAAGTGAAGTTACTCACCGGATGATGGAGGCTTGTTGGCTTGAAGTGATTTCAAAGCTCTTTCTGAAAATAGGAGAAGGGGGAGAGATTTGTGAGCTGAGACCTGGTGAGAGGTCAGCTCTGGGTCTCCTCCTCCTATTTTCCAATTTGTAATCTCCAGAGGCCAGGTGGGAGTTTATAACTCTCACTGGTGGGGCACGGTGGCTCGAGCCTGTCATCCCAGCACTTTGGGAGTATGAGGTGGGAGGACTGCCTGAGTCCAGGGATTCGGAAACCAGCCTGGACATCTTGGTAAGACCTTGTCTCTACAATAAGCCAAAAATTTAGCTGGGCGTGGTGGTGCGCACCTGTGATTCCAGCTACTTACTTGGAAGGCTGAGGTGGAAGGATCATCTGAACCTAGCAGGTCAAGGCTGCAGTGGCTGTGAGCATGCCACTGCACTCTAGCCTGGGAAACAGAGTGAGACAATGACTTTAAAAAAAAACAACTCTCACCTGATGGGTATAGTGGCTCACACTTGTCATCCCAGCACTTTGGGAGGCCAAGGCGAGAGGATTGCCTGAGTTCACAGTTCAAGACCAGCCTGGGCAACATGGTGAGATCTTGTCTCCACAATAAATAAAAAAGTTAGCCGCATGTGGTGGTGTGCTCCTGTAGTTCCAGCTACTTTGGAGGCTTAGTCAGAAGGATTGCCTGAACCCAGCAGGCCGAGGCTGCAGTGGCTATGAGCAAGCATGGCATTGCACTCTAGCCTGGGTGAAACAGTGAGATTCTGACTCAAAAAAAAAACAACAGAGTGCCACAAAACCCTTGTGCCACAAAAACCTGTCCTTTAAGGACAGGGAACCCCCAGCCTGGGCAACACAGCAAGATTCTGTCTCTATAAAAAGTAAAAAAAAAAATTAGCTGGGTGTGGGGGCACATGCTTGTAGTCCCAGCTACTTGGGAGGCTGGGATGTGAGGATCTCCTGAGCCCAGAAGGCCAAGGCTGCAGTGAACCATGATTGTGCCACTGCGCTCCAGCCTGGTGATGGAGTAAGATGCCACCACCACCACCACCACCACCAAACAGAAGCCCAGACAGATGCCCTCTGACCTGAGAAAGCTCTAACTTCCTAGACACGCCCCTCCTTCCCCCAGGACACTGCGTGGCTGGCTTCTCACCTCTGAGCTGATCCTTCACTCTCTCAGACAGCTCTGCTCGATTCATCTCGGCAAAAACCTGGATGGCCACCACCTCCACCCAGTCGCGGGGGCAGCGTGTGGTGAGAATTTCTGCCAGCTGCTTCCCACCAGCCTGGTCCAGCTCCACCGGGGAGACCTGCTGGAGCTCATTCTGCAGGGCCAGCGTCCTCACCAGGGCCTTGAACGTGCTCAGCTCATCCTGGTTGAGCTGCTCCAAGAGGTTCAGCAAGTCGATGTCCAAGGGGGCAGAAGACGCCATCCTGCCTCATGCGTGAGAGCCGCGCTTCACACTTCAGCTTCAGGGAGGAATTGAGGGGAGAGATGGGAGGAGACAGCCAGTCAGCACTCCTGTCTCAATGCTGGTCCCTCCATGTCATCCATAGGGATATCCTAGGCCAGGTGCGGTGGCTCACGTCTATAATGCCAGCACTTTGGGAGACCAAGGCAGGAGGACTGCTTGAGTCCAGGGATTCGAAACCAGCCTGGGCAACACTGCAAGATCTTGTCTCTACAAAAAAACTTTTTTTTTTTTTTTTGAGTTGGAGTCTCACTCTGTCGCCCTGGTGGGAGTGCAGTGGCACACTCATGGCCACCACAGTCTCAACCTCCTAGGCTCAGATGATCCTTTCGCCTCAGCCTTCCAAGTGGTTAGAACTACAGGTGCGCACCACCACGCCTGGCCAATTTTTAAAATTATTGTAGAGAGAAGGTCTCGCCAAGTTGTCCAGGCTGGTCTTGAACCCCTGAACTCAGGCAATCCTCTCGCCCCTGCCTTTCAAAGTGCTGGGATTACAGGTGTGAGCCACCACACGTGGCCTTACAAAAAAATTTTCTTTTTTGAGTTGGGGTCTCACTCTGTCACCCAGACTGGAAGGCAGTGGCACCCTCCCGGCCACTGCAACCTCAACCTGCTGGGCTCCGGCAGTTCTTCCTCCTCAGCCTTCAAGTAGCTGGAACTACAGGTGTGCACTACCATGCCTAGCTAATTTTTGATTTATTATAGAGGCAAGGTCTTGCCAAGTTCCCCAGGTGGGTCTGAAACCCACGGGCTCAGACAAGCCTCTCGCCTCGGCCTCCCAAAGTTGATGGGATTACAGGCTGAGCCACCAGGCCTGGCCACAAAAAAATTTTTAGGATAGCCCGGGGTTGGGGGGATACAAGCCTGTAAGTCCCAGCCACTTGGGAGGCTGAGGTGGGAGGGTTGCCTGAACTCAGGAGGTCAAGGCTGTGATGAGCTGTGATTGTGCCACTGCACTCCAGGCTGAGTGGCAGAGTGAAACTCTGACTCAAAATGAAATAAATAAGAATGAAAAGAAAACCAGCGGGCTGTCATCCCAGCTTCCACTTACACCAAGACTGTCCTCCACACACCCACTGACTTCATGAAAGGACAGAACCCTTAAGGTTTCGGATATAATGTAGCCATTTTGAGTCAGCACAACCATTTTACTGGGGCCTCACCCCTAGACATTTCGTTGCTGCACAGTTTGCAGCATGGCCCACATATCTTTTTACCCTGTAATCAATAACAAGAAAAATGCTTTAGTTTTTTCTTTTTGAGTTGGAGTCTCACTCCATTACCCAGGCTGGAGGGCAGGGGCCCGCTCACGGCCACCGCAGCCTCGACCTGCTAGGCCCAGGTGATCCTTCCGCCTCAGCCTTCCTAGTAGCTGGAACCATTGGTGTGCGCCACCATGCCCAGTTAATTTTTTGATTTATTGTAGAGACAAGGTCTCCCCAAGTTGCCCAGGCTGGTCTCGAACTCCTGGGACACAGGCAGTCCTCTCACCTCAGCCTCCCAAAGTGCTGGGATGACAAACTTGAGCCACCACATCTGGCCTGTTTCCACTTTCTTTAGTCTCACTCTGACGCCCAGGCTGGAGTGCAGTGGCACACTCATGGCCACCGCAGCCTTGACCTGCTGGGCTCGGGCGATCCTTCCGCCTCAGCCTTCCAAAGAGCTGGAACCACAGGCATGCACCACCACATTTGGCTGATTTTTTGATTTATTGTAGAGATGAGGTCTTGCCATGTTGCCCAGGTGGATCTCAAACTCCTGGGCTCAGGCAATCCTCTCACTTCGGCCTCCCAATGTGCTGGGATGACAGGCTTGAGCCACTGTGCCTTGCTGAAAAATGCTTTAGTTTTAGAAACCCGTGATCACACAGAACCCCTTATGGATGTCCAGTCTTGCTAGCTATCTTTTTGGCATTCATATTGATACTGTTATTGGCCGCCCTTGGTGAAGACCTTCAGCACACCACTGGGGGCCATGTTTATTGGTATATTGTTATCAAAAGGTCATGATAATCTCCAGCCCACCACCTGAGGTCACCAGATGTTAATGCCTGGCAATGTAAAGATATTAGATTCATGTGACTACTATGAAAACCAAAGAATACAACCCTGGACATTCCATTTGGCCCAGACCTCCTCCAGGCTGAAGTCCCCCCTTTGCTTCAAAGGCCCTTAAATACACCTTGTTTCCAGCCTTCTAAGCCACACTTGCTTGAGTGCCGGCCACCTTTCCATCTGTTAAAGGTAAATAGTAAACTTTACTTCCTTCTACTTTCCTCTGTTGCAACCTTGTCTTATTCTGGCAGCGATGGCCTGCCTTATCTCAGTTTACCCTTTCACTTCATTATTATTGGAGTTTTCAACAAATCCTGTTGGCCGCCTTTTTTTTCACATAAGCATTTTTTTTTTTTTTGAGTTGGAGTCTCTCTCTGTCGCCCAGACTGGAGTGCAGTGGCCGCTCCCGGCCACCGCAGCCTCGACCTGCTGGTCTCCGGTGATCCTTCCACCTCAGCCTTCCGAGTAGGTGGAATTACAGGCATGTGCTACCACGCCTGGCTGATTTTTAGTTTTATTGTAGAGATGAGGTCTCGCTGCCCAGGCGGGTCTCGAGCCCGCGGGCTCAGGCAATCCACTCACCTCAGCCTTCCAAAGGCATGGGATTACAGGCTGAGCCACCGAGCCTGGTTTACATAAGCATTTTTACATTTTTCTTATTAAGGTAATATCCAGATCACATAAAATCAAGCTTTTTTTTTTTGAATTGGCGTCTCACTCTGTCACCCAGGCTGGAGGGGCAGTGGCATGTTCCCAGCCACCACAGCCTCAACCTGCTGGGCTCAGGCGAGCCTTTCCCCCTCAGCCTTTCAAGGGCTGGAAACACAGGCTCATGCTACCATGCCAGGCTTATTTTTTGATTTATCGTAGAGATGAGGTCTCACCAAGATTCCCTGGCTGGTCTCGAACCCCGGAGCTCAGACAATTCTCTCGTCTTGGCCTCCCAAATTGCTGGGATTAGCCCGGCTCGGTGACTCAGCCTGTAAACCTGTGCCTCTGGGGGGCTGAGGTGAGCCCCCAACTGAAGCCAAGTTACCCCCTAGGTAACTTGGGGAGACCTCATTTACAGTAAATCAAAAAATTTGGGGGGTGGTAGTACGCGCCTGTAGTTCAGCTACTTGGAAGGTGGGCGGGGGGGAAAGGGGCGCCGGGGCCCCCGCAGGCGAGGCTGCGGTGGCCCGGGGGCGGCCACTGCACTCCAGTCTGGGCGACTGAGTGAGACTCCAACTCAGAAAAACCAAAAAAACAAAAACAAAGTGCTGGGATTACAGGCTTGAGCCACCGCACCCAGCCAAATCAAACATTTTAAAGTGAATAATTCAGTGGCATTTAGTGCACTTACAGTCGGTACAACCACCACCCCATTTAGTTCCAGAGCATTTTTTTTTTTTTTTAGTTGAAGTCTCACTCTGTAGCCCAGACTGGAGTGCAGTGGCCGCTCTGGCCACCACAGCCTCAACCTGCTGTGCTCCGGCAATCCTTCCGCCTCAGCATTCCAAGTAGCCGGAATTACAGGCATGCACTACCACACCCAGCTGACCAGAACACTTTTTTTGAGTTGGAGTCTCACTCTGTCACCCAGGTGCTGGAATACAGTATCACAATCATGACTACTGCAGTCTTGGCCTCTTGGGCTCAGGTGATCCTCCTGCATCAGTCTCCTGAGTAACTGAGACTACAGGCATGTGCCACCACACGTGGTTAATTTTATTAACTTTTTGTAGAGACAAGGTCTCACTATGTTGCCCAGGCTGTTCTGGAACTTCTGGGCTCAAGTGATTCTCCTGCCTTGGCCTCCTAAAGAGCTAGGATTATAGGCGTGACCCACTGTACCTTATGGAAAAGACATTTTGCTAAGGAGTGTTTCATCCTTGGATGAACAGAGACAACTATGACCCCCACCTCTTCCTGTCCTTCCTCCCTCAAAAAAAAACAAAGAATTCCTGTCTGAGATCTCAGTGTCTTGACATTTTTCTGGGTTGGGGGGGGTTCTCTCTTACCTGTATGATCTACTTAAGTTTGACTGGAGCTCGCCACAACTAAATAGATGAAACGTCCGCATTGTAAATTTAGAGTTTATCTAAATAACTTTCTTCAGACTTCATATTTCTTCTTTTTTTTTGCATGACAAAGAGTCTTTACTTTTATTTATTATTATTATTATTTTTGGGTAGGAGTCTCACTTTATCGCCCAGGCTGGAGTGGAGTCCCGGCCACCGCAGCCTCGACCTACTGGGCTCTGAAGATCTTTCCCCCTCAGCCTTCCCAAATAGTGGGAAATACAGGCGTGCGCTACCACGCCTGGCTAATTTTTTGATTTATTGTAGAGATGAGGTCGCGAACCCGCGGGCTCAGGCAATCCACTCACCTCAGCTTTCCAAAGCGCGGGATTACAAACTGAGCCACTGAGCCCAACTGAAGCCAATATTTCAATCCCTCTGTTACTTGATTTCAATCTCTCTGCTAACTGAGGCAAAGGAGTAGAATGCTAACGTCCCCAGAAATCAAATGGGAAAATATAAGAACAATTTAGAAGAAAAAGTCAATAGATTTACAAAGACAGAATCAAGTGGGCTACGGAGTTAGGAGACAGATGATGTAAAATGTGTCAAAACCTGACGGGTCATGCCACACTCACTCTGCTACGATTGCAGTAGAGACAGTAAGGCCATCATGCAACGGGATTACAATGATTGTAATGAAAAGAGTCTCATGGGAACACAGGGTCCACCTGGCATACCTTAACAGTCGGCGGCTGTTTTCAGATGACTGAGCAGTGGAGATTCTGATGGCTAGTCTTGACTTTCCTGTCTTTAACTGCGTCCTTTTATTTGTATGAGAACATATTTAGTAGAAGAGTGAATCAAGTAGATTAGGGAAGCCTCTCAGAAAAAGACCAAAGAATATCCTTTATGTTTAGCAGACAAGGTTTTTTTTTTTTTTTTTCATTTGGGGAGGGGGTCTCATTCTGTCGCTCAGGCTGGAGTGCAGTAGCACTATCACAGGTCACCACAGCCTCAACCTCTGGGGCTCAGGCCATCCTCCCACCTCAGCCTCCTTAGTATCTGGGACCACAGGTGCATACCACCACACCCGGCAATTTTTTTTTTTGCCAGAGTCTCACTCTGCTGCCCAGGCTGGAGTACAGTGGCAGGTTCACGGCCACTGCAACCTTGACCCATTGGGCTCTGGTGATCCTTCCGCCTCAGCCTTCCAAGTAGCAGGAACTACAGGCATGCACCATCATGCTCGGCTGATTTTTTTCTTTTTTTTTTTTGATTTATTGTACAGATGAGGTCTCACCAAGTTGCCCAGGCTGGTGGTCTCAAACCCCTGGGCTTAGAGAATCCTCTAGCCTCTGCCTCCCAAAGTGCTGGGATAACAGGAGTGAGCCACCATGTCCGGCTTGAGTTTAAGTGTTTCACCGCACATGTAACCATGTGAGATGACGCTGTATTAGGTAACTTGACTGTGGCCATCTTTTCACAACGTGTGTGAAAGGAGGTACCTTTAGAAACCTAGAATAAATGTAGTTTAGCGTAGTCTTTTTGCTTCAGCATAACCATTGGAAAGCATTTAGACATTCTACCATAGGCCAAGAGACAGCCTACCCCACCCATCAGAGGCAAGACCAGGTCAGCCCAACCTTTCAATTCATGATTTAGCATAATAATCTGTAGTAAACGTTCAGGTTCCTTGTCAAGGTAGAAGGTCAGAGATCATCCCTTGGCTGGCCAAAGCCATAGAAATGATAATAAGACCACCTTGGGTCAAGGAGTTTGCAGGTTGCAAATGTCTAACAAGTCTTTTGCAGGAAAACCCCGTTCTTTTGTCTCTTCCCCTCTAGCTTACCACCTGAGGGCATGAGATGCTAATACCCACAACTCAAGACCTAAGACTCCTGTGACTATAATCAACATCAAAGACCCACAGCCCTGGATACTCCTTTGGGCCCAAATCCCCCTACCTAAAGGCCCTTCAAGGCCACACTTGCCTCTGACTGTTGGCCCCCTTTCCCATCTGTCAGAGGTTCAATAAAAATTTTTACTTCTTTCTACTTTCTTACTTGGTTGCAATCTTGCATTATTCTCGCGGCCCGGCACCAGCTCCAACCCACCTTGCCCCAGACGACCCTTTCATCACGTCTATCAGATCATCACATTGTATACCTCAAATGTGTCCATTCTTGTCAATGATACTTAGTAAAGCCAGGGATGTCTTGATTTGGAGACGGGATCGCAGAACGCCACTTCTAGAAACGTAGCTGAAATCAGACACCCCCCTTAGGTGGTCAACGCTCTACCCCTTAAGAGGGTCCCCACACCCAACACTTTTTGGATGGCGGGAGATGTTTATGCAGGATGCTGGTTGTTCTATCTTGTTCTCATCTGGACAGAGTTAATCCAGTTCCTATGCATACTCCTGTGACTTTAAGAAGGTCAGTCTCTGAATAGTCAACATCTTTCACTACAAACTGAGCCCAAGATCACATGGCGAAGAGGGACAAGATAGAAAAAAATGAAGAAACGTGGAGTAAGGAAAGTGAGGTCTTCTACTTTTTTTTGAGTCGGAGTCTCACTCTGTTGTCCAGGCTGGAGTGCAGTGGCATGCTCACGGCCACAGCAGCCTCAACCTGCTAGGCTCGGGTGATCCTTCCACCTCAGCCTCCCAAGTAGCTGGGACTACAAGCATGTGTCACTACGCCCGGCTATTTTTTTTTTTATAGTATAGACTATGAAAAAAGTCTATACTACAGACTCAGCCTGTAATCCCAGCACTTTGGGAGGCTGAGGCGAGTGGATTGCCTAAGCCTGTGGGTTAGAGACCAGCCCGGGCAACGGGGTGAGACCTTGTCTCTACAATAACTAAAAAATTAACTGGGTGTGGTAGCACACACCTGTAGGTCCAGCTATTCAGAAGGCCGAGGTGAAAGGATTGCTGGAGTCCAGTAGGTCGAGGCTGGGGTGGCTTGTGAGCATGCCACTGCACTCCAGTCTGGGCAACAGAGTAAGACTCTGACTCAAAACCAAACCAAAACCAAAACCAAGTGGTAGAAGGCATCGCGGGTAGAGGCCTATCCCCACCCATATGGCTTCCACCTCTGAGCAGAGAGGAGTCTGCTTTGAAACCTCAGTAGTCCTTCAAGGCTTGACATCACACATTTAAAAGAAAGGGAGGAGGGATTTTATCATGAAGACAATGAACAGTGAAACGAAAAGCTGGAGAAATGAGACCCTTTCCTCACCTCCCGATAATGCCTGGACCTCCTATCGGCTCTGAGGGCTGCAGGTGCAGAAGGCACTGAAGGAAATGCTTCTCTTTCTGCCCGAGCTCTGCGATTGGCCTTCTGGGCCTAACCCTGCTGCTGAGAACATTCTGGGTTCGCCATGATGAGGGACAGGTGGAGACTGTTTCCTCAAGCAGGGCTCCGGGTCTTCCCACACCTGAGGTTCTCAGGCTGGGCTGCATGCCACGCTCACCTATCTGGCACGTCACTTCAATCTGTGAATGCCCAGAGATTCTGGTGTGTGGGTCAGCAGGGCCTGCCCAGGCACTGGGGTTTTTTAAAGAGTCCCAGGTTGCCTGGTGTGGTGGCTCATGTCTGTGATCCCAGCACTTTGGGAGGCTAGGTGAGAGGACTGCCTGAGCCCAGGGTTCCAGACCAGCTTGGGCAACTTGGTGAGACCTCAATTCTACAATAAATAAATAAAAAATTAGCCAGGCAGGATGGTGCATGCCTGTGGTTCCAGCTACTTGGAAGGTTTAGGCAGAAGGATCACCTGAGTCCCACAGGTCGTGGCTGTGGTGGCTGTGAGTGTGCCACTGCACTCCAGTCTGGGCGACAGAGTGAGAGTCTGACTCAAAGAAAAAAAAAAGAGTCCCAGGTTCCAACCCGGGCAACATGGTGAGATCCCATCTCTACAATAAATTAAAAAATTAGTTGGGCAAAGTGATGCATGCCTGTAGTGTCAGCTACTTGGAAGGCTGAGGCAGAAGGATGGACTGAGCCCAGCAGGTTGAGGCTGCAGTGGCTGTGAGCATGCCACTGCACTCCAGCCTGGGCGACTGAGTGAGACTCCGACTCAAAAAAAAAAAAAATTCATCTACATTCCATGTTAAATGACAGTGACACATTAAATACAAGGGACACATCAGACTGGGTGTGGTGGCTCACACCTGTAATCCCAGCATTTTGGGAGACTGAGATGAGAGGATTTCTTGAGCTCAGGAGTTTAAGATCAGCCTAGGTAGACATCGTCTCTGAAAAAAAAATTTAAAATTTAGCTGGGCATGATGGTGTGCCCCATGCTACTCAAGAGTAGCCCCAGCTACTCAAGAGGCTGAGATGGGTGATTGTCTGAGCCCAGGAGGCTGAAGCTGCAGTGAACTGGGATCTTGTCACTGCTGTCCATCCAGGGTGACAGAGTAAGATCCTGTCTCAAAACAAAAGCAAACCGAAAAACCTCAACATCCCCCAAAGCCTATCACCAACAAAATATGAGACACATCAAAAGAACCAAGCTTGTCAGTTTTACACTATCAATATTAATTTTGTAGACATATATAAGATTGTAAAATTTTGAATCTTGCAGTTTACATGTTTTAGAACAAATTATATCCATATCTACATTTTCATCTGTTTATCAGCTCAAATTTGAAATCTCTGTCTCTAGGCCAATACAATACATACTACAATAAGTTTAATACAATAACAGGGTTTACAATTTTTTTTTTTTAATCGAAGTCTCACTCTGTCGCACAGCCTGGAGTGTAGAGGTACGCTCACAGCCACCGCAGCCTCCACCTGCTGAGTTCACGTGATCCTTCCACCTCAGTCTTCAAGTAGCTGGAAGTATAGGCATGAACCACCACACCCGGCTAATTTTTTGATTTATTTTAGAGATGAGGTCTCGCCAAGTTGCTCAGGTTGGTCTCGAACCCCTGGGCTTAGGCAGTCCTCTCACCTTGGCCTCTCAACATGCTGGGATTACAGGCATGAGCCACCATGCCCGGTCACCTTTTTTTTTTTTGAGTTGGAGTCTCACTCTGTCACCCAGGCTGGAGCACGGTGTCACACCCTTGACCTGCTGGACTCAAGAGACCCTTGCCTCAGCCTCCCGAGAAGTTGAAACTACAGGGACTTGTCACCATGCCTGACTACTTTTTAAATTTATTATAGAGATGAGGTCTAGCCAAGTTGCCCAGGCTGGTCACAAATCCTTGGCTCAGGCAATCCTTTCCCCTCAACCTCCTCTAGTGCTGGGATGACAGGTGGCTATGCCAATCACTGGCTGGATTCCCGGGGAACCAGCCCCTCACCCAGGTGTGGTTACCTAGTGACTTTCCGAAAATCACCTTATTAACATAAACGCAGGCGTGGTTGAAAGGAGTTGGCTATGAATAACAAAAGATGCCCCTTGTGACTTTCTCTCTCCAGAATGTCTCTGGAGCTGTTTTGGGAATCAAGGAAGAAAGGCCTTTTTTTTAAACAAAATATACTCCCACTGACCCAGTCACTGAAGAAATTACAAGAGGTTTTGGAGCTGGGCCTTGCACAAAACCCAAAATGTGTATTTCTTACTATATCAAGACATTGCACCTGACTTAGGTGGTCTAGGAAGGGAATTGTCACTGAACCTCACCTGGGGAGTTTTTTTAAAAAATTTTTTGAGTTGGAGTCTCACTCTGTTGCCCAGACTGGAGTGCAGTGGCCGCTCCCAGCCACCGCAGCCTCGACCTGCTGGCTCCGGCGATCCTTACGCCTCAGTCTTCCAAGTAGCTGGAACTACAGGCGCGCGCTACCACGCCCGGCTGATTTTTTGATTTATTGTAGAGATGAGGTCTACTTTTTATCTTCTCTTTATTATTGAAGATTGCCCAGGCGGGTCTCGAACCCGCGCGCTCAGGCAATCCACTCACCTCAGCCTCCCAAGGTGCGGGATTACAGGCTGAGCCACCAAGCCCGGCTTCCTGGGGAGTTTTTAAAGGTTCAGATTCCACAGAGCCCAGCCAAGACCGATTAAATTCAGGCTTTCTGAGGACAGGACCCAGGTTCATTTGTTCTTTCTTTCCTTTTATTTTATTTTATTTTATTGTAGAGATGAGGTCTTGCTGCCCAGGTGGGTCTCGAACCCACGGGCTCAGGCAATCCACTCACCTCAGCCTCCAGAGGCGCGGGATTACAGGCTGAGCCACCAAGCCCGGCTTCCTGGGGAGTTTTTAAAGGTTCGGATTCCACAGAGCCCAGCCGAGACCGATTAAATCCAGGCTTTCTGAGGACAGGACCCAGGTTCATTTGTTCTTTCTTTCCTTCTTTTTTTTTTTTTTTATTTTATTGTAGAGATGAGGTCTCGCTGCCCAGGCGGGTCTCGAACCCGCGGGCTCAGGCGATCCACTCACCTCAGCCTCCCAAAGGTGCGGGATTACAGGCTGAGCCACCGAGTCCGACTCTTTCCTTCTTTTTATCTTCTCTTTATTATTGAGATGTGAGGCACAAATCAGGATTAGGTACATGAATAATCTATGTGCAGGTGCAGTTTGGGCCCTCCAACTGGTCTTCACTTCCCCGGGTTAGGACCAGGTACCCTTTGTAAAGCCATCTGCCCTTCCTTCCCTCCCCGGCAGGGTCCCAAGACTGTCAATCCCTCCCTTGTGCGCTCTCTCTCTCTCTCTCTCTCTCTCTATATATATATATTTTTTTTTGAGTCAGAGTCTCACTCTGTCACCCAGGCTGGAGTGCAGTGTCATGCTTACGGCCACTGCAGCCTCAACCTGCCAGGCTCAGGCGATCCTTCTGCTTCAGCCTTCCGAGTAGCCAGAACTACAGATGCATGCCACTGCGCCTGGCTAGTTTTTGTGATTTATTGTAGAGACAAGGGCTCACCAAGTTGCCCAGGCTGGTCTTGAACCCCCATGGTCAGGCAATCCTCTTGTCTCAGCCTCCCAAAATACTGGGATTACAGGCTGAACCACCGCGCCTGGCCATAATTTTTTGATTTATTGTAGAGATGAGGTCTCGCCATGTTGCTCAGGCTGGTTTTGAACCCCTGGCTCATGCAATCCCCTCGCCTTGGCCTCCCAAAGTACTTGCATTACAGGCATGAGCCACTACACCCAGCTCCTTGTGCTACTGTGGTCAATGTTCAGGACACAATTATGAATAAGAATATGCAGTATTCAGTTCTTTGTTTCTATGATAGTTCACTCCACCTCCTGGGCTCAGGCGATTCTTCTGCTTCAGCCTCCCCAGTTGCTGGGACTATGGGCACGAACTACCATGCCTGGCTAATTTTTTGACTTTTGTTTGTAGAGATGAGGTCTCACTATGTTGCCCAGGCTGGTCTTGAACTCCTGGGCTCAAGGGATCCTCCGGTCTTGGCCCCCCAAAGTGCTGGGATGACAGGCATGAACCTCTGCATCTGACCACGGCCCAGATGATTTCAAGGAGTCTCATGGCAGTGGTTGAGAGCCACCTGTAGTTCATCCTGGCAGGGTCATTCCACCTGGGCTGGGAAGGTCTGGGTGGGGGAGCAATGGCCTCCCCCCACCCAGGGATCCGAGGGCCAATCACAGTGCTCGGGCCAGTAGAAGACTGGCCTTATCAGCGGTTTTCTTCACTGACTATCCACAGACTGGAAGAGAGTCCTGACCTAGAGGTGAGTGTTGGTTTTTGCATCTGTTTCTCAGCCTCCTCTTAAGTGAGTGGCAATTACTGACTGAATTTGTTAATGGTTAATGTGGGATTTCCAGAGCGATTTTTGAGGTTTCTGAGCTGTATTCTCCCTTTATTAAGTCCAGATTTGGCGAGGAGCTGTCAATGATTTTATGTGTAGTGTTTTTCCTCTAAGTTATTCTTTTTTCTTTTTCTTTTTTTTGAGCCAGAGTTTCACTCTGTTACCCAGGCTGGAGTACAGTGGTACGATCACGGCTACCGCAGCCCCGACCTGCTGGGCTCAGGTAATCCTCCCGCCTCAGCCTTCCAAGTAGCTGGAACTACAGGCACATGTGTCACTACACTCAGCTAATTTTTCTTGATTTACTGTAGAGATGAGGACTCACCAAGTTACTCAGGCTGTTCTTGAGTCCCTGGGCTCAGGCAATTCTCTTGCCTCCACCTCCCAAAGTGCTGGGATGACAGGCATGAACCACTGTGCCTAGCAAGTTATTATTTATTTATTTTTTTTGAGTTGGAGTCTCACTCTGTCGCTCAGGCTGGAGTGCAGTGTTCGCTCCCGACCACCTCAGCCTCGACCTGCTGGGCTCCGGCGATCCTTCTGCCTCAGCCTTCTGAGTAGCTGGAACTAGAGGTGCGCGCTACCACACTCAGCTAATTTTTTGATTTATTGTAGAGATGAGGTCTTGCCAAGTTGCCCGAGGAGGTCTCAAACCTGCGGGCTCAGGCATCCACTCACCTCAGCCTCCCAAAGCGTGGATTACAGGCTGAGCCACCGAGCCCGGCTGCAAGTTATTTTTAAGACCTCTGTTAAAACATAATTTGCGACCCGCCTGGGCAACTTGGCGAGACCTCATCTCTACAATAAATCAAAAAATAGCCGGGCGTGCTAGCACGTGCCTGTAATTCCGGCTACTTGGAAGACTGAGGCGGAAGGATCGCCGGAGTCAGCAGGTCGAGGCTGTGGTGGCCGGGAGCGGCCATTGCACTCCAGTCTGGGCAACAGAGTGAGACTGCAACTCAAAAAAAAAAAAAAAAAAACCCAAAAAAACCCCCCAACCCCTCCCCCCGAAAACCAAAAAAACCCCCATAATTTGCAAGCCATAAAATGACCCACATTTTTCTTTTTGAATCGGAGTCTCACTCTGTCACCCAGGCTGGAGTTCAGTGGCACGCTCATGGCCACCGCAGCCTCGACCTGCTGGGCTCAGGCCATCCTTCGCCTCAGCCTTCCAAGTAGTTGGAACCATGGGCATGTGATACCGTGCCGGCTAATTTTGATTTGGTTGTAGAGATGAAGTCTCGCCAAGTTGCCCACACTGGTCTCGAACCCCTGGGTTCAGGCAATCCTCTTGCCTCTGCCTCCCAAAGTGCTGGGATTACAGGTGAGAGCCACCACACCGACCAAAATCTACCCCTTTTAAGTGTCCAAAGATTTTTTTAATAGGCTTATGCAGTTGTGCAACCATTTCCATGATTCAATTTTTTAAAAAATTATTTATTTTTTGAGCTGGTGTCTCACTCTCGCCCAGGCTGGAGGACAGTGGCACGCTCACAGCCACCACAGCCTCGACCTGCTGGGTGATCCTTCTGTTCCAGCCTTCCAAGTAGTTGGAACCACAGGCATGTGCCACCCTGCCCGGTTAATTTTTTTTCGATTTATTGTAGAGTCAAGGTCTTGCCATGTTATTTAGGCTGGTCTCAAACCCCTGAGCTCAGGCAGTCTTCTCGACTCAGCCTCCTAAAGTGCTAGGATTACAGGCTTGGGCGACCATGCCCAACCTCAAATATATATATATATATATTTTTTTTTTTTGTTGTTGTTGTTTTGTTGTTGTTTTGTTTTTTGTTTTTGAGTTGGAGTCTCACTCCATCGCCCAGACTGGAGTGCAGTGGCGCTCCTGGCCACCGCAGCCTCGACCTGTTGGGCTCCAGCGATCCTTCCGCCTCAGCCTTCCAAGTAGCTGGAATTACAGGCGTGTACTACCATGTCCAGCCAATTTTTTGATTTATTGTAGAGATGAGGTCTCGCTGCCCAGGCGGGTCTCGAACCCGCGGGCTCAGGCAATCCACTCACCTCAGCCTCCCAAGGTGCGGGATTACAGGCTGAGCCAACTGAGCCCGGTTATATATATATTTTTAAACGGGGCATTTTTATTTCCAAATTTGGGGCAGGGGAGATACATACACATTTTTTATTTTTTTGAGTTGGAGTCTCCCTCTGTCACCAGGCTGGAGAATAGGGGCACGCTCACAGCCACTGCAGCCTCACCTGCTGGGCTCAGGTGATCCTTCCGCCTCAGCCTTCCAAGTAGCTGGAACTACAGGCATACACCACCATGCCCAGCTAATTTTTTGATTTATTGTAGAGATGAGGTCTCGCCAAGTTGCCTGGGCTGATCTTGAACCTGTGAATTCAGGCAATTCTCTCACCTCAGTCTCCCAAAGTGCTGGGATTATAGGCGTGAGCTACCATGCCTGGCCTCAAAATTTATTTTTAGAGATGAGGTCTTGTTCTGTCACCCAGACTGGACTGTAGTAGCATGATTATGGCTCACTACAGCCTCCAGCTCCAGGGCTTAGGCAATCCTTCTGCCTCAGCCTTCTGAGTAGCTGGGACATGTCTGTGTTGCCACTCATGGCTATTTTTAAAGAAAATTTTGAGCCGGGCTCGGTGGCTCAGCCTGTAATCCCGCGCCTTTGGGAGGCTGAGGTGAGTGGATTGCCTGAGCCTGAGGGTTCGAAACCCGCCTGGGCAGCGAGACCTCATCTCTACAATAAATCAAAAAATCAGCTGGGCGTGGTAGCGCATGCCTGTAATTCCGGCTACTCGGAAGGCTGAGGCGGAAGGATCGCCGGAGCCCAGCAGGTCGAGGCTGCGGTGGCCGGGAGCGGCCACTGCACTGCAGTCTGGGCGACAGAGTGAGACTCCAACTCAAAAAAAAAAAAAGAAAATTTTGTAGAAATGAGGTCTCACTATGTTGCCCAGGCTGGTTTCGAACTCCTGGGCTCAAGCATTCCTTCCATTTTGACCTCCCAAAGTGTTGGGATTACAGGGGTGAGAAGCTGGAAAAAAAAAAAAAAAAACTCCCTTCAAGGGTAAAGCTATTCGCCTCTAATCCCATCAGGGCGTGGCTCTATCAGAATTCTCTTCGTTATTCTTTTTCCATGACTCTCCAGTTTCTCTTCAACCTAACTAGCCAGAGAATACCTTCGCTTCCCCATTCTTTCTGGGTAGGGACAACCTTCATTTGAATTGCTAAGAGCTTGGCCAGGCTTGGCGGTGCATGTGTGATCCCAGCAATTTGGAAGACTGAGGCCAGAGGATTGTCTTGAGTCCAGGGGTTCGAGGCCATCCTGGACACCATGGCCAGATCTCATTTCTACCATAAGTCAAAAAATTAGCTGGGCATGGTGGCGTGTGCCTGTAGTTCAGCTACTTGGAAGGCTGCAGTAGAAGGATCACCTCAGCCCAGTGGGCAACAGTGAGGCTTTGACTCCAAAAAAAAAAGCTCAGAGGATAGTCCCAGTCAGAAAGGGTCTCTTGTGGTCACCGGGCCAGCTCAAGCAAGGAGCCTTGTATTCCTTTAAGGCAGGTTCCAAGATGGCAGGTAGCTGGCTAGCTGGAATGACAGGTGAGCACCACCACAACCAGCTGACTTTTTTATTTTTTTGGAATAGGAATCTCTGTCACCCAGGCTAGAGGGCAGGGGCATGATCCTGGCCACCACAGCCTTGACCTCCTGAGCTCCAGGGATCCTTTCGCCTCAGTCTTCCAAGTAGCTGGAACTACAGGCATGTGCAACCATGCCCGCCTAATTTTTTTTTTTTGAGTTGGCGTCTCACTCTGCCACCCAGGCACACTCATGGCACTCTAGCATCGACCTGCTGGGCTCTGGCAATCCTTCTGCCTCAGCCTTCCAAGTAGCCAGAACTACAGGTGTGTGCTACCATGCCTGGCTAATTTTTTATTGTAGAGATGAGGTTTCGCCAAGTTGCCCACCGAGTTCTCGAACCGGTGGGCTCAGGCAATCCTCTCACTTCAGCCTCCCAAAATGCTGAGATTATAGGTGTAAGCCACCGTGGCTGGCCTACCAGCTAATTTTTAAGAATTTTTTTGTGGAGATGAGGTATTGCTATTTTGCCCAGGCTGGACTGTGTGAATTTACTTTTTTTTTTTGAGTCGGAGTCTCATCTCACTCTGTTGTCCAGGATGGAGTACAGTGGCATGCTCATGGCCACTGTAGCCCCAACCTGCTGGGCTCAGGTGATCTTTCTACCCCAGCCTTGCAAGTAGCTGGAACCACAGGCATGTGCCACCGTGCCTGGCTAATTTTATGATTTATTGTAGAGACAAGATCTTGCCATGTTGCTCCAGGCTGGTCTCTAACCTGTGGGCTCAGGCAATTCTCTCACCTCTGCCTCTCAAAGTGCTGGGATGACAGGTGTGAGCCACTGTGCCCAACTTACGAATTTACTTCTATTAGGGAGTTTGTTCTTGAAGGAATAGGCTAGGTGATGAGGACTGAGTCCGTGATTGATTGGTCAGCTGCTTGACCTGGGGCAGCTGAGGGGTCCCACTGCCTGGGGGTTCTCCAGGGTGCATACTGACTCTGGCAGATACGGGCGACCCCCAGCATTCCTCACCAGCTTCCTCCTTTGACCTCATCGGGGCTTGCACCTGGCGGCAAGCCCTGTCATGCCCTGTCCCACCTTCAAAGCTACCTACCTTGGGGTGTCATGCCCTGGGGTATCATGCCCTGTCCCACCTTGGAAGCTACATATCTTGGGGCTGTGGAGGTGGGGGCCTTCTTCCCTGTGCTTGGCTCTGACAGGGAATGGCTCTATGGGACACTCCTGTGGTGGGTGAGGAGCCCCCCACCTCACTGTTCATGTGAATCTATTCCCAGCTGTGGGGATGTTTCAGGGTTGTGAGAACCCAACCTGTAATCAACACTGGAGACACCCAGATACTGATTTTTCTGCTCGTCTTTTTTTTTTTTTTTTTTTAGTTGGAGTCTCACTCTGTCGCCCACACTGGAGTGTAGTGGCCGTTCCCGGGCACCGCAGCCTCGACCTGCTGGGCTCCAGCGATCCTTCCACTCAGCCTTCCAAGTAGCTGGAACTACTGGTGTGCGCTACCACACCCGGCTAATTGTTTTGATTTATTGTACAGATGAGGTCTCGCCAAGTTGCCCAGGCGGGTCTTGAACCTGTGGGCTCAGGCAATTCACTCACCTCGGCCTCCCAAAGTGCGGGATTACAGGCTGAGCCACCAAGCCCGGCCCGTCTTTTTTTTTTTAATTTAAATTTTTACTTTAAAGATGTTGGGTACAATTCAGTGTTAGGTATACAAGTAGTCATTATACAGGTCAAGTGTGGACCATCCTTTGGAGCCCACTTTACCTTGTTTGAGATCAGGTACCCTTATTGATGAAGTGTGCCCCCCTCCCCGGGAGTTTCCCATTCCCTTCTTTTTTTTTTTTTTTTTGGATTCGGAGTCTCAATCTGTCACCCAGGCTGGAGTGCAGTGGCATGCTCACGGCTACCACAGCCTTGACCTGCTGGGCTCAGGCGATCCTTTTGCGTCGCCTTCCAAGCAGCTGGAACTACAGATGTACACCACCACACCAGGCTAATTTTTTGATTTATTGTAGAGATGAGGTCTCACCATGTTGCCCATGGTAGCCTCAGGCTATCCTCTGGCCTCCACCTTCCAAAGTGCTGGGATTACAGACTTGAGCCCCAGCGCCTGACCCAATCTGTTTCTTAGAGTAATTTGATAATTACTCAGGTCCCACATTTTTTTTTTTTTTTTTGAGTTGGAGTCTCACTCTGTCACCCAGACTGGAGTGCAGTGGCACGCTCACAGCCACTGCAGCCTCGACCTGCTGGGTTCACGTCACCCTTCTGCTTCAGCCTTCCAAGTAGCTGGAACCACAGGCGTGCACCACCACACCCATCTAATTTTTTGATTCATTGTAGAGATGAGGTCTTGCCAAGTTGCCTGGGTTGGCCTTGAACCCGTGGGCTCAGGCAATCCTCACACCTCCACCTTCCTGGGATTACAGGCATGAGCCACGGTGCCTGGCCACTTAAGAGTGAGAACATGTGGTACTCAGTTTTTTGTTTCTATGATACATCATTGAGTCCATCCAAGTTGCTGCAAAGTTCATAATTTTGTCCTTTATGGCTGCGTAATATTCCATTGTATATATGTACCATGTTTTTTTAATCCAGTCCTCTTTTGATGGGCAGCACGGTTGGTTTCATGTTTTTGCTATTGTGAATAGTATTGCAATAAACGTGTGTGCAGGTATCTTTTTCATCAATTTGAGTTCCTATGGGTATATTCCCTCTACTTTTCTTAATGTCCTGTTGCACACTGTGCTTTTCTGTTTGCTGTCTTCAGTGCAAGGCATTTTTCTCTCATGATCTGTGTGCATCTAAAGTGATGTTAGACTTAATTGTTTTTTTTTTGAATTGGTTTCTCATGCTGTCACCCAGACTGGAGAGCAGGGGCACCCTTACGGCCACCACAGCCTCAACCTGCTGGGCTCAGTCTATCCTTCCGCCTCAGCCTGCCAAGTATCTGGAACTACAGGTGCACACTGCCATGCCTGACTAATTTTTGATTTATTGTAGACAGAGTTCTCGCCAAGATCCCCGGGCTGGTCTCGAACCTGTGGGCTCAGGTAATCCACTCGCATTGGCCTCCCAAAGTGCTGGAAATACAGGCTGAGCCACTGAGCCCGGCCTGAATTGAAGTCTCAATCTGTCGCCCAGGCTAGAGTGCAGTGGCATGCTCATGGCTACCACAGCCATGACCTATTGGGCTCAGGTGATCCTTCCGTCTCAGCTTTCCAAGTAGCTGGAACTACAGGCATGTGCCAGCAGACTGGATTAATTTTTTGATTTATTGTAGACTTGTCATGTTGCTCAGGCTGGTCTTGAATCCCTGAGCTCAGGCAATCTTCTCAATTCTGCCTCCTAAAGTGCTGGGATTACAGGCGTGAGACAATGTGCCCAGCTTATTTTTTATTTTTGGTAGAGATGAGGTCTCACTATGCTACCCAGGCTGGTCTCAATCCTGGCCTCAGGTGATCCTTTCACCTCAGTCTCCCCAGCAGCTGGGCCGACAGGCATATGATACCATACTGGGCACGTTTTTTAATTTTATAGAGACTAGGTCTTGCAGTGTTGTCCCAGCTAGTCTTCAACTCCTGACTCAAGCAATCCTACCTCAGTCTCCCAAAGTGCTGGGATGACAGGCATAAGCCACCGTGCCCGGTCTAGGGATATCCCTGTCAATGGCACGGAGGGACCGGCATTGAGACAGGAGTGCTGACTGGCTGTCTCCTCCCATCTCTCCCCTCAATTCCTCCCTGAAGCTGAGGTGTGAAGTGCGGCTCTCATGCGTGGGGCAGGATGGCGTCTTCTGCTCCCCTGGACATCGACTTGCTGAACCTCTTAGAGCAGCTCAACCAGGATGAGCTGAGCACGTTCAAGGCCCTGGTGAGGACCTGGCCCTGCAGAATGAGCTCCAGCAGGTCTCCCCGGTGGAGCTGGACCAGGCTGGTGGGAAGAAGCTGGCAGAAATTCTCACTGCGCGCTGCCCCCGCCACTGGGTGGAGATGGTGGCCATCCAGGTTTTTGCCAAGATGAACCGAGTGGATCTGTCTGAGAGAGTGAAAGATCAGCTCAGAGGTGAGAAACCAGTCATCCTGTGTACTAGGGGAATGAAGGGGCATGTCTAGGAAGTTAGAACTTTCTCAGGTCAGAGGACATCTGCCCAGGCTTCTTTTTTTTTGAGTCAGGGTCTCACTCTGTCACTGGAGGGCGGTGGCATGATCATGGCTCACTGCCTCCTCAACTTCCTGTGCTCAGCCTCTCAAAGTGCTGGGATTACAGGTATGAACCACTGTGCCCAGGCTTTTTACCTTTTATAATGTGCCTACACGGGAACTTAACGTTATACAGGTGATTTACTTTTTTAGCTGATATCCCATTTATCTTAGACAAAGATGTACTTGGGAGACCCTTCAAAAAATCAGAAATTATTATTATTGTTATTTTTTTATTTTTATTTTTTTTTTGAGTTGGAGTCTCACTCTGTTGCCCAGACTGGAGTGCAGTAGCCGCTCCCGGCCACCACAGCCTCGACCTGCTGGGCTCCAGTGATCCTTCCACCTCAGCCTTCCAAGTAGCTGGAACTACAGGTGCGTGCTACCACACCCAGCTAATTTTTTTATTTATTGTAGAGATGAGGTCTTACCAAGTTGTCCAGGCGGGTCTCGGAACTCGCGGGCTCAGGCAAACCACTCACCTCAGCCTCCCAAAGGCACGGGATTACAGGCTGAGCCACCCAGCCCGGCTCTTATTGTTATTTTTGAGTTGGCGTCTCACTCTGTTTCCCAGGCTGGAATGCAGTGGCACACTCATGGCCACCCCAGCATCGACCTGCTGGGCTCTGGCGATCCTTCCTCCTCAGTCTTCCAAGTAGTTGGAACCACAGGTGTGTGCTACCACGCCTGGCTAATTTTGGATTTATTGTAGCGTTGAGGTCTTGCCAAGTTGCCTGGGCTGGTCTCGAACCTGTGGGCTAAGGCAATCCACTCGCCTCGGCCTCCCAAAGTGCTGGGATTGGATTACAGGCTAAGCCACCAAGCCTGGCCCCCCAAAATCAGATATTATTTATAGAAAAATTGTATTTATTCTTCCAAGTTTAAACTTCTGCCACTTTTTTTTTTTTTGAGTTGGAGTCTCACTCTATTGCCCAGACTGGAGTGCAGTGGCCGCTTCCGGCCACTACAGCCTCAACCTGCTGGGCTACGGCAATCCTTCCGCCTCAGCCTTCCAAGTAGTTGGAACTACAGGCGTGCGCTACCACACCCGGCTAATTTTTGATTTATTGTAGAGATGAGGTCTCGCCAAGTTGCCCAGGCGGGTCTCGAACCCACAGGCTCAGGCAATCCACTCACCTCGGCTTCCCAAAGTGCTGGAATTACAGGCTGAGCCACCGAGCCTGGCCACTTCTGCCACTTTTCAAGTACTCTCCGTTTGATACCATACACCTATTGAGATGCTTTTTCCGCTGCTCAAAATGGGTTTTGAACTCATCAGTTTGGATGCCTTTTAGTGCTTCTGTTTTTTTTTTTTTTTTGAGTTGGAGTCTCACTCTGTTGCCCAGACTGGAGTGCAGTGACACAACCCTGGCCTCTGCAGCCTCAACCTGCTGGGCTCCGGCGATCCTTCTGCCTTAGCCTTCCAAGGAGCTGAAAGTACAGGCACACGCTACCATGCCCGGCTAATTTTCTGATTTATTGTAGAGACGAGGTCTCACCAGGTTGCCCAGGCTGGTCTTGAACCCACGGGCTCAGGCAATCCTCTCGCCTTGGTCTCCCAAAGTGCTGGGATTATAGACTTGAGCCACTGTGCCTGGTCTTAAATTTTTTCTTTTTATTTATTGTAGAGATGAGATTTCCCTATGTTGCCTAGGCTGGGGGTTCCTTATCCTTAATGGACAGCTGAGGGTTTTAAACTCCAGCTGGCCTCTAGAGATTGAGTCACTCACCAGGGTCCCTGCTCTGAGATATGCAGATTTCTCCCCCCTTTCTTCTTCAGAAGCGGCTTTAAAATCGGTTCAAGCCAGCACGCCTCCACCATCTGGTGAGTGACTTCATTTATAATTTCTATTCTTCATGCAAGACTGTGGGACTTGGGGACTCATTTATAGACGACAAGATGCTGAGCACAAGGAATGCGGAGACCTCATCCCTTCCCAGGGCACTTGACTCACAGGCAGCAAGACCCTGGAGGTTAAAACAGGGCAGCATCTGTGCCAGAAACCAGGACATGCCCACGCAGTGGGAGAGAGGATGAACCTAACTTTTTATTATTTTATTTTATTTTTTGAGACCTTGGCTAGAGTACAGTGGCACACTCATGGCCACCGCAGCCTCGACCTACTGGGCTCAGGCGCTCCTTCTGTCTCAGCCTTCCGAGTAGCTGGAACCACAGGTGTGTGCCACCACACCTGGCTAGGTTTTTGATTTATTGTAGAGACAGACTGGCCAAGTTTCCCAGCCTAGTCTTGAACCCCTGGGCTCAGGTAATTCTTTCACCTTGGCCTTACAAAGTGCTGGGATTACAGGTGTGAGCCATTTCACCTGATTTACTTTGAGTGTAGATCAAGCCAGTGTTTCTTGATCAGGCTCTATGTAATGGAGCCATGCCACCTGGCTGAGTGAGTCATTCACCAGCTCATCTCCACACACCCAGTCCCTGTCCTTCCCAGCACACAATCTGGACAGAGTCTAGGCGTGCCCAGGAGGTCGAGGCTGCGGTGAGCCGTGATGGTGCCACTGCACTCCAGCCTGGGCGGCAGAGCGACACCCGACTCCGTGATGTATCCTGCTGTATTGTGAGCTTCTCATGAGGGAAGGTCACCTGTTTTCCCGTCAAGCTCACTCTACTCTGTGTTTTGCAGATGTTATAGGAATAGAGAATGAAGATGTCCCCAAAATTGGGGAAACTGAAGAAGTCTTGGAAAGAGAAAAGCCAGGTGTGTGTCTTGTCTTCCTGGAGTGAGCTCAGGTTTCTTTTTTCTCTCGCCCTGCCTTGTCTCCCACCCTGCCTTGTCTCCCACCCCACCTTGTCTCCCCCCCCTTCTGTTTCCCCCAACCTTGTCTCTCTCCTCGCCCCTGCCCCCGCTTCCTTCTCTCCCCCTTTCCCTCTTTCTTTTTTGGCATGCCATTCCTCTTGTACTCAAATATTCAAGCAGCAATAATGAGTTAAGGCTACTCCAGTCAAGATCTGTGTTCCTGGCATTTGCTCTAGTTCAAATGGAAGAGACAGACAAGTAGTTAAAAATAATTTGAGGGTTTTTTTGGTCAGAGTTTTACTCTTGCCCAGGCTGGAATTCAGTGACACAATCACAGCTCACCCCAGCCTTGACCTTCCGGGCGCAGGCCATCCTTCCACCTCAGCCTCAGAATAGGTGGGACCACAGGTGTGAGCCACCACGCCCAAATACTTTAAAAAATTTCTGCAGAGATGAGGTTTTGTAGAAATGAGCTCACTGCTATGTTGCCCCAGCTGGTCTCGAACTTCTGGGCTCAAGCAATCCTCCTGCCTGGGCCCTCCCAAAGGGTTGGGATTACAGGAGTGAGTCACCATACCCAGCTCAGGTTGAGTTTTGATAGATTAAGTGTTTTTTGCTAAGGCTCTATGGAATGGAGCCCTGTCACGTGGCAGAGCAAGTGGGTCACCTCCTCATCTCCATACACCCAGCCAGAATGTGGACTAAAAGAACCCAGGTGAGCCCAGGAGGTCGAAGCTGCAATGAGCTGTGATGGTGCCACTGCACTCTAGCCTGGGCGACAGAGTGAGACCCCTCTCTGTGGTGCCTGGACTCCTGCTTTCCTGTCAAGCTCACTTTGGTATGTATTTTGCAGAGATTTCAGAAATGAAAGAAGTTGTCACAAACCTGGGAGAAGCTGAAGAGGTCTCAGATGTAGAAAATCTAGGTCTGTATCCTGTCTTTTTTTTTTTTTTTTTTTTTGAGTTGGAGTCTCACTCTGTTGCCCACTCAGGCTGGAGTGCAGGGGCATGCTCACAGCTACCACAGCTTTGACCTACTGTGCTCAGACAATCCTTCTGTCAGTCTTCTAAGTATCTGGAACTACAGGTGTGCACCACTACACCTGGCTACTTTTTGATTTATTGTAGAGACAGACTGGCCAAGTTGTCCAGCCTAGTCTTGAACCCCTGGACTTAGGCAATCCTTTCACCTTGGCCTCCCAAGGTGCTGGGATGACAGGCGTGAGCCACCATGGCCAGCCAAGGATGAGCTTCCCCTTTTAAAAACATTTATTTTTTTCCAGAGGCACAGATGTAAGTTGCCCTGAATCTGTGCTCCCTTTACCTTCCCATTGGAGGGCTGGAGATTTTTTCTCTGAGTCGGGGTCTCACTTTCACTATGCTGCGCAGGCTGGAGTGCCATGGCACAGTCATGGCTTCCAACAGCTTTGACCTCCTGGGTTCAAGGGATCTTCCTGCCTCAGCCTCCCAAAGTGCTGGGATTATAGGTGTGAGCCATACCACCTGATTTACTTTGAGTGTCGCTTAAGCCAGTGTTTCTTGATTAGCCTCTACGTAATGGAGCCATGCCACCTGGCTGAGTCATTCACCAGCTCATCTCCACACACCCAGCCTCTGTCCTTCCCAGCACACAATCTGGACAGAGTCCAGGTGTGCCCAGGAGGTCGAGGCTGCGGTGAGCCGTGATGGTGCCACTGCACTCCAGCCTGGGCGGCAGAGCGACACCCGACTCCGTGATGTATCCTGCTGTATTGTGAGCTTCTCATGAGAGAAGGTCACCTGTTTTCCCGTAAAGCTCACTCTACTCTGTATTTTGCAGATGTTATAGGAATAGAGAATGAAGATGTCCCCAAAATGGGGGAAACTGAAGAAGTCTTGGAAAGAGAAAAGCAAGGTGTGTGTCTTGTCTTCCTGGAGTGAACGCAGGTTTCTTTTTTCTCTCGCCCTGCCTTGTCTCCCCCCCCCCCCAGCCTTGTCTCCCCCCCAGCCTTGTCTCCCCCCGCCCCAGCCTTGTCTTCCCCCCCCCAGCCTTGTCTTCCCCCCCCCGCCTTGTCTCCCCCCCCCGCCTTGTCTCCCCCCGCCTTGTCTTCCCCCCCGCCTTGTCTCTCCCCCCCCGCCTTGTCTCTCCCCCCCCGCCTTGTCTCTCCCCCCCCCCGCCTTGTCTCCCCCCCCCTCTCCCCCCGCCTTGTCTCCCCCCCCCGCCTTGTCTCCCCCCCGCCTTGTCTCCCCCCCCGCCTTGTCTCCCCCCCGCCTTGTCTCCCCCCCCCCTTGTCCCCCCCCGCCTTGTCTCCCCCCCGCCTTGTCCCCCCCCGCCTTGTCTCCCCCCCGCCTTGTCTCCCCCCCGCCTTGTCTCCCCCCCGCCTTGTCTCCCCCCCGCCTTGTCTCCCCCCCCGCCTTGTCTCCCCCCCGCCTTGTCTCCCCCCCGCCTTGTCTCTCCCCCCCGCCTTCCCCCCCCGCCTGTCTCCCCCCGCCTTGTCTCCCCCCGCCTTGTCTCCCCCCCGCCTTGTCTCCCCCCGCCTTGTCTCCCCCCCGCCTTGTCCTCCCCCCCGCCTTGTCTCCCCCCCGCCTTGTCTCCCCCCCCGCCTTGTCTCCCCCCCGCCTTGTCCTCCCCCCCGCCTTGTCCTCCCCCCGCCTTGTCTCCCCCCCGCCTTGTCTCCCCCCCGCCTTGTCTCCCCCCCGCCTTGTCTCCCCCCCGCCTTGTCTCCCCCCCCGCCTTGTCTCCCCCCCGCCTTGTCTCCCCCCCGCCTTGTCTCCCCCCCGCCTTGTCTCCCCCCCCCGCCTTGTCTCCCCCCCCGCCTTGTCTCCCCCCCCGCCTTGTCTCTCCCCCCCCGCCTTGTCTCCCCCCCCGCCTTGTCTCCCCCCCGCCTTGTCTCCCCCGCCTTGTCTCCCCCCGCCTTGTCTCCCCCCGCCCCTGTCCCCCCCTCCTTGTCTCCCCCCCGCCTTGTCTCCCCCCCGCCTTGTCTCCCCCCCGCCTTGTCTCCCCCCCCGCCTTGTCTCCCCCCCCCGCCTTGTCTCCCCCCGCCTTGTCTCCCCCCCGCTTGTCTCCCCCCCCCCCGCCTTGTCTCCCCCCCCGCCTTGTCTCCCCCCGCCTTGTCTCCCCCCCGCCTTGTCCTCCCCCCCGCCTTGTCTCCCCCCCGCCTTGTCTCCCCCCCCCCCTTGTCTCCCCCCCCCGCCTTGTCTCCCCCCCCGCCTTGCCTCCCCCCCGCCTTGCCTCCCCCCCCGCCTTGCCTCCCCCCCGCCTTGCCTCCCCCCCGCCTTGCCTCCCCCCCGCCTTGTCTCCCCCCCCCCGCCTTGTCTCCCCCCCCCGCCTTGTCTCCCCCCCCGCCTTGTCTCTCTCCTCGCCCCTGCCCCCGCTTCCTTCTCTCCCCCTTTCCCTCTTTCTTTTTTGGCATGCCATTCCTCTCGTACTCAAATATTCAAGCAGCAATAATGAGTTAAGGCTACTCCAGTCAAGATCTGTGCTCCTGGCATTTGCTCTAGTTCAGTGGAAGAGACAGACAAGTAGTTAAAAATAATTTGAGGGTTTTTTTGGTCAGAGTTTTACTCTTGCCCAGGCTGGAATTCAGTGACACAATCACAGCCTTGACCTCCTGGGCTCAGGCCATCCTTCCACCTTAGCCTCAGAAGAGGTGGGACTACAGGCGTGAGCCACCACGCCCAGATACTTTTTAGAATTTCTGCAGAGATGAGGTTTTGTAGAGATGAGCTCACTGCTATGTTGCCCCAGCTGGTCTCGAACTTCTGGGCTCAAGCAATCCTCCTGCCTGGGCCTCCCAAAGGGTTGGGATTACAGGAGTGAGTCACCATGCCCAGCTCAGGTTGAGTTTTGATAGATTAAGTGTTTTTTGCTAAGGCTCTATGGAATGGAGCCCTGTCACCTGGCAGAGCAAGTGGGTCACCTCCTCATCTCCATACACCCAGCCAGAATGTGGACTAAAAGAACCCAGGTGAGCCCAGGAGGTCGAAGCTGCAATGAGCTGTGATGGTGCCACTGCACTCTAGTCTGGGCGACAGAGTGAGACCCCTCTCTGTGGTGCCTGGACTCCTGCTTTCCTGTCAAGCTCACTTTGGTATGTATTTTGCAGAGATTTCAGAAATGAAGAAAGAAGATATCACAGACCTGGGAGAACTTGAAGAGGTCTTAGATGTAGAAAATCTAGGTCTGTATCCTTTTATTTATTTTTTGAGTCGGAGTCTCACTCTGTTGCCTACCCAGGCTGGGGTGCAGGGGCATGCTCTCAGCCACCACAGCCTCGACCTGCTGGACTCAGTGATCCTTGTACTTCAGCCTTTCAAGTAGCTGAAACCACAGGTGTATGACACCCTGCCTTGGCTCGTTTTTTGATTTATTGTAGACGAGGTCTTGCCAAGTTGCCCAGGCTGGTGTTGAATATGTGGACTCAGGAAATGCTGTCACCTCTGCTTCCCAAAATGCCGGGGTTACAGGTCTAAGCAAATGCACCCAGCAACTAACTTCCTTCTTTCCTTCATCTCTTTGTGTCTCTCTCTCTCTCATTCTTTCTCTCCTTCTTTCTTTTTTTTTTTTTTAGATAGCATCTCACTCTGTCATACAGGCTGAATGAAATTCAGTGGTGTGATACCAGCCCATTGCAACCTCAACCTCCTGGGCTCAGGACATCCTCCTGCCTCCTGGGTAGCTGAGACTACAGGTGTAGGCCACCATGCCCGGCTAATTATTTGATTTTCTTTCTTTTTTTGTACAAAGTCTTGTTATGTTTCTCAGGCTGGTCTCAATCTCTTAGGTTCTGTGATCCTCCTTCCTCTCTGTCTTCAAAGTGCTGGGATTACAGGTATGAGCCACCATGTTTGGCCAAGAAAACCAATTTTATTAACTTGTACATTTTTTTTATTGCCCAGGCTGGAGGGCAGTGGCATGCTCATGGCCACCGTGGCCTCAATCTGCTGGACTCAGGTGATCCTTCAGCCCCAGCCTTCCAAGTAGCTGGAACTATGGGCACATACCAGAATGCCCAGCTAATTTTTCTTTTTGAGTTGGAATCTTACTCTGGTCGCCCAGGCTGGAGTGCAGTGGCATGCTCATGGCTACCACAGCCTTGACCTGCTGGGCTTTGGCGATCCTTCCGCCTCAGCCTTTCAAGTAGCTAGAACTACAGATGCACATCATCATGCCTGGCTATTTTTTGTGTATGATTTATTGTAGAGACGAGTTCTCACCAAGTTGCCCAGGCTGGTCTTGAACCCCTGGACTCAGACAGTTCTTTTGCCTTGGCCAACTTGTACATTTTATATTACATGGAAAATAACCAGGAAATGAGTAATTCTCAAGATGTCTTAAAACTCTGGTTTGTTGGGCATGGTGGCTCAGGCCCATAATCCCAGCACTTTGGGAGGTGGAGGCGAGGATTTCCTGAGCTTGGGTTTGAGACCAGCCTGGGCAACATGGGGATGCCTTGTCTCTACAATAAAATAAAAAGACCAGTTGGGCAGGTGGCATGCCTGTGGTTCTAGTTACTTGGAAGGCTGAGGCAGAAGGATCACCTGAGCCCATCAGGTTGAAGCTGGGCAACAGAGTGAGACCCTGATTCAGAACAAAACACAACACAACACTACACTCTGGCTTAAGTGCCATCTTCAAGAAATAAAGCTGAATCTTAAGAGACAAGACCAAGGAAGAAGACTTGGAACCTCTAGGGGTGACACTTTAAGGGGAGACAAATCCATGGGGCTTAGTGTCGGTTTATTGTATAAATTCCTCTGGTGCTATGTCCAAACTGCCAAGGGTCTCAGGTTGTTTCTGGTGACCAGTCTTGCCCTTCCAGGTGGAGAGGGGAAGAAAACCCTTTGTAAATCTATGCCCTGCTTTTAGTCATGCAGTGGGGGTGTGGAGACTTCTTATATCTGCCTGTTCTCAGTTGCCATTAGCTCAGAATAACCCTTCTGTGAAAGAGACCTGTTTTGGAGTGGCATCTTCTGGTCTCCTGCAGAATACCCACATGCCCATCTTTGCATGACACATCTCCATTTCTCTTGGGCAGGTATTTGGGAATCATGTGAGATGAACATGGTGACATGCCATTCCTCTTGTACTCAAATATTTGAGCAGCAATAATGAGTTAAGGCTACTCCAGCCAAGCTCTGTGCTCCTGGTGTTTATTCTCTAGTTCAGTGGAAGAGGCAGACAAGTAGTTAAGAATATCATATAGCTGGGTACAGTGGCTCACACCTGTAATCCCAGCATGTCAGGAGGCGGAGGCAAAAGGATTGCCTGAGCCTGTGGATTTGAGACCAGCCTGGGCAACATGGTGAGACCTCGACTCTACAATAAATCAGAAGATTAGCTGAGTGTGGTGGCGTATGCCTGTAGTTCCAGATTGGAAGGCTGAGGTGGAAGGATCTTCTGAGCCTAGCCGGTCAAGGCTGCAATGACTGTGAGTATGCCACTGCACTCCAGCCTGGGCAGCAGAGTGAGACTCTGACTCAAAGAAATAAAAAATCATGTTGAGTTTTAATTTTTTTTTGAGTCGGAACCACACTCTGCCATTTTGAGTTCAGTGGCACAGTTGTGGCTCATTGTAGCCTCTGCCTCTCTTGGGTCGTAGTGATCCTTCTGAATTGCCTTCTTTCTTTTTTTGAGTCGGAGTCTCACTCTGTCGCCCAGACTGGAGTGCAGTGGCCGCTCCTGGCCACCGCAGCCTCGACCTGCTGGGCTCCGGCAATCCTTCCGCCTCAGCCTTCCAAGTAGCTGGAACTACAGGCGCACGCTACCATACCCGGCTAATTTTTTTTGATTTATTGTAGAGATGAGGTCTCGCCAAGTTGCCCAGGCGGGTCTCGAACCCGCGGGCTCAGGCAATCCACTCACCTCAGCCTCCCAAGGTGTGGGATTACAGGCTGAGCCACCGAGCCCAGCATGTATTAACTTCTGAATAGCTGGGACTACAGGTGCTGCAACCACATTGGGCTAATTTTTTAATTTTTATTTCGGAAAGATGAGGTCTTGCTATGGTATGGTGACCAGGCTGGTCTCAAAACCCTGGCTTCAAGTGATCCTCTGCTCGGCCTCCCAAAGTGCTGGGATTACAGGTGTGAACCATTCCACCTGATTTGAGTGTTGATCAAGAATTTCTTGGTAAGGCTCTATGGAGTGGAGCCATGTCACTTGGCTGAGGCAGTTGTTCACCTGCTCATCTCCATGCACCCAGACACTGTCCTTCTCAGCACGTGATCCAAGTGAGCTGTGATGGTGGCACTCCAACCTGGATGACAGAGGGAGACCCCGGCTTTGTGGTGCCTACTTTATTGTGGGCTTCTGATGTGGGAAGGCCACTTGTTATGTCTAACTCAGGCTAGTCTGTATTTTGTAGATGTTTCAGAAATAAAGAACAATGATGTCACCATCATGGAGGAAACTGAAGAAGTCTTGGAAAGAGAAAAGTCAGGTGTGTGTCTTGTCCTCCTGCAGTGACTTTGGGGGTCAGATTGCCCTTTCTTCCTTCCTTTCTTTTTTCTTTTTCTTTTTTTTTTTTGAGTCAGGGTCTCACTCTGTCACCCAGGCTGGGAGGGAGTTCAGTGGTGCCATAGCAGCTCACCACAGCCTTGACATTCAGGCTTAGGTGATCCTCTTACCTCAGCATCCCATATGGCTGGAACTATAAGTGTGTGCCACCATGCCTGGCTAATTTTTAAATTATTTTGTAGAGATGAGGTCTTGCTATGTTGTCCAGGTTGATCTTGAACTTGTGGTTCCAAGCAATCCTCCTGCCTCACCCTCCCAAAGTGCTGATTACAGGCATGAGCCACTGAGCCGGGACTAAGATTTTTTTCTTTCAGAATTAAGAAAAGTTTTTTTCTTTTTTTTTTTGAGTCAGAGTCTGTCTCTGTCGCCCAGGCAGTGGATACTCATGGGCACGGGGGCCTGAACCTAACTGGGCTCAGGTGATCCTTCCCCCTCAGCCTTCCAAGTGGCTGGAACTACAGGCATGTGCCACCACGCCCAGCTAATTTTTTGATTTATTGTAGGGAGAAAGTCTCACCAAGTTGCCCAGGCTGGTCTTGAACATGTGGGCTCAGGCAATTCGCTCTCCTCTGCCTCCAAAAGTGTTGGTATGACAGGCATGAGTCACTGTGCCTGGTTGGTTTTTTTTTTTTGTTGTTGTTGTTGTTTTGTTCTTTTGAGTAGGAGTCTCAGTCTTTCTTTTTTCTTTTCTTTTTTTTTTTTGAGTTGGAGTTTCACTCTGTTGCCCAGACTGGAGTGCAGTGGCTGCTCCCAGCCACCGCAGCCTCAACCTACTGGGCTCTGGCGATCCTTCCACCTCAGTCTTCCAAGTAGCTGGAACTACAGGTGTGCACTACCACACCCGGCTGATTTTTTGATTTATTGTAGAGATGAGGTCTCCCTGCCCAGGCGGGTCTCGAACCCGCGGGCTCAGGCAATCCACTCACCTCAGCCTCCCAAAGGCGTGGGATTACAGGCTGAGCCACCCAGCCAGAGTCTCAGTCTTTCATCCAGGCTTGAGTGCGGTGGCACACTGACGGCTACGGCAGCCTGGACCTCTTGGGCTCAGGTGACCCTTCCACCTCAGCCTTCAGAGTGGCTGGAACCACAGCTACACACCAACACACCCAGCTGCTTTTTTGATTTATTGTGGAGATGAGGTCTTGCCAAGTTTCCCAGACTGGTCTTGAATTCCTGGGCTCAGGCAATCATCTCACAATCGTCTGGCCTCTGCCTCCCAAAGTGCAAGGATGACAGGCATGAGCCCAGTCTAAGGTTTTTTTTTTTTCACGAATTAAGAAAGGTAGACTTATTAAAGAGAAGATGTGTTGTGAAGGCCACAACAGGCCGGACAGCAGCAAGGGTGTCTGCGGCCTAAGATTTCTCCTTACGAGCTTATTTCTCCTCCTTCCCTCCTTGACACGAGTCTCTCCCCCAGCAGATACCCCGCCGTCTCCAGCTACTCCCTGGCCTCCCTCCTTGCAGAGTGCAGTGGACACCTACAGGAGCGTGGCGAGGAAGAAGTTCCAGCAGATCTGGGCAGAGGACGGGCCCGGGGACAGCGAGGACGTGGAGGCCTTCGTGCAGCGCCACGCACGGCTGCTCCCCTTCGGCGGTCCCCGGCAGCCCCCCGGGCCGCTCCCGCCCACCGTGGTGCTGCACGGCCCCGCGGGCGTGGGCAAGAGCACGCTGGCCACGCGGCTGCTGCTGGACTGGGCCGAGGGCCGCCTGGGCCCGCGCTTCGCCTTCGCCTTCCTGCTCCGCTGGCCGCGAACTGCGCGGCGCCGAGCCCTGCACGCCGACCGAGCTGCTGTTCCGGGACTGGCCCGCGCTGCGCGACCACGTGGCCGAGCTGACCGCGCAGCCGGTGCTGGTGGTGCTGGACGGGCTCGACGCGCTGCGGTGCCGCCGGGGGCGCTGCTGAGCGACCTGTGCGGCGACTGGGCGGGGCCGCGGCCTGTGCCGGTGCTGCTGGCGAGCCTGCTGAGGCGGACGCTGCTGCCCAGGGCCGCCCTGCTGGTCACCGTGCGCCCCGTGGCCCTGCGCGAGCTGCGGTTGCTGGCTGAGCGGCCGGTCCTGGTGGAGGTGGACGGGCTGCAGGAGGCCGAGCGCGGCACGCTGTTCCAGCGCCTCCTGGGCGACGCGGCGTGGGCACAGCGCGCGCTGCGGCTGATGCGGGCCAGTGCTGCGCTGTCCCGCCTGGGCGCGGCGCCCGCGGTGTGCCGGCTGTTCTGCGCGTGTGTGCGGCGCCTGCTGGAGGCGGGCGAGGACCCGGCGCCCGCGTGCCAGGGCCCCACGGCGCTGTTTCTGCGCCTGCTGTGCCAGCGGCTCCCGCAGGGCCCGCGGCTGCGGGGCGCGCTCGGGGCGCTGAGCCTCCTGGCCGCCCGCGGCCTGTGGGCGCAGGCGGACGAGGTGCGCGCGGAGGCCGAGCTGCGCCCATTCCTGGAGGCCGGCCTCCTCCGGGAGGACGCAGCCCGCGAGGGCGAGTACGCCTTCGTCCACCCGAGCGTCCAGCAGTTCCTGGCCGCCGTGTTCTTCGTCCTGGAGCGGGAGGAGGGGGACGCGGACGCGGAGGCGCTCGGGGGCTGCGCAGTCTCTTCTCCAAGGCCGAGCGGCTGCGGAATCCCGGCCTCGTCCAGGCGGGCTGCTTCGTGTTCGGCCTCTGCAACGCGCGGAGGGCCGCGGAGCTGGAGGCCGCGCTCGGCCTTCGGGTGTCCCCAGAGGCTGCGCGGGAGGCGCTGAGGTGCCAGGCGGGCCTGGACCCCGAGAAGCCGCTGTCGGAGGACACGCGGGAGCTGCTGTGCTGTGTGTTCGAGTCCCAGGAGGAGGCGCTGGCGAGGGAGGCCACCGCCGACCTGCAGGACGTGTCGGTGCGCCTGCCCGACGTGTCCGTGATGGCACACTGGGCCTTCTGCCTCAAGCACTGCCAGAACTTGCGGCGAATCTCCCTGTGGGTCTCCGAGGGGATCTTCCTGGATACCCGACCCATATTGAACCCACGCACCGAGTCTGAGAGGTTAGAATTCTTTTTTCCGTTTTTTCTTTTTTGATTTGGTGTCTGTATTTGCTGCCTGGGCTAGATTGTAGTGGGATGGTCACCACTCACTGTAGCCTCCTGGGCTCAGGTGATCCTTTGATGTCAGCCTCTCGAGCAGTTGGAACTAAAGGTGGGCATCATCAGCCCAGCTAATATTTTGATTTTTTTTTTTGGTTTAGCTATGTTGTCCAATGTGGTTTCGAAAACCTGGGCTCCAGCTTTCCTTCTGCCTCAGCCTCCCAAAGTATTGGGATGACAGGTGTAAGCCACAACGCCCGGTCTGATATCTTTTTATTTTATTCTATTTTTTATTTATTTGTTTTTTTCTTTTTGAGTTGGCACTCTGTCGCCCAGACTGGAGTGCAGTGGCCGCTGGGCTCCGGCGATCCTTCTGCCTCAGCCTTCCAAGGAACCGGTCCTTTTATTTTTATTTTTTACTTTTTTGAATCAAAGTCTCACTCTGATACCGAAGCTAGAGTGCAGGTGGCACACTCACAACCATCACAGCTTCAACCTGCTGGCCTCAGGTGATCCTTCTGCTTCAGCCTTCTGAGTAGCTGGAACCACAGGCATGTGCCACCATGCTGGGATGATTTTTTTGATTTATTATAGAGAAAGTCTCGCCATATTGTTCAGGCTGGTCTTGGACCCCTGAGCTCAGGTAATCCTCGCCTCTGCCTCCCAGAGTGCTGCGATTGTAGCTTTGAGCCACTGTGCCAGACTTTTTGATATCCTTTTAAACCAAAATGTGTTCAAGGGATAAAACCTTTCCCTAAAGCCCAACGTGCGTTGAAAGGATTTGTGAAGCCACTGAAAATGTGGTGGTAATCACTTGGAATACTTTTTGTTGCAAGTATCATGACAAATAAAAAAACCATACAGGTATTGTTCATAGGGTGTAGACTTTGCATCATACAAGATAAGTGAGTCCTGGAGCCATGTTGTACATCACTGGTCCTCAACCTTTTTGGCATCAGGGACTGGCTTCCTGGAAGACAGTTTTTCCCTGGGTGGGGATGGTGTGGGGGTGCAGATGGATCTTCCATCCAGCATTAGATTCCTGTTGGGAGCCACGCCCTGGATCCCATACATGCGGTTCACCATAGTGATTCGGCTGCCATGAGAATCTCATGCCACCCCTAATCTGACAGCTCATCTCCTGTAGGGCACCTACTTTCTAACAAGCTGCAGATGGTACCTGTCTGCCACTGCCTGGCAACTGGGGAGGCCTGTCACGTACACAATGTGTATTCTTCAGTATGTCCTCTTGTCTGTCCCTTCCCTAGCTCGGATCACTGGGATGTGCACACCCTTTGCGTCTGGCTGGATTTCTGCTCCGTGGTCAGCTCGAGCCCCAGTCTGAGGTTTTTGGACGTGAGTGACAGCTTCCTGAGTAACTCCTCAGTGAGACTTCTTTCTGAGCATATAATGCGGAACAGCTGTCTTCTGCAGAAAGCCGTGTAAGTAGTAAATAATCTTGCAAGGGGGATCCCTGAGTGTGGCTGAGCTGCTGGCATTTTTAAAATGTGGGAGTATATATATTTTTTGAGTTGGGGTCTCCCTGTGTCTCCCAGGCTGGAGTGCAGTGGCATATTCATGGTTCAGTGTAGCCTCCATCTCCTGGGATCGGGTGATCCTTTCGTCTCAGTCCCCAGAGTAGCTGGGAGTACAGGCATGTGCGACAATGCCCAACTAATTTTTAAATTTTAGTTCATTTATTTTCTGTAGAGATGGAATCTCACTATGCTGTCTAGGCTGGTCTCAGACTCCTGGGGTGGAGCAATCCTCCCATCTTGGCCTCCCAAAGTTCTGGGATTCTAGATGTGAGCCACTGTGCCCAGCTGGGAGTAATATATGAATGCCTGACTAGGCTTTCACCAGAGTTGCTCAGAATACAAAGACATAAAGTAAAATGGTTCCTTTCCTGAAACTAGTGTATAGTGAGAAGAAGTCATTTTCAGGAAATTTCATGGAGATTTTGGATGCTTGTAAACATCTGATGTGGGGTACTTTTGAAACAGCCTGTAGGAAGGGCAGGCATATGTCAGGGGGATACGTGGGTGGGAATTAGAGAAACATTCCAGAGAGCACATTTTCATATAGGTGAATAGAGTGTGTTGGTGATGCAGTGGCAAACTCATAACTAGTGTCGGGAATGGCTTTGAGTTTGAGTCTGGAGAGCGTAGGTCGAGGCAGATGCAAATCATGATGTAAACCTCCTGAGCAGGCAATTTTTTTTTTTTTTTTGAGTTGGAGTTACCCAGGCTGAAGTGCAGTGGCATGCTCACGGCCACCGCAGCCTAATCCTGCTGGGCTCTGGCATTCCTCCCTTCAAAGGCTTCAGCCTTTGAAGTAACCGGAATTACGGGCACACACCACCACCTCCAGCTAATTTTTTTATTTATTGTAGAGATGAGGTCTCGCTAAGTTGCCCAGGCTGGTCTCGAAACCCTGGACTAAGGCAAAACTCTTGCCTGCACCTCCCAAAGTGCTGGGATTACAGACGTGAGCCACTGTGCCCGGCTAACTTTTTGTTTTTGATTTATTATAGAGACAAAGTCTCACTAAGTTGCCCAGGCTGGTCTTGAATGAACCCTTGGGCTCAGGCAAAACTCTCGTCTTCACCTCCCAAAGTGCTAGGATTACAGGCGTGAGCCACCATGTCCAGTCTGTTTTACTTTAAATCTTTTTGTTTTAAATTGATGAATAATTATGAGGTATAAGATGTTTTGGTCTATATATACCCATAGAATGATTACATCAAACTAATTTATCTGTTGCCTCATAATTACCACTTCTTTGTGGCCAACTTGTAAAATTTAGGCACTTTTGAAATATACACTTTATTTTTTAAAATTAAAAAAACAAATTTCCAATATAGAGATGGAATCTTGATATGTTGCCCAGGCTGGTCTTGAACTCCTGGTCTCAAGTGCTCTTCCTGCCTGGACCTCCCAAAGTGCTGGGATTACAGTAAACTACTGCACCTGACCATGACACCTTATGAGCTGTCGTCACCTTATTGTGCAAGAGATTACTAGAACTTACTTCTGTTGTATAACTGATCAACATTCCCACTCTTCCCTATCTACCTCTCTCCCTGCTGTCTCTGGCCCAGGCTGGGGTGCAGTTTCATGCTCACAGCCACCCCAGAGTCGACCTGCTGGGCTCTGGCGATCCTTCGGCTTCAGCCTTCCAAGTAGCCAGAACTGCAGATGCACACTACCATACCCAGCTAATTTTTTATGTTTATTGTAGAGACGAGGTCTTGCCAAGTTGCTCAGGCTGGTCTTGAACCCATGGGCTCAGGCAGTCCGCTTGCCTTGGCCTTCCAAAGCTGCCACTGAGCCTGGCCATGATAGACGTTTTTTTTTTTTGAGTTGGAGTCTCACTCTGTTGCCCAGACTGGAGTGCAGTGGCTGCCTCTGGCCACTGCGGCCTCGACCTGCTGGGCTCCGGTGATCCTTCCGCCTCAGCCTTCCAAGTAGCTGGAACTACAGGCACGCACTACCATGCCCGGCTAATTTTTTGATTTATTATAGAGATGAGGTCTCGCCAAGTTGCCCAGGCGGGTCGCCAACCCGCGGGCTCAGGCAGTCCACTCACCTCAGCCTCCCAAAGTGCTGGGATTACAGGCTGAGCCACCGAGCCCGGCCCATGATAGACTTTAAATGTTGTAACTACAGGCTGGGTGCAGTGGGTCATGCCTGTAATCCCAGCACTCTGGGAGGTTGAGGCGGGAATATCACTTGGGCCCAGGAATTTGAGACCAGTCTGGGTAACATAGCAAGACCTTGTCTCTACAAAAAATAAAAAAACAAAAACAAGTTAGGCATGGTGGCATACACCCGTAGTCCTGGCTACTTGGGTAGCTGAGATGGGAGTATCGCCTGAGCCCAGGAGGTTGAGGCTGTGGTGAGCTCTGATCATGCCACTGCCCTCCAGCCTGGGGGACTAGTGAGACCCTCACTAAAAAAAAAGTTATAACTACAAAAAGATGTGGAGATGTGAGGTGACAATGTTAATTAGCTTGATATAGTCATCCATGATGTATCAGCAAACCACATTGTATCCCGTGCTGGATAATAGATCTCCAGAACTTATTCACCTTATAACTAAACATTTGTTTTCTTTGACCAATATATCCTCAGCCCCTCCATCCCCCAATAACCCCTGGTGTAACCACCGTTCTACACTGCTTCTGTGCATTTTATTTTAGATTTCACATGTGGGATCATGCAGTATTTGTCTTTTGGTGTCTGGCTTATTTCACTTTTTTATTTATTTTATTTTTTTGAGTCAGAGTCTCACTGTGTTGCCCAGGCTGGAGTGTAGTGGCATGCTCATGGTCACTGCAGCCTCGACCTGCCGGGCTCAGGCAACCCTTCTGCCTCAGCCTTCCTTTTTTATTTTTTATTTTATTTATTTATTTTATTTTGAGTTGGAGTCTCACTCTGTCACCCAGACTGGAGTGCAGTGGCCGCCCCCCGGCCACCACAGCCTCGACCTGCTGGGCTCCGGCGATCCTTCCGCCTCAGCCTTCCGAGTAGCTGGAATTACAGGCATGTGCTACCACGCCCCGCTGATTTTTTGATTTATTGTAGAGATGAGGTCTCGCTGCCCAGGCGGGTCTCGAACCCGCGGGCTCAGGCAATCCACTCACCTCAGCCTCCCAAAGACGCGGGATTACAGGCTGAGCCACTGAGCCCGGCTCTTTTTTTATTTTTATTTTTGGGTTGGCATCTCCCTCTGTTACCCTGACAGTTATATGCAGTGACATGCTGCCGGCCACCGCAGCCTTGACCTGCTGGGCTCAGGCGATCTTTCTGCCTCAGCCTTCCAAGTAGCTGAAACTACAGGCATGTGCCACCCTGCCCAGCTAGTTTTTTTTTATTTTTGTAGAGATGACGCTATGTTGCCAAGGCTGGTCTTGAACTCCTGGGCTCCAGCAATCCTCCCATGTTGGCCTCTCAAAGTGCTGAGATTACAGGCCTTCTACAGACCATTGAAGGAATAGCACACATTTTAAATTAAACATGGTCTATTACTTCCCTGTGGTGCGAGGTTGAGATGACTAAAGAAGTGAGAACTTTTTTTTTTTTTTGAGTTGAAGGCTCACTCTGTCGCCCAGGCTGGAGTGCAGAGAGACCACTGCAGGCTCCACCTGCTGGGCCCAGGCAATCCTTCTGCTTCTGCCTTCCGAGTAGCTGGAACTACAGATGTGTGCCATCACGCCTGGCTAACCTTTTTTTTTGATTTATTGTAGAGATGAGGTCTTGCCATATTGCCCAGGCTGGTCTCGAACTCTTGGGCTCAGGCAATCCTCTTGCTTTTGCCTCCCAGAATCATGGGATTATAGATGTGAGCCACCACACCTGGCTAGAAGTGAGAAATAACCGTTTCTAAAACCTATCGCAGCTTTGGGTTTCTTGTACTTCTAGACCATGCATGGGTGAGACACTCAAGATGTAGCACACCTTCCTTCTGTTTCTTTCCTAGGATAAGAAACGTTGCCCCTGAGGATGCTACTCGGGATATCTGTCTGGCTTTCATTGGTAAGAAGACCCTGACTCACCTGACCCTGGAAGGCAGTGTACAGTGGGATCAGATGATGCTGGTGCTGTTGTACGAAATGCTCAGAAACCGGAGGTGCAACCTGCAGTACCTGAGGTAGGTTTCTTAGTCGTGGCTACCCGAGTGTCCAGGGTGAGCTTCACTGTGGTGCTGGCCTGGTGTGGTGGCTCATGCCTGTCATCCTAGCACTTTGGGAGGCCGAGGTGGGATGATTGCTTGAGCCCAGGCGTACGAGACCAACCTGGGCAACATGGTGAGAACCTCAACTTAAAAAAGATTAGTTAAAAAAAAAAAGAAAAAGAATGAAGGATGAGATGTGAGCATAGGGACCGGGCACCAATGATAGCTCTTATAATTCCTGATTTCTGGTGATGCTATTTTTCATTTAATCGGACAAAATACTTAGCTTCAAAATCTATATATATATGTTTTCTGAGTGGGAGTCTCACTCTGCTGTCTGGGCTGGAGTGTAGTGGCACCCTCCCGGCCACCACAGCCTTGACCTGTTGGGCTCAGGCGATCCTTCTGCCTCAGCCTTCCGAGTAACTGGAACTACAGGCATGTGCCACCATGCCCAGCTAGTTTTTTGATGTATTATAGAGACGAGGTTTCGCCAAGTGGCCCAGGCTGGTCTTGAACTTGTGGGCTCAGGCAATCCTCTTGCCTTGGACTCCCAAAGTGCTGGGATTATAGGCGTGAGCCGCCATGCCCAGCAAAGACATAATTTTTAAGGAAGCCAAACATAGTAAGCCGATATGGCTCTCTCTCCTCCCAGAAGAATGACTTGCTTTCATTTCTCCCACAGGTTGGACTCTCATTCTGCCACGACCCAGCAGTGGGGTGATTTCTTCGTGAGCCTAACGATCAACCAGACCCTGACATTCCTGGATCTCTCAGACATTGAACTCCTGGATGAGGGTGGCAAGTTGCTGTGTGCGGCCTTGAAACATCCCAAGTGCTCCCTGCAGAGGCTTTCGTAAGTCTCTCTTCTCTTCCTGCATAGAAGCTCTGCTTTGGGGTGGGGCCCTAGAAGAGAAATGATAACACCCGCCTTGCTAAGCACCTCATACGGAACCTCTCCCTGAGATGTGAGAGGCCACCCACAAACACTGGAATTTTCTTATAAAAAAATTGTGTGCTTATTCTTCCATGTTTAAGCTTCAGTCACTTTCAGAGCACTCTCCGTTGGATGCAATACACCTATTGATGTTGTTTTCCACTGTCCAGAACAACAGTTTTTGAACTTGTTAGTTTTTTTTTTTTTAAGTTGGAGTCTCGCTCCATCGCCCAGACTGGAGTGCAGTGGCCGCCCCTGGTCACCGCACCCTCGACCTGCTGGGCTCTGGCGATCCTTCCGCCTCAGCCTTCAGCTGGAACTACAGGCGAGTGCTACCACGCCTGGCTAATTTTTTGATTTATTGTAGAGATGAGGTCTCGCCAAGTTGCCCAGGTGAGTCTTGAACCTGCGGGCTCAGGTAATCCACTCACCTCAGCCTCCCAAAGCACGGGATTAAAGGCTGAGCCACCGAGCCCGGCTGAACTTGTTAGTTTTTTAAAAAATTATTTATTCTTTAAATTTTAAAGATGTAGAATACAATTCAGTGTCAGGTATATGCATGGTCATTGTACAGGTAAAGTTTGGTTCTCACTTTGGTTCCCACTTCACCTGATTTGAGATCCCCTTATTGATGAAGTGTGCCAACCTTCCCTCCCCTGGCAGTTTCCCATTACTCCCAATTCCTTTTATTATTATTATTATTGAGTTGGAGTCTCACTGTGTTGCCCAGTTTGGAGTACAGTTGCACCCTCATGGCCACTGCAGCCTCAAACTGCTCAGTTCAGGTGATTCTTCCGCTACTGCACCTGGCTTCTTTCTTATAGTATTATAATTGTTCAGGGTCTGCTTATGAGTGAGAATATGTGGTACTCAGTTCTTTGTTTCTGTGATAGATCACTGAGTATTATAGACTCTAAATCTATTCAAGTTGCTTGAAAGTTTTGATACCTTTTAGTGCTTCTGCCATTTTTTTGTTTCACCTTTTCCACATTGGCAAAATGTTTCCCTTTGAGGACTTTTTTTCATGCAGGAAAACAAAAAAATGGTGTTTAGGGTGAGATCAGGTGAGTAGGGCAGGTGGGACATGGGGGTCATACTGTTTTTTGTCAAAAACTATAGGACATGGTTGGGTGCAGTGGCTCACACCTATAATCCCAGCACTTTGGGAGGCCAAGATGAGAGCATTGCCTGAGTCCACAGGTTTGAGACCAACCTGGGCAACTTGGTGTGAGACCTTATTTCTACAATAAATTAAAAAAAAATTAGCTGGGGGTGGTGGCGCGTGCCTGCAGTTTCAGTTACTTGGAAGGCTGAGGTGGAAGGATCACCTGAATGAGACCAGCAGGTTGAGGCTGTGGTGACCGGGAGAGTACCACTGCATTCCCGCTTGGGTGACAGAGTGAGATTCCACCTCAAAAACAAAAACTGAAGAATACTTAGCACATTGGGCAGGTGTGCTTGTAAATCACCCATCATGAAATGAGCAAACACTTTGAAGAAATCTCCAAAAGAAAATTCACTGAAATTGAATGCAACCTTTCTCAACAATGTTAGCAGGTCCACTGATACTGATGGGATCCTAGAACACTTACCTAGTGGGGGAAGCCTGTACTCCTACCTTCCAAAAGTTAATTCTGTTTTGGTCCCTTCTTTTAAATACTGGCTTTCCATTTTTGGTTCTAGGTAGATGGCTGGTGTGTCTTGGCCTTTTCTCATTTCTGTTTCTTTGTGGCTATGATCACTAGCATGTGATAAAGGGCGAGAAATTAACAAGAGGGGCTGTAGCTGAGGACCCTAGCATTTGGACACAGCCAAGGAGGTTGGACTTTTGGAAATATTCACCATTTGTTTCATATTTTTGCAGGTTGGAAAACTGTCGCCTTACAGAAGCCTTTTGTAAGCATCTTATTGGTGTTTTGATTGTCAACCCGAAGCTGACACATCTGTGCTTATCCAAGAATGACCTAGGGAACAAAGGGGTAAAACTTCTGTGTAAGGGCTTGCGTTACCCTGATTGTCAACTACAGGCCCTGGTGTAAGTTCTTGCGAGGTGTGTGTGTGTGTGTGTGTGTGTGTGTGTGAATTCAAGCAGGGCAGATAAAGTACTTTTTTTTTTTTGAGTTGGAGTCTCACTCTGTCACTCAGGCTGGAGTACATTGGCACACTCATGGCCACCAGAGCCTCACTGTGGCTAGGTGTCCTTGCTCACTTCTGAATTACAGGCACGTGCCAGCCTGGCTAAGTTTTTGATTGGAGTCTCTGGCTGGTGCAGTGACAGCTCGGCACCACTGAACTGCTGGGCTCTGGCTATCCTTCCATCTCAGCCTTCCAAGTAACCAGAACTATAGGTGTGCAATACCATGCCTGGCTAATTCTTTTTTAATTTTTCATTTGTTGTAGAGACAAGGTCTTGTCTAGTTGCCGGGGTTGGTCTCGAACCCTCAGGCTCAGGCAATCCACTCGCCTTGGCCTCCCAAGTGCTGGGATTATAGCCTGAGCCACTGAGTAATTTTTGTATTTATTGTAGAGATGAGTTCTCACCAAGTTGCCCAGGCTCATCTCGAACCCCCTGGACTCAGGCAATCCTCTCGCCTCGGCCTCCCAAAGTCCTGGGATTATAGGCTTGAGCTCCCAGCCTGGTGACTGGTTCTTAGATATGAATGTTTCATGTATGTTCTTGAAATTCACATGACATACTACTTTCTGCAATTGGAGACTGAGTTATATATAATAGAGCCAGTAAAATCTTTTTTGTTTTTTTTTTTTTTTTTTTGAGTTGGAGTCTCACTCTGTCACCCAGACTAGAGTGCAGTGGCTGCTCCCAGCCACCACAGCCTCGACCTGCTGGGCTCTGGCGATCCTTCCGCCTCAGCCTTCCGAGTAGCTGGAACTACAGGCACGGGCTACCACGCTTGGGTAATTTTTGATTTATTGTAGAGATGAGGTCTCACCAAGTTGCCCAGGCGGGTCTCGAACCCATGGGCTCAGGCAGTCCACTCAGCTTGGCCTCCCAAAGTGCTGGGATTACAGACTGAGCCACCGAGCCCGGCCCTAAAATCTTTTTTTTTTTTTTTTTGTCTGTAAAGATGATAAATATTTTAGGCTTTGCAAGCCATGGTGGTCTCTGGTAATTATTCAACTCTGCTGTAACAAAACAGGAATGAGTTGCTGTTTTCCAATAAAACTTTATTGTAAAATCAACAGGTGGTGGGCTGGATTTGATCCATGGACAGTAGTTTGACCCTTGTTATGTGAGAATAAGCCCAGCATAAACTACATGTTCATACTAAAATCATAGTAAGGATATAACATTCACGATTTTGCATGGGGTTGGAGAACTACTGCAGTTCAGAAATTCTATCTAGTGATTATTTTTCCGAGGCTGTTGCTCTCCTATAAATGTGCTGCTTACTAGTTTATGCTATGACTTTTAGCTGACCTTAGAAACTCTCAATGACTTAAAGTGATTGGGACAACAAGGCATTTCCTAGGTCAAGAGTTTTTAGTTTCTAGTGGCAGAGAGTCACACTGATCATTACACAATGTGTGCATACATTGAAACATAACACTGTGCCCCATAAATATGAAAATGGAACAACAAAACAAACATATTTAAAAAGCTAAAGAAAAAGGGAAAGCCGGGCTCGGTGGCTCAGCCTGTAATCCCGCGCCTTTGGGAGGCTGAGGTGAGTGGATTGCCTGACCCTGCGGGTTTGAGACCCGCCTGGGGAGCGAGACCTCATCTCTACAATAAACCAAAAAATCAGCCAGGCGTGGTAGCGCATGCCTGTAATTCCAGCTACTTGGAAGGCTGAGGCGGAAGGATTGCCGGAGCCCAGCAGGCGAGGCTGCGGTGGCCGGGAGCAGCCACTGCACTCCAGTCTGGGTGACAGAGTGAGACTCCAACTCAAAAAAAAAAAAGGGGAAAGCAGATGCTTCATGATCAAAATGTGCAGAAAATAAGCAAGGCCTCAGGTTCTGTCTAGTCTGTCTGAACCCAGAGCCCAAGCTCTTGGCCCATAAATAGGTTCCTGCTACGAAAACTTGTATCTTAGGAGATGCATGTTTTGTTTCTCCATAATAAAAGGTGGCATGCAAGGCTTGTTTAATCCTCTACCACCTAGGCAGAGTGGAACTGATGTTATCACAGCTACATTTGCATGGTTTGATGTACAAGTCCAGCCAGAAGTGTGTGGCTTGAGGGACATGGTGCTGGAAGTAACAACTATTCTGTAGGGCAAAAACCACAGAGGGAAAGTAGCTTTCTCTTCATCTGATTATCTTTTAGGTTACGGCAATGCAATATAAGCAGATGTGGCTGCATATATCTCTCAAAGGCACTCGAAGAAGGCTGCAGCCTGGCAACCTTGGACCTGGGTCTCAATCCCATAGATGCTGGCTTGTGGTTTATCTGTGAGGCTTTAATGAGTCCACATTGCAACCTGAAATGCCTAGTGTAAGTACTTTTGCACATTTAAAGTGTTTGGAAATCTTTAATTTCTACATCTCAAATTATCTCAGACTGTGATTCCCAATTCAATTTTAAGAACAAACCCCCCATGGAAATTTGAATATAGGTAATAGGGTACTTGTTTCCAAAGTTCTTCAGAAGGGCTGGAGAAATGGGATGTGGGTGGGGGTGGCCTCCAGTGAAATGGATTTCAGGAACGTGCTGCCTCTGCTGGGATCTAGTGATCAGGAAGCAGTGAGTCTGCCCCTGCTGAATAACCAGGGCACTGTAGATGGGATGCCACCCCATCTATAAATAGAACGACAAACTGTACATTTCTTCTCTATTCTGAATCTCAATCAAATGCATTTCTTTTTTTTTTCTTTTGAATTGGAGTCTCACTCTGTCACCCAGGCTGGAGAGCAGTGGCATGCTCCTGGCCACCACAGTCTCAATTGCTGGTCTCAGGTGATCCTTCCTCCTCAAGTCTTCCAAGTAGCTGGAACTACAGGCACATGCCACCATGCCCAGCTAATATTTTTTTGGTTTATTGTAGAGATGAGGTCTTGCCAAGTTGCCCAGGCTGGTCTTGATCCCACGGGCTCAGGCAATCCTCTCACCTCAGCCTCCCAAGGTGCTGGGATTATAGGCATGAGTTATCACTCTTGGCCGATCAAATGCATTTCATGAATGCAACCTACTTTGCAACTAGAACCCCAATGGAAAGAGAATCTGGGTAATATAATTACTTCCTTAGCTTTGCTGCAGAGGCAGGAACAAAAAACTGGAACAAATACTAGTGCTTTGGTTTTTCTTTTTTTCTTTTTGAGTCAGTGTCTCACTCCATCACTCAGGGTGGAATGCAATGGTACACTCACGGGCACTGTAGCCTCGACCTGCTAGGTTCAGGTGATCCTTCTGCCTCAGCCTTTCAAGTAGCTTGGAACTGCAGGCACGTGCCACCATGCCTAGATAAATTTTAAATTTATTGTAGAGACAAGGTCTTGCCATGTTGCCCGGGCTGGTCTTGAACCTGTGGGCTCAGGCAATCCTCTCGCCTCTGCCTCCCAAAATGCTGAGATGACAGGCATGGGCGACTGCACCTGGCCGCTTTTGTTTTTTCTTTTGGGTGGCCAGGCTTCTTCCAGGTTGATTTCTTCTGGGGAATGGAGCCGAACATAAGCTAGCCTGACCTGTGTCTACCTTAAGTAGAATCTTCTTCCTGGCCAAAGTATCTTTTAGTCTTAAAGAGGGTCTGGGAAAAGAGGGTAGAAAATGGAATAGTGGTGATCATAGCATGTTGTGCGTTACTGAGTAGGAGTCATTCACTTACCAGTAGTAAGGTCTACAAAAAAACAACCCAATCCTTCTGCTCACTGACTCTGCAGCTTCTGATCCATGACCTCTTTCTTCCTTTTGTACCTCACATTCAAACCATCTCAAGGTGTCTCCTTCCAGATACCCAGAATCTGACTACCTACCTTTCTACTGCTAACAGTCTCATCTGAGCTTCTAACTCAAATGGATGGCTACATCATCTCCGAACTGGTCTATAGTTTCTTACAGGTTGTGAGCCAGACCATGGCACCTTTATTAACAAAGAAACTCAAAGGCTCCCTCTCTTATTACAAACAGAATCTAAAGGTTTTTACAATAGTATACAGGGTCTTATAGAATCCTCTTTTTGAGTTGGGGGTCTCACTGTGTTGCCCAGACAAGAGTATAGTGGCATGACCATGGCTCACCATAGCCCCCATCTCTTGGGCTCAGGTGATCCTTCCACCTCAGCCTTTTGAGTAGCTGGTAAAACAGGCATACACCACCATACCTGGCTCATTTTTAATTTGTTTGTAGAGATGAGGTCTTGCTGTCTTGCCTAGGCTGGTCTCAAACACCTGGGCTCAATCCATCCTCTTGCCTCAGCCTCCCAAGTGCTGGAATTACAGACAGCTACTGCACCTGTCCAGAATCCTTGTTATTAATTGAACTCTTTATTTTCCCACTAGTTCACTGTATTACCTTCCCAATGAGGACTTCACTGTCTACCATAAATAAAATCAACCCAATCCCTCTCTGCTGGACTTACCCCTACTCTGTTTTGTTTCAATACCATCGTCCATTGTCTTCAATACAACATGTCCTGATGTCTGTTGTCACTAAAATAAGCTCTATGAGGACATGGATTTGATTCTTGCCCCTACATTTCCTCACTACTGGTCCCCAGCGAATAAGGAACAATAGAGCTCGATGAATAAGTGAATTTCTGTATTCTTCCTAAACAGGCTCTGGGGCTGCTCTATCATGCCTTCTCACTGCCGGGATCTTGGTTCTGCTCTCGTCAATAATAAGAACCTAGAAACTCTGGACCTGGGCCAGAATTATTTGGGGAAGACTGGAATAACTGCATTCTTTGAAACTTTAAAAGAAACAAACATAACCTTGAAGACACTCAGGTATGGTTTTCCTGTTTCACATGTTTGAATTGCCCATGTAGAGAATAGTTTTTTTGGGAGGGTAAGTACTTAAGGGAATCAGCTTAAGCCATCTTTCAATAGCATCCTCCTAGCTTGGGGATTAAAAAAATACTTCTGGTTGAAACGGGTATCATATCTACAATTAAAATGTTCTTAAAAAGAAGAGTGCCTATGATCTTAAGAAAATGAATATTACATTCCTTGAGCAATTATGTCTGTGGGCCTGTTCACAAATGTTTGAGGTTAGGCATAATTTTTGGTGGTGGTTGGGAATTCCCCCCAATTTCCCACCCCACCCACCTCCAAATTGCTACTCTAATTCTATCTGGAAACAAAATGATAATGGAAGCAGATGGTATTAAGAGGCTATGATTGGCGTCCACTAACTACAGCCTACAGGCCATATCTGGCCCACTGCCTGTTTTTATAAGTAAAACTTTACTGACACACGCCAGTCCCAATCAATCATATATTGCTTATGACTGCTTTTGCTCTACAAAGGAGAATACTTTGAATTGAATATTGTCCACCATTCCCCAGAACACTCAGTACTAGGCATACTGATATCTTTTTTTTTTTTTTTGAGTTGGAGTCTCACTCTGTCACCCAGACTGGAGTGCAGTGGCCGCTCACGGCCACCGCACCCTCCACCTGCTGGGCTCCGGCGATCCTTCCGCCTCAGCCTTCCAAGTAGCTGGAACTACAGGCGCGCGCTACCACGCCTGGCTAATTTTTTGATTTATTGTAGAGATGAGGTCTCGCCTGCCCAGGCGGGTCTTGAACCCGCAGCGGGCTTAGGCAATTCACTCACCTCAGCTTCCCAAAGGCGGGGGATTACAGGCTGAGTCACCAAGCCTGGCTGGCATACTGATATCTTTATTTTTTATTTTGTTTTATTTTTTTGAGTTGGAGTCTCACTCTGTCGCCCAGACTGGAGTGCAGTGGCCACTCCCAGTCACTGCAGCCTTGACCTGCTGGGCTCCCTGCGATCCTTCTGCCTCAGCCTTCCAAGTAGCCGGAATTACAGGTGTGTACTACCACGTCTGGCTAATTTTTTGATTTATTGTAGAGATGAGGTCTTGCCAAGTTGCCCAGGTGGGTCTCGAACCCGCGGGCTCAGGCAATCCACTCACCTCAGCCTCCCAAAGGCACGGGATTACAGGCTGAGCCACCGAGCCTGGCTACTGGTATCTTTAACAATCCTAGAGTACAGACAGAAATCTTGTGTGTGTTATGTGTATCCTTAGAGTTTCCCAGGGTCTCAGCTTTTCGGAAGCTGGTCCTCCAGACGTTCCCTTAATTGTGTGAACCATCTATGTCTCTTGATAACTTACTTGTAAGTAGTCTACCTTTGGTTTCTTCTTGCTTTGAACCAAGGCACTGTAAGATCTCTCTTTGCTTTTCCAGCAACACAGATCTAAACTTAATGCTCTAGATGATGGGTATGTACACTTTCAATAAAGGACCAGGTGGTACATAAATTAGGCTTTTCTGAGCCATTTTGCCTCTGTAGCACAAAACACTCACACAGTATTTAAATGAATAGGACTGGCTATGTGTCAATACAGTTATTTATAAAAGCAGGTAGTGGCCAGATTTGGCCTGTAGACTATAGTTAACGAACCCCGGCCCTAACCTTTTTATTACCATCTGCCTCCATTATCATTTTGTTTCCAGATAGAATTGGCGTAGTGATTTGGTGGTGGTGTGTGGCATTCTGCTGCTTTCCTGCCACCACTAAAAATTATGTCTAAGCTCAAACATTCCTGAATAGGCCCACAGACATAATTGCTCAAGGAATGTAGTGTTCATTTCCTTGAGACCACAGGCACTCGTCATATTCAAGAATAAGTTATAGATAGGATACCCATTTAAACTGACTTAAGGTTTTGGGATTCTCTTATGAAATCCATACTAGACAGTGTCATGCTTCTCTTGCCAGTAGGACTAAAACCTGTAATGGCTCCAAGACTTTTGATGACTAATCTCTAACTCTGTGGTTTCTTACGTCATGTTCTGGATTAATTTCTGTCTTATCTCATTTCCTCAATTACTGCTGCCACTACCCAACTTTCACATACACAGGGTAGGTGGTCACATTGAATAAAGTTTGCTGTCATAACTGTGGAGTTCATTTTGACATTGCAGTAATTCCACTGAATTTTTTTTTTTTGAGACAGGGTCTTACTCTGTTGTCTAGGCTGGAGTACAGTGACATGATCATAGCTCACCACAGCCTTAATCACCTGAACTCAGGTGATTCTTCCACCTCAGGTTCCTGAGTAGCTGGGACTATAGTCACATATCACTATGTCTGGCTAATTTATTTTTATTTTTTTTTAACTTTGTAGAGATGAGGGCTTACTAGATTGCCCAAGTTGGTCTCAAGCTTCTGGGCTCAAGTGATCCTTTCACCTCAGCCTCCCAAAGTGTTGAAATTATAGGCATGAGGCACCATACCTGGCCTTGTTTTTTTGACACTTTAACAGATTCCTAATTTTGGGGGTCCAATTTTTTTTTTTTGAGTTTGACCCTCACTCTGTCACCCAGGCTGGAGTGCAGTGGCATGCTGTTCATGGCCACTGTAGCCTCGACCTGTTGGGCTCAGGTGATCCTTCTGTCTCAGCCTCCCAAGTAGCTGGAACTACAGGCATGGGCCACCTTGCCCAGCTAATTTGTTTTTGCTTTATTGTAGAGATGAGGTCTCCTCAAGTTGCCTAGGATGGTCTTGAATCATGTGGCTCAGGCAGTCCTCTTACCTTGGCCTCCCAAAGTGCTGGGATTAGAGGTGTGAGTCACAGTGCCCATCCCAATTATTATTTTTTTTAAGAATTCTGAATTTTTATTACTATCACATGAACAAGAGTGACATTGTCTTTAATCTTCTCACCAGCAATATCAGAATGCCAAGCAGTGGAGCAATACCTTCCAAATTTTTAATTCTTTGTCTCTAGAGTTTTCAAGTTCTTTGAAAAAAAAATGCTTCCTGCTATGAGTATCTTGAAACAGACTTTCAGGCATGCTGGGTAGCTTAGAATGAATTTATTGGGATTGCACAATTAGGTGCTCCGAAAACATTTATGTTTCCTGATCCTCCAGGTTGAAGACAGATGTATGTAATCTGGAGATTCAGAAGATGTTGAAGAAAATAAAAGAAAACAGCCCAAAACTGACAATTCAATGTAATGCCGCTGAGGTACCTGGACCCACGTGTTGTAATTTCCTTCCTGAGCAAACTGAGATTCTCTACGAATTAAGTTTTTGAAAGGGAAGAATTGGATATCACTATAAGAAATGTCTTTAGTGAATATCAGAGGGTCAAATGTTTCTCACTGGGCAAGGCGTCAAAATGGAGGATGTAACACTCTCTGATTTATCCTAAGTTCTGCACAAATCACGTAGTTATTTTCTATCACAATGTGTTCTCTCACAAGGATAATAAAATGTTGAAGCACTCGCGTTGAAACTGTATTTATTTTATTTTTTATATCTTTTGAGTTGGGAGTCTCACTCTGGTGCCCAGGCTGGAGTGCAGTGGCACGCTCACGGCCACCGGAACCTTGACCTGCTGGGATCAGGCGATCCTTCCACCTTAGTTTTCCAAGTACCTGGAACCACAGGCACATGCCACCATGCCTGGTTAATTTTTTGATTTATTGCAGAGATGAGGTCTCGCCGAGTTGCCCCAGTTGGTCTTGAACTTGTGGGCTCAGGCAATCCTCTCAACCTCAGCCTCCTAAAGTGTTGGGATTATAGGCATGAGTCACTGCGCTCGGCCTGAAGCTGTATTTATTAAAGTGCCCAAGAGCGAGCATGGAAAAGATTTTATATTTGGCATACTTAGTCTTGCAAATTGCCACTAAGGAGTTCAGAGATGAGTATGTTGATGTCTTCTGTTTTTTTTTCTTCCCACACTCAGGTATTTCTTGTCCTTTAAACAAGTGCCTGATGAGTCTACGTGATCAGTGTTTGGTTGCCAAGTTTTTATAATATTCTAGCCCAGGAGTTGGCAGAACTTTTCCATAAAGGGCCAAGTAATTAAGCACATAGTCTTTGGTCACCAATACTCAGCTCTGTCTTTGTAGCTTGAAAGCATGACACATAATAACTAATGAAGGGGTGTGTCTGTGCTCTAATACAACTTTTTATTTTTATTTTTATTTTATTTTTTTGATTTGGAGTCTCACCCCATCTCCCAGGCTGTAGTGCAGTGGTACACTCACGGCCACCCCAGTGTCGACCTGCTGGACTCTGGCAATCCTTCTGCCTTAGCCTTCTAAGGAGCTGGAACTACAGGTGTGTGCTACCATGCCTGGCTAATTTCTGATTTATTGTGGAGACGAGTTCTCGCCAAGTTGCCCGGGCTGGTCTTGAATCTGTGGGCTCAGGCAATCCACTTGCCTCGGCCTCCCAAAGTGCTGGGATTACAGGCTGAGCCATCGAGCCCAGCCAAAATTTTTATTTTTATTTTTGAGATGGACTCTCACTCTTGCCCAGGCTGGAATGCAGTGGCACACTCACAGCCATCCCAGTGTTGACCTGCTGAGCTCTGGCGATCCTTCCACCTCAGCTTTCCAAGTAGCCAGGACTACAGGTGTGCACCACCACGCCTGGCTAATTTTTTGATTTATTGTAGAGATGAGATCTCACCAAGTTGTCTAGTCTGGTCTCAAACCCCTGAGCTCAGGCAGTCCTCTCCTTGGCCTCCCAAAGTTCTGGGATTGCAGGTTTGAGCTACTGTGCTGGCCGGCTTTTTATTTTTTTGAGTTGAGATCTCACTTTGTTACCCAGACTGGGGTATAGTGGCATGATCACGGCTCACCACAGCCTTGACCTCCTGGACTCAGATGATCCTTTTGCCTCAGCCTCCCAAATAGTTGGTACTACAGGTTTGCATCACCATACCTGACTAATTTTTTTGATTTTTTTTTTCTTTTTTCTTTGTAGAGGCAAGGTCTTGCTATGTTGCCCAGGCTGGTCTTGAACTCCTGCGCTCAAGTCATCCTCTCGCCTTGGCCTCCCGAACTGTTGGGATTACAGGTGTGAGCCACCACATCCGGCCCTTAATTGATTCTTAAAAACTATTTTTATAAATTGACAAGTAAAAATTTGTGTTTTTATGGTACCCTTCGGAAAAACTTAAGCTGTTTTTCCTTTGCTCTCACACAATAACAATCAATGCAGAATACTTCTGTGATCAAATATGATCAAATATGAGTAAGTTTTAACCCCCACACCAGCAAGCCAATTCAGTTCTGACACTGATGTGGTGATGAGGCAGTCTTAGATCCCACAGACTGAGGGCTCAGTCCAACAAGACTGAACCCCCTCCTTTCACTGGTTGCAAGTCTGGGCCTCTGGAACTAAGTTGGGTTTCCCACGTCCCCTCTTTGAGTTCAATTTACTTGCTGGAACAACTCACAGAACTGGGCAACTTGATGGTTAACTATAAGAGATATTACAAGGCCAGGCTTGGTGGCTCAGCCTGTCATCCCAGCACTTTGGGAGGCCAAGAATAGTGGATTACCGGAGCCCACGATTTTGAGACCAGCCTGGGCAACTTGGCGAGACCTCGTCTTTGCAATAAATAAAAAAAAAAATTAGCTGGGCGTGGTAGCATGCGCCTATAGTTCTAGCTACTTGGAAGACTGAGGCAGAAGGATCACTGGAGCCTGCCCAGCAGATCGAGGCTGTGCTGGCTGTGAGCGTGTCACTGTACTCCAGCCTGGGTGACAGAGTGAGGCTCCAACTAAAAAAAAAAAAAATTACAAGAAGTATAAATGAAGAGCCGTACAGGATGAGGCACTTAAGAAGGGGCATGAAGCTCCTGAGTCCTCCCAGGACCCTCTCCAAGGGCCTCCACATGTCCAGCTGTCCATCTACCTAGTTTTTCCATCGACCTACCTATCATCTATCTCATCTGTGTGTCTTATTATCTATCCATCCTGTCTATTTCATCTATGATCTGTTTTTATCTATCCACCCTACCTATTATTTATCATCTATCCAGCCAATCTCATCTATCTTATCTATCATTTATGTATCTCATCTATCTGTACATATGTGATGAATAACTAATCTAAAGAAAGAAGTTAGCAGGGAAAATGAGGGAATTATGTTGGAATTTGTGAGACTTTTTTTTTTTTTTGAGTTGGAGTCTCACTCTGTCGCCCAGACTGGAGTGCAGTGGCCGCTCCCGGCCACCGCAGCCTCACCTACTGGGCACCGATGATCCTTCCGCCTCAGCCTTCCAAGTAGCTGAAACTACAGGCGTGCGCTACCACGCCTGGCTAATTTTTGATTTATTGTAGAGATGAGGTCTCGCCAAGTTGCCCAGGCGGGTCTCGAACCCCGCGGGCTCAGGCAATCCACTCACCTCAGCCTCCCAAAGGCATGAGATTACAGGCTGAGCCACCGAGCCCGGCTTTTTTTTTGAGTTAGAGTCTCACTCTGTGGCCCAGACTGGAGTGCCGTGGCACGCTTCTGGCCACTGCAGCCTCGACCTGCTGGACTCCTGCAATCCTTCTGCCTCAGCCTTCCAAGTATCTGGAACTACAGGCATGTGCTCCTGCACCCGGCTAATTTATTTATTTATTGTAGAGATGAGGTCTCGCCAAGTTGCCTAGGTGGGTCTCGAATCCTCAGGCTCAGGCAATTCACTCACCTTGGCCTCCCAAAGCACGGGATTATAGGCTGAGCCACTGAGCCTGGCCTTGTGAGACTTCTTAAATGGAAACAGAGGGACACAGAAGTCAAAAGTGTGAAAAGGACTACACACACATCGGAATGTTAATTATACACGATACCATGTATGAAAACTACATTGTAGGCTGGGTGTGGTGGCTCATGCTTATAATCCCAACACTTTGGGAGGCTGAGGCGAGAGGACTGCCTGAACCCACGGGTTCGAGACCAACCTGGGCAACTTGGTGAGAACTCATTTCTACAATAAAAAAAAATTAGCTGGGCATGGTGGTGCATGCCTGTAACTCCAGCTAGTTGGAAGGCTGAGGTGGAAGGATCACGTGAGCCCAGCAAGTCGAGGCTACAGTGGCCATGAGTGTGCCACTGCACTCCAGCCTGAGTGACAGAGTGAGACTCCAATTAAACAAACAAAAAACCAAAAAACTACATTGTAAGAAGAATACAACTAAATAAATGATATGAAATGCCTAAAAGTTATTTAAAAATCCTCTAAAAATGTTTACATATAATACATTGACATGATCAGAATTTTAAGAGATGTGTAGACATAAAACACTTGTTAGGAGAAATTAGCCTGGTGTGGTGGCACACACCTGTATTCGTAGTTACTCGGGAGGCTGAGGTGAGAGGATTGCCTGAGCCCAGGAGGTTGAGGCTGCAGTGAGTCATGATTGTGTCACTACATAATCCAGCCTGGGTGACAGGGCAAGACCCAATCTCTAAAAAGAACAATAACAAAAAACTTTTTGGGAGAAATTATAAAAGTATATATTCCTACCCACAAACACACAAATGATGGACTGTTACTACCTGTCGACTCATGGCCCATGTTTTTCCAGCCATGATCAAAGCCCAGGCGTGGATGCAGAGAAGAGAACGGAGCCACCATGAACAGGATTGGGATTTTTCCACGTTAGAGGAGCAATGTGTGTGGCAGGAAGGCAATGAGTCCACATGGATTGGAAGAAGCTGATAAAGTGCTGAAAAAAGAAAAATAAAAGCAGCTACGGTGTAAAGAAACAGACATGGGCGTCTGTCTTAGAGACATGGAAGGAAGCCATGGTGTTGCATGAGCTCAACCCAGGCTTGAATCCATAGGCAGGCGGGTCCATGCCAGGACAGCTCTGGTCTGTGTGTGTGTGTGTGGGGGGGTGGTGTGTCTGAAAACCCAAGGGTGCCCTAACTGTCAGGAAACCAGCAGCAGAGAGCATCAGAGATAGCTGGCGAAGTGACTCTTTCAGGGAGGAAGTGGTCAAAGCGCCAAATGCAACACAGAGGAACAGAGATAAGGAGGACCGAGGGTCCACAGGAAGTGTGGGCAGAGCAACCCGTTTCCAGAGGGCTGGGGAGTGAGCATGAAGAGTGACAGCAAAGACTGCCAGCATGGGCGATATTTCAGGGACACTGGGCTCTAGGTCCATGGACCAGAAAGGGTGGTGGAGGGTGGGCCTTTTTCATGCAATTGTCTCTGTGTTCTAAAGTTCCCTTTCTTGTTTTTGCCCAGAGTTAGAAAACACTGGTGCCAGTGGTGATATGGTGGTGGTAATGATTGTGGATTATTATTATTCTTGTTGCTATTACTGTTATTTTTTGAGTCGGGGTCTCTTCTGTTGCCCAGGCTGAAGTGCAGTGGTATGGTCATGGCTTACTGTTGTCTCCACCTCCTGGGAGCAGGTGATCCTCCTATCTCATCCTCCTGAGTAATTGGGACTGCAGGTGTGCGCCACCATGGCCGGCTAATTTTTTGTAAAGTTGGGGTTCACTATGTTGTCCAGGCTGGTCTTGAACTCCTGGGCTCAAGCAATATTCCTGCCTTGGCATCCCAAAGTGCTGAGATTACAGGTGTGACCCATTGTGCCCAGCTACAATTGTGGATTATAACAATAATAATTTTTGAGTCAGAGTCTCATTGTGTTGTCCAGGATGGAGTGCAGTGGCATGTTCATAGCTCACTGCAGCCTCAACTTTCTGGGTTCAGGCGGTTCTCCTGCATCAGCTTCCCGAGTAGTTGGGACTACAGGTGTGTGCCACCATGCCCACCTGTTTTTAAAAACTTTTTGTAGAGACAAAGTCTTGCTATGTTACCCAGGCTGATCCTCCCACCTTGGCCTCCCAAAGTGCTGAGATTATAGGTGTGGGCCACCATGCCCAGCCTAATTGTGGATTATTGATAAATCCTTAGAATGCAATCATGTCCTTACTGTATTGCCAAGAAGGAGATACTGTCCCCTCCTTCTGTCAAATGAAAGGTGGAAATAGAGGAGGTGTATCTTGTCCCAGGGACACAGCTGTTATAGGGGCTGAATCTGGTTACTTCCTCAACCTCCCAATTCTGCAACAGATTTGTTACAAGACATAGGAAGAACTGGGCGGACGAATGACCCAGCCCTAATGGTGTCATTGGGAATATGGAAGAACCTCTGGTAAACTCAGGAGGAATGGGGGAAGAAATGCCTGTCTTGGATCTTCAGACTTATCGAAGAAATAACACACGTCCTCTGCCCAAGGCAATGTGTAGTAACATCTTTTGACATATGTTTTAAAAAACTCCTCACCACCTCATTCTTTTTTTTTTTTTTTTTTTTTTTTGAGTCGGAGTCTCACTCTGTCGCCCAGACTGGAGTGCAGTGGCCGCTCCCGGCCACCGCAGCCTCGTTTTGCTGGGATCCGGCGATCCTTCCGCCTCAGCCTTCCAAGTAGCCAGAATTACAGGCGTGTGCTACCACGCCCAGCTGATTTTTTGATTTATTGTAGAGATGAGGTCTCGCTGCCCAGGCGGGTCTCGAACCCGCGGGCTCAGGCAATCCACTCACCTCAGCCTCCCAAAGGCGCGGGATTACAGGCTGAGCCACCGAGCCCGGCACCACCTCATTCTTGAAGATGGTTTCCGTGGTTACTCTTACCAGCAGAGAGATTGATCTGTCTTTTTTAAGGCTATCTGATGGGTCGGTGGCAAGAAAAAAGTAAATAAAAGCCATTTGGCTATTAGAGGTTTGTACAAATACAAAAATCCCACTATTCTGATTTGTTAATACTCAGTGATACATAGATTTAAAAAAAACTCTGAGGCCGGGTGTGGTGACTCAAGCTTGTATAATCCCAGCACTTTGAGAGGTTGAGGTGAGAGAATTGCCTGAGTCCAGGGGTTCAAGACCAGCCTGGGCAACTTTGTGGGACCTCATCTCTACAATAAATCAAAAAATTAGGCGTGGTGGTGCACGCCTGTAGTTCCAGTTATTTGGAAGGCTGAGCCATGATGATCTCCTGAGCACAGTAGGTCAAGGCTGTGGTGGTTATGGGCATGCCACTGCACTATAGCCTGAGCAACAGAATGAGAGCAGCTCAAACAAACAACCCCCCCCATCCCTCTGACTTGAATAGTTTATAAACATGCATAATGGTGAATTTTTATTTGAAAAATATTTGTATCATAGTATACATTTTTTGCCTGTAAGCCTTAGGTGATGGTGTAGACTAGGCTTACCCCAGCAAGTTTGAATTATCTGAAAAAAAGGAAGCCACATTTTCTGAGGGCAGTATTTTCTGTGTCACAAGAGTGATTCAGTTGAGCTGAATAAATAATTCTGCAGCTTCCAATGTTCTTTTCCAGGAAAAAAAAGAGAACTATATACAGCAATAATTTATTATTTCTTGTTTTAAAACATATTTTGAAAGTTTTACAACCAAGAGGAATACAGATAAAATTCATTTCCTCTAACATAAAACAGTGTGTAGCTCTTACCACTGCCTGGACTTTTAAAATAAAACAAATGTCTGTCTAGTTGTCTTAAAAAAAAAAAGGAAGAGAGAAAGAAAGAAATTTCCATCTTGGCCTTCAAACCTCACCTCCCTACATGCCCATGAGACTAGGAGACTGAGACATCAAACTGCAGAAGGAGATTGTCTCGAATGGGAGTACCTGGCGGGATGGGGGAGTGGGAGTTGGCGGGGGTGGGGGGGCGGCGTGGCAGGCCAGACCTGGGCTGTGCTATGATGCGATGGTTGTGCCTACTTTCTTTCTTCTTTTTTTTTTGAGTCGGAGTCTCACTCTGTCACCCAGGCTGGAGGGCAGTGGCATGCTCCCAGCCACCGCATCCTCGACCTGCTGGGCTCAGGCAATCCTTCTGCCTCAACCTTCCAAGTAGCTGGAACTATAGGTGCGTGCCACCATGCCTGTCTAGTTTTTTGATTTAGTGTAGAGAAAGGGTCTTGCCAAATTGCCCAGGCTGTTCTTCAACCCTTGGGCTTAGGCCATCCTCTTGCCTCCGCCTCCCAAAATGCTGGGATTACAGGTTGGAGCCACTGCTCCGGGCTTTGTTAGTTTGTTTTAAGGTGGAGTCTCACTCTGTCACCCAGGCTGGAGTGCAATGGTATGCTCACAGCCACCGCAACCTCGACCTGCTGGACTCAGGTGATCTTTCCAGCCCAGCCTCTACAGAAACTAACCTATAGGCATGCACCACCATGCCCAGCTAATCTTTTTATTTTTTATTTTTATAGAGACAAGATCTATGTTGCCCAGGCTGGTCTTGAACTCCTGAGCTCAAGCAATCCTCTTATCTTAGCCTCACAAAGTGTTGGAATTACAGGGCATGAGCCACCACTCCCAGCCTGAATATGCACAGATTTTATTTGTCAGTACCTCAGAACCTCAATACCTCAAGAAAGCTGGAAAAATACTTTTTGGTTTGGGAATAGACAAGTAATTTGTGCCTCCAAGTCTGCCCCAGTTTTATCCTCTTCTTACTGTGCCTATCACGGTTCATCCATGATATTAACACCAATGGGTGGGCATGAGGGGAAATAAATATCCCCTGTCTACCCAACTGCATAATTTACAAACTTCGCAGTCACTTTGACCACTTTCTCTCCTCAGTCATCAATCCTAAACAATAAAGTATGGCTTTCTGTACCTGCAACGTCAAGGGTGTGCACTTTCTCTGAGTGGTTGTCAACTTTAAAAAAAAATTTTATTTTAAAGATGTGGGGTACAGTTCAGGATTAGGTATACAAGTGATCATCATGCAGGTAAGTCTGGACCTCCCTTTGGTCCCCACTTTGCCTGGTTTGAGATCAGGTATCCTTATTGATGTTATGTGCTCCCCTTCTCCCACAGTGTCCTACTACTACTAATTCCTCTCTCATAGTATTATGATTCAAAGTTCAGGGTCCGCTTATGAGTGAGAATATGTGGTACTCAGTTCTTTGTTTCTGTGATAAATCACTGAGCATTATAGACTCTAAATCCATATAAGTTGCTGCAAATTCCATAATTTTGTTTTTTACGACTGCATAATATTCCATTGTGTATATGTACCCCATTTAAAAAAATCCAGTCCTCTTCGGATGGGCAGCATGGTTTGTTCCATGTTTTTGCTATTGTGAGTAGTGCTGCAATAAACATGCATGTACAGGTATCTTTGTTATAGAGTGATTTAAGTTCCTCTGGGTATATTTCCAGAAGGGAGATTGCTGGGTCATATGGAAGGTCAATTTCTAGTTCTTTTAGGAATCACCACACTGTTTTCCATAGAGGTTGAATTAGTTTGCATTCCCACCAACAGTGCAGAAGCATTTCCTTTTCTCCACATCCTCAACAGCATCTGTTGTTTTTGTTTAATTGATGATGGTCATTCTTACTGGAGTTGAGCGGTATCCCAATGTAGTTTTGATTTGCATTTCTCCTATGATGAGTGAGGCTGAGCACCTTTTCATGTGTCTGTTGGCTGCCCCTTATATCTTCTTTTGAGAAGCGTCTATTCATGTCTTTTCCCCACTGTTTAATGGGGCTGTTTGTTTTTTTCCTTTTGGCACGTTTAAGTTCCTTGTAGATCCTGGATGTTAGCCTTTTGTCAGATATACAGTTGACAAATATTTTTTTCCATTCTGTGGGATATCTCCCCATTCTCTTGATGGTTTCCTTTGCAGAAGCTTTTTAGTTTGATGAAGTCCCACTTGTGTGTGTTATCTCCTATGGCATGGGCTTTTGCATTCAGGAATTGGTTGCCTATTTTGATTTCCATTAGGGTATCTCCTATATTTTCTAAGATTCTTAAAGTTTGAGCTTTTGTGTTTAAGTCTTTGATCCATTTAGAGTTGATTTTTGTGTATGGTGATAGAAAGGGGTCCCGTTTCAATCTTCTGCATGTGATCAGCCAGTTTCCCAGCACCATTTACTGAATAGGTTCTCCTCTCCCCAGTGGTTGTTGTTGGAGGCTTTGTCAAAGATGAGTTGGTTGAGAAATTGAGATTTTGCTTCCAGACTCTCTTTCCTATTCCATTGGTCTGTAAGCCTGTTCTTATACCAATACCAGGCTGTTTTGGTTATTGTAGTCTTATAGTAAAGTTTAAAGTCTGGAAGTGTGATAACTCCCACTTTGTTTCTTTTGCTAAGGATTGTTTTGGCTATTCTTGGTCATTTATGTTTCCATATGAATTTTTGTATTGTTGTTCCAGGTGTGAGAAGAATGATGTTGTTAATTTAATGGGTTTTGCTTTGAATCTGTAGATTACTTTTGGTAGGATGGACATTTTAATAATGTTGATTCTTCTAATCCATGAATATTTTTTAATTTGTGTCATCTTTGACTTCTTTGACCAGTGTTTTGTAGTTTCTGTTGTAATGATCTTTTATTTCTCTGGTTAGGAAGAGTTGAGGTATTTCATTTTTTTGTGTGGTTATTGTGAATGGGATTGTGCTTTTTATTTGGTTCTCTGCCTGTTTGTTTTTGGTGTGTAAGAATGGGATAGTCTTTTGCACATTGATTTTGTATCCTGAGACTTTACCAAAGTTCTTTATCAGTTCAAGGGGATTTTTACAAATTCTCTTAGATTTTTGAGGTATAGGATCATATCACCAGCAAAGAGGGATAACTTAACTCCTTTTATTCCTATTTGGCTACTCCTGATTTCTCTGTAGTCTGATTGATCTAGCTAGGACTTCCAACGCTATGTTGAACAGGAGGGATGAGAGTGGCAGCCTTGTCTTGTTCTGGTTTTCAGGGGAAATGCTTCCAGTTTCTGTCTGTTTAGCAATATGTTGTCTGTGGGTTTATCATAGATGGCTCTACGATTTTGAGGTATGTTCTCTGTATACCTAGGTGTTCAAGGATTTTTATCAGGAAGAGATGCTGTATTTCATTGAAAGTTTTTCCTGCATGTAATGATATAGTCCTGTGGTTTTTGTTTTTACATCTGTTGATACATTTCATACGTTTATGGTCTTGCGGATGTTGAACAAGCCTTGCATCCTGAGGATGAAGCCTATTTGGTCAGGTGGGTGACTTTTGGGATGGATTGTTGGAACTGATTTGCTAGAATCCTGTTAAGAATGTCTACTTTCATCTAAAGTCATGTAGAAGCTTCCTAACTGGCTCACTGTATGTGTCCTTTCTCATTGTACAAGTTTTACACATGGTCTTCACATACACAGACATATACATGTATGAACACACAAACAAATGCACACACGAGCACACAAATGCGATCACATCTGGCCCTAAAGCCCTTCAGTAGCTTCTCACTGCTTCTAGCATGAAACCCAAACCCCTAATAAGGACTCATTATCCTGTACAATTTGCCATTGGCAGTTTCATATCTCGTCACTTCTGTCATTGCTTTCTGGGCTTCAGCTATAAAATTTTTTTATTTTCACAAGAAGATCAAATTATTATTATTATTATTTAATATTGAGTTGGGGTCTTACTCTGTCATGCTGGCTGGAGTGCAGTGGCATGACCACAGCTCACCACAGCCTCAACCTCCTGAGTTCAGGTGATCCTTCCACTTTGGCCTCCCAAGTAGTTGGGATGACAAGTGTGAGCCACCATACCCAGCCACTGGGAATTCATAAAGGGAGGAGAAGGAGAGGAAGATAAGGGTTGCAAAACTGCTGATTAGGTACCATGCACAAGATTGGGGTGGTGGGCTTACCCTCACGAATTATACCCATATAAGAAACCTGCACACATACGCCTTGAGTCTTAAGAAAATAAAAATAAAAAAGTTACAAGAAAAAAGTTACAAATACATACAGGGTTTATTCCAGGTATACAGAGAAGGTATGCCATTTAAGAAATAATCGTTATTCACCACATCAACAGACAAACACACACACACACACACACACACACACACACACACACGGAATACTACACAGTCATCAAAAAGAATGAAATCAGTTTAGGAAGATTTGGATTTGACCAAGGAGGAGAGCACAGGGTCATGGCTGGTATGGACCCCTCAGTTCCCTTGAGGAGGCTTCTTTACCCTGGTCAAATGCCTGCATCTATCTTTTAGGACATAAAATACTCCTACCTTGCAAGGACTCTAGGTTCCTTGCTGTCAAGTAGAAAATAGAAAATTTAGAATGGCATAAACCCACTCCAAACAAGTCCAGTCATCTTGAGATGAGTACAGGGTCGAAGACCTCATTCAATACTAAGTTAGAAATTCTTCGATCTCAGAACAGCTGGTAGATGAGGAACAGAAGGGAGAAAATTCAGTGTTGGGGGTCCCTGGTATGAGGTGATCATTGGTACAACTTTCTGTTCCCTGTAGTACCAGGAATAATAACAGTTACCATGCAACAATGGACATGTATGTTAAAGCTTATGCTGGCTTCTTGATATTCTTGACCTTATTAAATCTTCATATCATTTTATGAGGTCGAAATTACTATTATCTGATATTGAACAGAAAATTCAGAGTTAGAGAATGAATTTGACTTGCACGGGGTGCCAGAATAATGGGGGGAGGGGCTTGTAAAATGAATATATATATATATATATACACACATTTTTTTTTGAGTCAGAGTCTCACTCTGTTGCCCAGGCTCAAGTGCAGTGGCATGCTCATGACCACTGCAGCCTCAACCTGCTGGGCTTAGGAGACCCTTCTGCTTCAGCCTTCCAAGTAACTGGAACTACTGGCATGTACCACCTCCTCTGGCTGATTTTTTGATTTATTGTAGAGAGGAGGTCTCACCAAGTTGCCCAGGCTGGTCTTGAACCCCTGGGCTCAGGCTCTCACCTAAGCCTCCAAAAGTGCTGAGATTACAGGCTTGAGCCACTGCGCCTGTTTTTTTTTTGAGGCAGAGCCTCTCTGTTGCCCAGGCTGTAGTGCAGTGGCATGATCACTCTTCACCACAGCCTCGACCTCCAGGGTTCAGGTGATCCTCCCGTCTCAGCCTCCAAAGTATCTGGGGCTACAAGTGTGCACCACCATACTTGGCTAATGTTTTGATTTCTTTGTAGAGATGAGGTCTTGCTATTTTGCCCAGGCTGGTCTTGAATTCCTGGGTTCAAGCAACCCAACTGCCTTGGACTCCCAAAGTGCTGGGATTATAGGCATGAGCCACTGTGCCTGGCTCTGATACATGCCTATTCGATATTGGTTGTTAATTATTTCAGTGGCATTCTCCAGAGGAAGGAAAGAAGAAGTCGAGATAAAGACCAAAGTAGGAGCCGGGCTCGGTGGCTCAGCCTGTAATCCCGTGCCTTTGGGAGGCTGAGGTGAGTGGATTGCCTGAGTCCGCGGGTTCGAGACCCGCCTGGGCAGTGAGACCTCATCTCTACAATAAATCAAAAAATCAGCCAGGCATGGTAGCGCATGCCTGTAATTCCAGTTACTTGGAAGACTGAGGTGGAAGGATCGCCGGAGTCCAGCAGGTCGAGGCGGCGGTGGCTGGGAGCGGCCACTGCACTCCAGTCTGGGCGACAGAGTGAGACTCCAACTCAAAAAAAAAAAAAAAAAAGACCAAAGTAGGGAGGAAACAGTCCCACGGCCATGATGTTCAAGGAGGAGAGACATTTTCAGAAAAAGACCATGGCGGTTAAAAGTATTGTTTGCAGTGAGTGGGCACAAAAATATTTAGAACATAGAAGAGACCTTGGGATTTGCCTACAGAGAAACTTAGCAGGTTTATCCCACCTCCTGCCTCCTTGAGAAGGTCTTGCCATTGTTCCTTGTGTTTTGCAAGGATTCCATCCTCCAGGGGTCCAACACGGAGCTCACACCGCCCAAGGTCAAGGTCAGCTTCCAGACCCCCCCCCCCCCCGCCGCCTGCCTTGTCTCTGGGTCATCCTTCAAGGGGTCTTCGCACTCTCCACCTTCTCCTGCATTCCTGTCTGGAGGCTCTGTCAGCTCTCCTTCGAGTCTTTCTCATGCTGAGCCAATCTTCAGCTAGCAGCCCCACAAGAGCCACCAGGACCAGGAAAGCCAGGCCAATCCGAAGGAGATTATGGGTAGTGTGATCCCAGAAGGCAAGGTCTGGGGTCAGAAGAACAGGGTGATGGCTGGCAGGTACACAAGGACACCACCTTGCTCCATCTGTCTCCCATCCCATCCCCTTCCCACATCATTGCTCTTGGCCCCGCTCCTTCCTCTAGACCTAAAGCCCCAGATGTTTATTTACCTTTCTGGAATCCCGTCTCTGTGGTTACAAGGGAGGGGTCCCAGTAGTCTGTTGATGAAAAGAACAAAGTGAAGAGAGGGAGAGAAGGGGGGATAGTGTTGACCTTTTCCATCCTGGCCTCTCCTTCCCTGGGATGTTCCCCATGACATTCCACAGCTTTTCAAGGTCTCACTCCCATGTGGCAGGACCCAGTGGCTTCATCTGGCAGGCAGAGGTGAAGAGTCCCAACACAGACGAACACAAGGAAGCAATCAGCTCTAGGATGCATGTCTTCACACCTATCCTACGAGGGGGACCCCTAAAACTAGAGTTATTTTTGGGAGGGCAGGACCCTTGTAGGACAGATTTCCCCCACTAGGTAAGTGTTCTAGGAACCCCTCGGCATTGGTGTACCACCCAGTGTTGAGATGCTGCATTCTGCTTCAGTGAATTTTTTTGGGAGGTTCTTTCAGCGTGTTTGCCCTTTCATGATGGGTGATTTACGAGCACACCTGCCCGCATGCACTGAGTGTTCAGTGGTTTTTGACTAAAAATGGCAAGATCCCCATGCCCTACTCTTCCTATTCACCTGATCTCGCCCCGAGTGACTTTGTTTTTGATTCCTTGGATGAAAAAAGTCCTCAAAGGGAAACGTTTTGCTGATGTGGAGAAGGTGAAGAAAAAAGGCGAAAGCACTAAAAGGCATACACGATGAGTTTGAAAACTGTTTTGAGCAGTGGAAAAGCATCTTGAAAGGTGTGTCGCATCAGAATACTTTGAAGGCAACTGAAGTTTCAACATGTGAGAATAAATGCACAATTTTTTTTGAATTGGAGTCTCACTCTTGTCGCCCAGGCTGGAGTGCAGTGGCATGCTCACGGCCATCGCAGTCTCGACCTACTGGGTTCAGGCAATATTTTTGCCTTGGCCTTCCAAGTAGCTGGAACTACAGGCACATGCCACCATGCCTGGCTAGTTTTTTTTGTGACTTATTGTAGAGATGAGATCTCCCAAGTTGCCCAGGCTAGTCTCGAATCCCCTGGGCTCAGGCAATCCTCTCGCCTCAGCCACCCAAAGTGCTGAGATTATAGCCTGAGCCACCATGCCTGGCCCACAATTTCCTGCCTTTTTTTGGTCTCCCCTTGTAATCTTCTGTTTGAACTTCAGTGTTTTCACTAACTCAACATCATTTCTTTCTCCTCACACAGAGTCAATTTTTTTTGTGTTGGAGTCTCACTCTGTCGCCCAGGCTGGAGTGCAGTGGCACACTCACAGCCACCCCCGTGTAGACCTGCTGGGCTCCAGTGATCCTTCCACCTCAGCCTTCTAAGTAGCCGGAACCACAGATGCACACCACCAACCTTGGCTAATTTTTTGATTTATTGTAGAGACGAGGTCTCTCCAAGCTGCCAGGGCTGTTCTTGAACCAGTGGGCTCAGGCAATCCAGTTGCCTCGGCCTCCCAAAGTGCTGGGATGACAGGCTGAGTAACTGTGCCTGGCCTGCCTTCAACTCTTAATGGATTTTCTCATGTGGCTTCTTATGTGTGAGGCCAATCAGACAACCCTCCTTGATAGCTCTACTGCTCTTCCAATCAGTTTTACCCCATTCTATTTTGCCTTTTTTCATAAAATCATTTCCTCATCACGTGCTATATAATTCATTCATTTACCCAGACTTTGACTCATAGTCTGTCTCCTCCTCCCAGAATCCAAGTTCCATGGAGTCAAGGATGTTTGGTTCACTGTTAAAGCTGTACTTGACACACTTGATGGCTATCTTGAGTGAAGATTTGTAGCCAAGATTTGTATCTCGAGTGATTTTGTAGCAGGTCGATGCTGGGGTGGCCGTGAGCATGCCACTGCACTCCAGCCTGGACGACAAGGTGAGATTCCAACTCAAAAAACCAAAAAACCAGAAGAACCAGTTACTCACCAGGAGAAGAGGTGGGGTCTGTAGGGGCAAAGTCTGTGTTCCCAGCATCTCCTGGAAATGGAGATCAAGAAAAACAAGTAAGGGGGCCAGGCACGGTAGCTCACGCCTATAATCCTAGCACTTAGGGAGGTGAAAGTGAGAGGATTGCTTGAGCCCAGGAGTTCAAGACCCGCCTGGGCAACTTGGAAAGACCTCATCTCCACAAAAAAAAAGAAAACTAACTGGGTATGGTGACTCGCACCTGTGGTTTCAGCGACTGGAGAGGCTGAGGAGGAAGGATCGCCACAGTCCAGCAGGTCAGGGCTGTGGTGGCAGGATTGTGCCACGGCCCTCTAGCCTGGGTGATGGAGTGAGACCCTAACTCAAAAAAGAAAAACAAAATACAAATGAAAAACATAAAAAAAAAGAAACAAGGAAGGATTTTGGGTTTCCTCTGCTTCCCCATCCGTTCTCTATGCCCTCCCCATCCCTAACCTTCCGGTGTTCTTCCTTGTGACAACCAATGACCAATGTCTCTAGGAAATGGACATCCCATCGCCATCTTCTCCATCACTGTCTGGAGTTCCCTTAGGGCTCCAGGAAGGACATGGAGAAATTGGCAGTTTCCTCACCTGTGACCAGGAGCTTCACAGGCTCACTGGGGAAAGACCAGGCATAGTTGTTATAAGAGCCGAAACATCTGTATGTCCCTTTGTGGGCCATGGTCACAGGGCCCACGTGGAACTCCGCCTGGACATTCCCATATCCGTACTGTATGTGACTGGATCTTCCCTCCTTGAGCAGAAAGAACATGCTTGTGGCCATCTCCAGACGGCAGTAGAAGGTTACATTCTCTCCGGAGGTCACCTCAGGTCCGGGATGAACCGAGAGGGTGGGTGTGTCATACATTCCTATGAGAGAAGGTGGCTGGTGGATAGAAAGCATCTTTATCCTGCCTCCTGTCTCCCATTTCCCTTATCTTTAAGATCGGATGACCGCTCTTCAGATTCTCAGCCCCTTCTTCTATTTCTTGAAGTTGTCCTGGTCATGAATGTGCCCTCCCTGTTCTCTCCTTCAAGATGGAGGCGCTCAGTTTCCCAGCTCTAGGAGTGTGAATCTGAATCTCACTCTGGGAATTGTGTTACACCAGTGGTTCTCAGAGTTTGGTCTTTGAGGCCAGCAGCAACAGCATCATCTGGGAGCTTGTTACAAATACAAATTCCAGGCTCCACCCAGAACTACTGCACCAGAACCTCAGGGAGGGGGCAGCGATCTGTGCTTAAAAAATTATTTTTGCCGTGCTCGGTGGCTCAGCCTGTAATCCCACGTTGGGGGGCTGAAGTAAGTGAATTGCCTGAGCCCACGGGTTCGAGACCCGCCTGGGCAACTTGGCAAGACCTCATCTCTACAATAAATCAAAAAAATTAGCCGGGCGTGGTAACACACGCCTGTAGTTTCAGCTACTTGGAAGGCTGAGGCGGAAGAATCGCCAGAGCCCAGCAGGTCGAGGCTGCGGTGGCTGGGAGCATGCCACTACACTCCAGTCTGGGTGACTGAGTGAGACTCCAACTCAAAAAAAAAAATATTTTTATTTTGGTCAGATACACACAACATAGAATTTACCCTCTTAACCATTTCCAGATGCCTACAACCAACTGTCTTCAACAAAGCAGACAAAAACATCCATTGGGGAAAGGACACCTTATTTAGTAGTCGGTGCTGGGGAAATTAGAGAGCCACATGCAGAAAAATGAAAATGGATCCCGATCTCTCACCATAAACAAAAATTAACTCAAGATGGATTAGAGACTTAAATGTCAGCCCTGAAACCATAAAAACCCTAGAAGAAAACCCAGAAAAGACTCTTCTGGGCATTGGCCTAGGCAAAGAATTTATGGCTAAGACTCTAAGCGCAAATGCAACAAAAACAAAAGTAAACAAGCGGGACTTAATTACACTAAAAAGCTTCTGCACGACAAGAGAAATGATCAATGAAGTAAATAGGCAACCTATGGAATGGGAGAAGATATTTGTAAACTATATATCTGACAAAGGACTAATATCCAGAATCTACAAAGAACACAAATCAGCAGGAAAAAAGCAAATGGCCCCATAAAAAGTGGGGAGACAACATGAACAGACACCTCTCAAAAGACACACAAATGACCAACAAATGTGAACAAATGCTCAACATCACTCATCATCAGGGTAATGCAAATTAAAACCACAATGAGATAACACCTTAAGCCAGGCTCGGTGGCTCAGCCTGTAATCCTGTGCTTTGGGAGGCTGAGGTGAGTGGATTGCCTGAGGGTGCAGGTTCGAGACCCGCCTGGGCAACTTGGTGAGACCTCATCTCTACAATGAATCAAAAAATTAGCTGGGTGTGGTAGTGTGCGCCTGTAGTTCCAGTTACTTGGAAAGCTGAGGTGGAAAGATCGCCGGAGTCCAGCAGGTCGAGGCTGTGGTGGCCGGGAGCTGCCCCTGCACCACTGTCTGGGTGACAGAGTAGACTCCAACTCAAAAACAAACAGACAAACAAAAAAAATGAGATAACACCTTATACCAGTCAAAATGGACATTATTAAAAATTCAGAAAACAATAGATGTTGGCCTAGATGCAGTGAAAAGGGAACACTCATACGCTGTGAGTGGGACTGTATATTAGTATAACCTCTATGGACACCAGTATGGAGATTTCTCAAAGAACTAAAAGTAGGTCTCCCATTTGACCCAGCAATCCCACTGTGAGGTATCTACCTAAGGAAACAGAGAATTTTTTATTTTTAATTTTTTGAGTTGGAATCTCACTCCGTCATCCAGGCTGGAGGGTAGTGGCATGCTCATGGACATCCCAGTGTCGACCTGCCGGAGTCAGGCGATCCTTCCGCCTCAGTCTTCCAAGTAGTTGGAACTATAGACGCATGCCACCATGCCTGGCTAATTTTTTGATTTATTGTAGAGATGAGGTCTCGCCAAGTTGCCCGGGTGGGTCTCGAACCCGTGGGCTCAGGCAATCCTGTCACCTTGGCCTTCCAAAGTACTGGAATTATAGGTGTGAGACACCATGGCTGGGTGTAGCTGGCTTTCTAACAGGCCATGCATGGACCGGTACTGGTCTGTGGCCTGGGCGTTCAGGACCCCTTGGTATAATGGACATTGAAGACTCAGAAGGGGGAGAGTGGGAAGGAAGGAGGAATGAAAAAATCACCTATGGGGTACAAAAGTGCAACTGGTGGGGGTGGTGGGGATACTTGAAGCCCAGACTTCTTCACCACTGTACTAGGTGTCCCTGTAACCAAAAACCATTTGCACCCCCTAAAACTATGGAAACCAACCAACCAACCAACCAACCAATCAATCCCTTCTTTGAGCTAGAGCTGAAAAAAAAATTTCAAAATAGATTACAAAGTGATTTTTTTTAAACATAGGAGTCTCACTCTGTCACCCAGGCTGGAGGGCAGTGGCATGCTGCTCACTGCCACTGCAGCTTCAACCTGCTGGGCTCAGGCAATCCTTCTGCCTCAGCCTTCCAAGTAGCTGGAACTACAGGTGCACGCCACCACGCCCAGCTAATTTTCTGATTTATTGTAGAGATGATGTCTCGCCAAGTTACCCAGGCTGGTCTCGAACCCGTGGCTTACACAATCCTCTCACTTTGGCCTCCCAAAGTACTAGGATTATAGGTGTGAGCCACCTCACCTGGCCTACAAAGTAATTTTAAACTCCTGGATTTTACTCAAATTGTGCTTTACTTAAATTATAAATGGTCTTAGTGTGCTGAGATTACAGGCGTGAGTCACCATGCCTGGCAAGAACATATTCTATGAATACATAGTCTATTGTAATGTATTATTAGTGAAAAAAATTTTAAAAGTGCACAATTCAGTGTCATAAAGTACATTCACATTGTTGTACAATCATCACCATTGTTCATCTCCAGAACATTTGTCTTGAAAAACAGAAACTCTGTTCCTTTAAAAAAAACTTCCCTTTTTCCCTCCCCTTATCCACTGACAATCAATCCCCTCAGCCCCTGATGGCCACTGTTGTACTTTCTGTGTTTGTGAATTTGCCTATTCTAGTTACTTCATAGAAGTAGAATCATGCAGTATTTGTCTTCTTGTGACTGGCTTACTTAATATAATGTTCTCAAGGTTTATCCATGTTATAGCATATGTCAAAATTTCCTTCCTTTTTACTGCATGGTATTCCATTGTACATATACACCACATTTTGTTTACCCCTTCATTCATCCGTGGACACTTGGGCCTTTTCTGCCTTTCAGCTATTGTGTATAATGCTGCTATGAACACGAGTGTGCCAAACACATCTGTGCCTTCTAATACTTGCTTAACTTTGAGAACCAATTCCCTCAGCTGAAGGGAACTTTCTGACCCCAGAATATCTTTCTCCCTAGGAGTTGTCCTCATCCAGTGATGAGTTGATACCGGGGGGAGCAAAAGCTTAGAGCTGAAATGAGCTCATAGCTTCATTTTAGGATTATTCTGAAGGGTCACCTCAGTATGGCTGAAGTCTCTGCTGAAACTATGTCACAGTTCAACATCTCTGTCTTTTCTTACTTTTTTTTGAGTTGAATCCTCACTCTGTCACCCAGGCTGGAGTGCAGTGGCACATTCACGACCACCACAGCCTCAGCCTTTTGTGCTCAGGAGACCCTTCAGCCTCAGCCTACCAAGTAGATGGAACCACAGGCACACACCACCACACCCAGCTATTTTTTGATTTATTGTAGAGAGGAGGTCTCACTAAGTTGCCCAGACTGGTCTCAAACCTCTGGGTTCAGGCAATCCTTTCACCTCAACCTTCCAAAGTGCTGAAATTACAGGTGTGCGTCATGATGCCTGGCTCTTTAATTCCAGCTTTACTTTCTTCACCCATCAAAGGTTTGTTTTTTGGTTTGTTTTTTTGTTTTTGCATTAGGGTTTCACTCTGCCCAGGCTGGGGTGCAGAGCCACAACCATGGCTCACTGCAGCTGCACTCCAGCCTCCAACTCCTGAGCTCAAGCTATCCTCCCTCCTCATCCTCAAGTAGTCGGGACTGCACCTGCCAATTTTTTATTTTTATTTTTGTAAAGACAAGGTCTTGCTGTGTTGCCCAGGCTGGTTTTGAACTCCTGAGCTCAAGCAATCCTCCCGCCTCTGCCTCCCAAAGTGCTGGAATTACAGGCACGAGCCATCGTCCCTGTCCCAAAGGGGTCGTTTTTGAGGACATTCCTTATTAATACTCCTTAACAAATACCCATAAATATCCATCTCAGAAAGAAAGAAAGAAGGCAGAACCAGTCTTATATAGTAGTAAATACATATTTACTGCTGATTCAAATAAATAAATAAATAAATAAATATCCCACATAAATATCCATCTCAGAATCTGTTTCTTAGGATAGGGGTCCCCAATGCCCAGGCTACAGACCAGTTTCAGTCCGTGGCCTGTTAGGAACCAGGAGGCACAGCAGGAGGTGAGCGGTGGGCAAGCGGAGTTCCCGCTGCTGTCAGGTCACCTGAGCCATTAGATTCTCTTAGGCACGGGAACCCTATTGTGAACTGCACACGCATGGGACCTAGGTTGAGGCTCCTTACGAGAATCGAATGCCACCGCTGATCTGCACAATACATGTAATTCGCTTGAATCATCCCAAACCATTCCCTGCCCATCCCGTCCATGGAAAAACTGTCTTCCACGAAACTGGTCCCCGAGGCCAAAAAGGTTAGGGACCGCTGTGGCTTGGAAACTTGACCATAGTCAGATCTGCTCCTAGGAGACAACTATGAAGGCAGCCCCCGCCCCCAATCCAGGCTCCTACCCACACAGGTAGCATCTGAGTGGGACATGGAAGAGCTGGAAGGAGTAATCGAGGTTGATCTTTCCCATGATTCAGGCTGTGGAGATGACTCCACAGTGAGAGAACGGGACCATTACCTGTCACCACCAGATCCAGGAGGTCACTGGGCTCTGACCAGAGCTCCCCACTTCGATACAAACAGCTGTACCGCCCTGCCGTGCGGGAGGTCATGGTTGGGATGTGGAACTTGACTTTGTTCATCGGTCTGGGTCGTTTTGGTATCTCCAAGGCAGACAAGCTTCCTTCAAAATACAGTTGGTACTCGACAGCCTGGTGAGTTCCCCGGCACCAGATGGTGGCTGGCTCTCCCTTTGGAATCATGAAGTGGGGTTTGGCCCAGATGACAGGTTTCGAGAGAGTCTCTGGAAGGGAATCAGAGGCTGGAGGTCCAGCTGAGCCCCTCCCCGCCCTGCTTCCCACCCCAAGCCACTGGTCCTATGTCCTCCCAGGAGCCAGGGTCCTGCCCTCTCTCCCCAGCTGTGCTGGGCAGATGGATACTTAGCCTGAACCCAGAAAAGGCCTCTGGGCAGTTGATGGAAGGACTCACGCTTCTGGGTGCTGATCCTCAGGCTCAGACACAGCCCTGGAAGACAGGAATAGTGAGCCCATGCACGCCTTCCAGCTTCCATACCCCTTCCACGCAAGAACTCACAGAGGCAGAGCAGGGCAGCCAGTGGAGGAGGCATTGCTTAGACTCTGCCAGGCGCTCACCGAGCAGCTAGGTGGGGACCCAGGCCAGTGGGCCAGGGTGACACACAGGATGTGGTGGGTGAGGCCTGACGCCCATGGCACCGGGACATTCACATTGGCCTTTTTCACAAGAGGATTCACAGTTCCCCTCCACCTCTGGCTGTGGGCCCAAGGAGGGGCCCTGGTCCCTACACCACATCTGACCACACCTGTGGTCCAATCAGCTCCTCTGACAATTTATCTGCTCAGCCTGAAACTCACTTCCGGGCCAACTTCTCAATTCTGCCCTGTGGAAGCCACACCTAGGGCTTGGAGGCAATGTCCAAACCAAAACAACAACAAAACCCACCAAAACCCTGAAGATTGTATACAAATGGGGTTTGATATTATTTTTAACCTTTCAAAATCATTTAATGTGGTCATAGAGTCTTTAGAAATCAGACAAAAATGTAACAAGAGAAAAAATTTAAAATACTTAAAATAAACCAAATTAGCAAAATGGATGGCATATATTACAAAAAAAAGATGCATGACCAAATAGATTTGTTACAAAATTAAAAGTTCGCTTAAACACTTAAAAATCCATTAGTATAACTTGACAAAGTCTCAACATGAAAGAGAAAAAGTTATGACTTTTTAGTTTTTTAAAATTTCTAATTTTTTTTGAGTTGGAATCTCACTCTGTTGCTCAGGCTAGAGTGCAGTGGCATGCTCACGACCACCCCAGCATTGACCTGTTGGGCTCAGGCGAAACTTCCGCCTCAGCCTCCCAAGTAGCCAGAACTATGGGTGTGCGCTACCATACCTGGCTAATTTTTGATTTATTGTAGAGATGAAGTCTCGCCAAGTTGCCTGGGCTGGTATCAAACCTGCAGGCTCAGGCAATCCACTTGTCTCGGTCTTCCAAAGTGTTGGGATGACAGGCTGAGCCACCGAGCCCAGCCTGACTTTTTATTTTTTAAGTTTTATTTTATTATAGAGATGTGGGGTACAAGTCAGGATTAACAATACAATTAGGCTGCATGGAGGTGAAATCTAGGCCTCCAACTGGCCCTCAGGAGTATACCAGGTTTATGAACAGGTATACTTTGTGTTGCTATGTGTCCTTCCAAAAAGAGGGTTTATTTATTTACAATTTTAAAAAAGTAAATTGTAAATATTGTATAAGACTGGTTCTGCCTTCTTTCTCTCTCTTCTTTTGAGTTGGCATCTCACTCTGTCGCCCAGGCTGAATGCAGTGGCACTCTCATGGCCACCGCAGCCTCGACCTGCTAGGCTCAGGCGATCTTTCCCCTCAGCCTTCCAAGGAGCTGGAACTACAGGTGTGCGCTACCATGCCCAGCTTATTTTTTAAATTTATTGTAGAGATGAGGTCTCACCAAGTTTCCCAGGCTGGTCTCGGATCCCTGAATTTAGACAATCCTCTCCCCTCGGCCTCCCAAAGTGCTGGGACTACAAGCGTCAGCCACCATGTCCAGCCTTTATTTTTTAAAAATTATTTACTACTGTATAAGACTGGTTCTATATTCTTTATTTGCTTATTTTAGATTGTTGGGTACAGGTGAGGATTTGCTACATAAGTAGGCTGCATAAATGAAGTCTGGGTTTCCAGCGGGCCCCCTCTCCCCTTGGTAGTAGACCAGGTACTCAGTATGTGGCCATGTACCCCTGCCCTCCTTCCCTCCCTCTCTCCCTCCCCAGCAGTGCCCAGTGGTCTGCCAATCCTACCCTTGTGCTCATGTGACTAGTGTTCAGGGCCCACTTATGGTTCTACCTTCTTGGGGACAACAGATGTGCTAATCCAAGAGACCGAGCAATGAAGGAGAGAGTCCTCCCACAGGCCCAAGAGGGTGAACTGAGCGGAGGTGTGGATTCCTGTATGCTCCTGGAAGATAAACAACTGACAACCATGAGCACAAGGACCTGGAGCAGGGGGAATCCCCCTCTCGCTTCACTGTCCAACTGCTCTGGGCCGTGTGAGGAGAAAGGGGAAGAAGTCGTTGTCCTTTTCTGCAAAATCATCCTGAGAAGGGAGCCAGGCATGGCTGTTTCCCTTCTCTTGACAGACGACGTCGCCCTCTTTCTCACTCCCCAAATGTGGCGTGACTCTTGCGGTTCAGAACTTCCTGAAGACGGAAGGGTAAGGGGCCAGCCAGGGCTAGTTTTCAAGTGCCGAGGCTGAAGAAGGAACAGCCTTGAGTGTGTTTGTGTCTGAGAAGAGCTTGGAAGGCCCAAGAGGAGGTTACAACAGAGGGATTGCCAGGGCTGCAGAGTTGTAAAATATTATGTAAATAACTGTGTAAGCTCTAGGGAAGGGCTTCTCATCTTCTGCCATATTGACATTTTTGGGCTGGGCTTTTTTTTTTTTTTTTTGGAGATGGAGTCTCACTCTGTGGCCCAGGCTGGATTGCAGTGGCACAATATGGCTCACTGCAGCCTTGACCAGGTGATCCCTCCTCCTCAGCCTTCCAAGCAGCTGGGAGTACAGGCACACGCCACAACATCTGGCCAATTTTTCTGATTTATTTGCAGGGATGCAGCCTCGCCATGTTGCCCAGGCTGGTCTCAAAGTCCTGGGCTGAGGCGATCCTCTTGCCTTGGCCTCCCAAAGTACTGGGATTACAGGTATGAACCACCTTGCCCAACCTGAATAATTCTTGTGTTGCCTTGTTGTAGGATGACAGCAGCATCCCTGGACTCCATCCATGATATAAGTAGCACAGTTGTGGCAAAAAAAGTATCTTAGACATTGGCCAATGTCCCTTGGGTGGGAGACAGGCAAAGTGGCCTTCAGGTTGAGACTCACTCCTGTAGGATTTGAGACCGAGGCTCAGCATCCTGGCCATGAACCCTTCATTCTCACCCCAGCACCAGGGAATCTCTCAGCCCTGACCAGATGGCACTGCCTTAGTAATACCAGTGGCCATGGCTTGTGGTCATTGTTGTCACGGGCAGAATAAAAATCATGAACTTCTTTCTAGACCCAGAGTTACATATGCCCCAGATATCAGTTTCCTTCCTTATCCCGAGGACTTGATTAGTTTCCAAATGCCTGTTCCACCCCATGTTTTAAGACATCGATTGTGACCATAGACAGATTCACATTCCCCTACCCCCTTTTTTTGAGTCAGGGTCTCACTCTGTCACGCAGGCTGGAATACAGTGACACAATCATGGCCTATTGCAGCCTTCCCCTTCTGGGTTCAGGAAATCCTCCCACCTCAGCCTCCCAAGCAGCTGGGACTATAGGCATGTACCACCATGCCTGGCGATTTTTTTAGTAGAGATGAAGCCTCACTGTGTTCCTGGGTTGGTCTTGGACCAGCAAACCTCTTGAACTGCTCAAAGTGCTGAGATAACAGGCATGAGCCCCCATGCCCCGCCCAGGCTCACATTTGATTGAGAAGGAAAAGGAATATTTTTACATCTTTTTCTGGTGCCTGCAATCCTCAGCTCCAAAGTCTGAAATTTTACTCTCCCAGCCAGGCAATATTCATCCATTCTACTTGTCTAGATAGTCTCCACCCAGATGCCCTCACAGCACTTTTTAGGAAAGTCATCAACTTCACGTGTCTACAACATCTTGCCCAGAAGCTACCTTGGAAAAGAAAGGCTACAGAGAGATGTTCATTCTTTTTAAAAAAAAATTTATTTATGTATTATAAAGATGTGGGGTACAATTCAGGGCTAGGTATGCAAACATTGATCATGCAGGTACCCTTGTTGATGAGGTATGCCCCTTTCTCCCTTGGCAGTTTCCCTCAACAGCCAGTCCCACCCCCGCTCCCCTGACAGTTTTCCACTACTGCCAATCACTTTCTTATAGCATTATAATTGTTCAAGGTCACCTTATGAGTGAGAACATGTGGAACTCAGTTCTTTGTTTCTGTGATAAATCACTGAGTATGATAGACTCCAAATTCGTCCAATTTGCTGCAAAGTCCAGATATTTGTCCTTCTTTATGGCTGCATAATATTCTATTGTGTATGTGTACCACATTTATTTATTTATTTATTTTTTTATTGTGAAGTTGTGGGGTACAGTTAAGGGTTAGGTATACAATTGCGTTTCATTCAGGCACCCTGTTGATATGGGATGTTTCCCCGTACCCAGACAGATATTTGCTACTGTTAATCCCATCTCCCTCCCCCCACCATAGTTTCCCAGTACGGTCAGTCATTTTCGTATAGTATTGCAATTGGATGTTTAAGGTTCATTATATGAGTGAGAACATGTGATACTTGGATCTTTGTTTCTGTGAGAGGTCACTCAGTATTACAGACTCTAGTTCCATCCAGGTTGCTGCGAAATTCATGATTTTGTTCTTTTTTATGGCTGCATAGTATTCCATCGTGTATATGTACCACATTTTTTTAATCTAGTCCTCTTTTGATGGGCAGCATGGCTGTTTCCAGGTTCTTGCTATTGTGAACAATGCTGTGATAAACATGCGTGTGCAGGTATCTTTTTTATAGAGTTATTTGTGTTCTTCAGGATATATTCCCAGTAGGGGGATTGCGGGGTCATATGGGAGGTTGGTATTTAGAGCTTTTAAGAATCGCCACACTGCTTTCCACAGAGGTTGCACTAGTTTACACTCCCACCAACAGTGTAGAAGTATTCCCTTTTCACCACACCCTCTCCAGCAGCTGTTATTTTTTGAGTTGTTGATAATTACCATTCTGACTGGGGTTAGGTGGTATCTCAGTGTGGTTTTGATTTGCATCTCCCTGATGATTAGTGAGGTTGAACATTTCTTCATGTGTTTGTTGGCTGCTTGGATGTTTTCCTTTGTGAAGTGTCTGTTCATATCTTTTGCCCATTTTATAATGGGGTTGTTTGTTTTTTTCTTTTCAGCATGCTTGAGTTCCTTATAGATCCAGGATATTAAGCCTTTGTCGGACCTGGAGTTGGCAAATACTTTTTCCAAGTCTGTGGGCTGTCTCCCTGCTCTCTTGATGGTTTCTTTGGCTTTGCAGAAGCTCGTTAATTTGATGAGGTCTCACTTGTCTATCTTATCACTTAAGGTATTGGTCTTTAGGGTTCTGGATAGGAATTTGTTGCCAGTTCCAATTTCCATAAGGGTGTCTCCTGCGTTTTCTAAGGTTCTTATGGTTTGAGGTTTTACGTTTAGATCTTCGATCCATTTATAGTTAATTTTTGTGTATGGTGATAGGTAGGGGTCCTGTTTCAGTCTTCTGCATGTAGTCAACCAGTTTTCCCAGCACCATTTACTGAATAGGTTCTCCTCTCCCCAGTAGTTTTTGTTGGAGGCTTTATCAAAGTTGGTTGATGAATTGAGGCTTTGCTTCCGGAATCTCTATGCTGTAGAGATGTTCATTCTTGATTGAGATGCCAGCTTGGACATCAAACTCTTAGGCAGATTCTTTTTTTTTTTGAGTTGGAGTCTCACTCTGTCACCCAGGCTGGAGTGCAGTGGCACGCTCACGGCCACCCCTGGTGAACTTGTTGGTCTCTGGCAATCCTTCCCCCTCAGCCTTCCAAGTGGTTCTTCCAAGTCAGAACTACAGGCATGCGCTACCACATGCGGTTAATTTTTTCATTTATTGTAGAGATGAGGTCTCGCCAAGTTGCTGGGGCCAGTCTTGAACCTGTGGGCTCAGGCAATTCACTCACCTCGCCCTTCCAAAGTGCTGGGATTACAGGCTGAACCACCGAGCCTGGCGTAAGATTCTTAAAAAAAAAACTCAATAGCTTTAGGGGGTACAAATGGTTTTTGGCTGGATGGTTGCATTGAACAGTGGTGAAGAATCTGGACTTTAAGTGTACCCACCACTCCCACCTGTGAACAATGTACCTGAAAGGTGACTTTTCCTCCCTTCCCATTTCCTAACTTCCCCTTCTGAGTCTCTAGCATCCATGATACCATTCTCTGCACCTTGGCAGATCCTTAGTTTAGCACCCACTTATAAATGAGAACATGCAGTGTTTGCTTTTCTGTTGCTGCATTAGTTCACGTAGGATGATGGTCTCCAGTTTCATCCAAGTTGCTGCAAAATACATTATTTCATTCTTTGTTTATGTCTGAATACTATTCTATGTGTGTGTGTGTGTGTGTGTGTGTGTGTGTGTGTGTGTGTGTGTACAACATTTTCATTATCCACTGGCCCCTTGATGTGCATTTAGGTTGATTCCACATCTTTGCAATTGTGAATTGTGCTGTGATAAACATCTGAGTGCAGGTGTTTTTTTTGAGTAATGACTTATATTCCTTTGGGTAGATACCAGGTAGTTGGGTTGCTGGATCGAAAGGGAAATCTACTTTCAGTTCTTTGAGAAATCTCCATACTGATCTCCATAGAGGTTGTACTAGTTTACAGTCCCACCAACAGTGTATGAGCATTCCCTTTTCACCGTCTCTGTGCCAGCATCTATTGTTTTTTTGATGTTTTAAAATAATGGCCATTCTGACTGGAATAAGGTGATATTTCATTGTGGTATATATATGTATATACATATTTATGTATTTTATTTTAAAGATGAGGGGTAAAATTCAGAATTAAGTATACAAGTGGTTATCATACAGGTAAAGTTTGGGCCTCCCTTTGGTCCCCACTTTGCCTGGTTTGAGATCAGGTATGCTTATTGAGGTTGTGTTCCTTTTCCACCCCCCTGAGCCTGGCAATATCCCACTACTTTCTTATAGTATCACAATAATTGTTCAAGGTTCTTTTATGAGTGAGAACATATGGTACTCTGTTCTTTGTTTCTGTGATAGATCACTGAGTATGATAGACTCTAAATTCATCCAAGTTGCTGCAAAGTCCATTTATTTGTCCTTCTTTATGGTTGCATAATATTACATTGTGTATATGTACCACATTTAAAAAATCCAGTCCAGCTTCGATGGGCAGCGTGGTTGGTTCTATGTTTTTACTATTGTGAATGGAGCTGCAACTAACGTGGGTGTGCAGGTATCTTTTTTGTAGAATGATTTGAGTTCCTCTGGGTATATTCCCAATACGGGGAATTACTGGGTCATATGGAAGGTCAATTTCTAGTTCTTTCAGAAATCACCACATTGTCTTCCAAAGAGGTTGCACTAGTTTGCATTTCTACCAGCAGTGTAGAAGCATTCCTTTTTCTCCACATTCTCACCAGCACTTGATGTTTTTTTTATTAATGATGGCCATTCTTACTGGGGTTAGGTGGTATCTCAATGTGTTTTTGATTTGCATTTCTCTGATGATGAGTGAGGCTGAGCATTTTTTCATGTGTCTGTTGGCTGCCCGTATATCTTCTTTTGAGAAGTGTCTATTCATGTCTTTTGTCCACTCTTTAATGGGGCTGTTTGTTTTTTTCCCTTTGGCATGTTTGAGTTCCTTGTAGATCCCGGATGTTAGGCCTTTGTCAGATATACAGTTGGCAAATATTTCTTCCCATTCTATGGGCTGTCTCCCTGCTCTCTTGATGGTATCTGTGGCTTTGCAGAAGCTTTTCAGTTTGATGAGGTCGCACTTGTCTATCTTATCGCTTATGGTATGGACACTTGGGGTTTTGATCAGGAATTGGTTTGTCAGTTCCAATTTCCATAAAGGTGTCTCCTGCATTTTCTAAGGTCCCTATAGTTTGAAGTTTTGCTTTTAGATCTCTATTCCATTTAGAGTTGATTTTTGTGTATGGAGATAGGTAGGTGTACTGTTTCAATCTTCTGCATGTGGTCAGCCAATTTTCCCAGCACCATTTACTGAATAGTTTCTCCTCTCCCCAGTGGTTTTTGGTGGAGGCTTTGTCGAATGTCAGACCGGCTCCGACCTGAGGGGGGTTGGGCCTGCACCAGGGAATCAGGATGCGGCGAAGAAGAAACGACTCGGAGGCAGCTCTTCAGGGATCAGTCTGGCCAAGGACTGAGTCCGTTTATTCTAAGTTTTACACCAGAATATATACCATTTTTCATAACCTCCAGCAGTAAGAAATATTTCTGCTGGGGACACATGAATCCAGTGACGCACATCATATCTTTTGAAATCTGCATCACAAGATCCACGTGTTCCAAACAGAATGATTAGTGTTACAAGGCTCATAATGATTACCATCACCAATATTTGTAAATGCATAACTGAATGATTTAATATATAATCTTTCATAAAACTCCCTAAAACTTCAAATACATGAGACTAAATGATAAACTAATAAAGCACAAATCACACATAAAAGAAGAAGACAGAGAGGTGCTAGTCTCAGTGTCTCGCAAGCTTTAAACTTTGATCTTAAAAGCCTGTCAGAGACACTGGTGCCAGAGCCCCCTGTAGAACACTAAATAGTGAGAAGTAGAAGACGTTAACTGCAGTGTTCGACAAACCCAATGCTTACTTTGCCATCGAAGTCTGCCGGACACTGAAGTCGACGCCTCTAAGCAGAAATCCAAAGTGCAAGGATATATCCAGAAATAAGTAAAAGTGCTTAGGTTTCACTCTCCAACAGGCCTGTGACTGGGTTTCATTACTACCATACACAGGCATATTAGAGGGCAAGTCTCAAGTAGAAGGAAGCGAAGCAGCAGTGCAGATTCACATAGTGTAGTATAATATGTGAGTAACTAAACTGTGTATATATATATTTTTCTAAACTTCCTGATAGAAAATCTGATCTAAGTAAATAAATCAAATAGTGGCTGTCACACTCTTGGACAAGGAAAAGCACCATTGTCATGACGATGGCTGGGGGCGGAAGCAAGCTGAGAATTTCGGCATGTAGTGAAACTAGGAACGTTCTGCCTGGCTAGAGGTAACAAAGCAAAACTATTAAAGCAATTCTGGTTTCTAATCTTAGCTATCGGGAGAAACTGCTTGCAGGAACAACAGCTGCATGGTTACTTCTGGGAAACAGAAACTTAAGAATGGCTAGGAGAGAAATGGAAACTTAGAAAGGAATGGAAATTTAAAGTACAGAGTATTTCTGCTGTAAGGCCTTACCTGAGATTTTAGTCTAACAGTTTAGAAGATTTTCTTTTAAATAATAAACTTTCATGTCATATATGCAGACTGGTCACTATTCATATTCCAACACTATAGGTGTTACTGACGCCTTTGTGTCAAAAGTGATCTCCAACATGGGCCTTCATAGGCCTCAACTGTATAGCCATAGATGTTGGCTTCCAACAGTCGAAGATGAGTTTGTTGAGAAATTGAGGTTTTGCTTCTGGAATCTCTCTCCTAGTCCTTTGGTCCATATGCCTATTCTTTTTTTTTAATTGAGTTGGAGTCTCACTTTGTTGCCAGACTGGAGTGTAGTGGCATGCTCATGGCCACCACAGCCTTGACCTGCTGGGCTCAGGTGATCCTTCCGCCTTAGCCTTCCAAGTAGCTGGAACTACAGGCACATGCCACCGTGCCCAGCTAATATTTTGATTTATTGTAGAGACAAGTTCTCACCAAGTTGCCCAGGCTGGTCTCGAACTCCTGAGCTCAGGCAATCCTCTCACTTTGGCCTCCCAAAATTCTGGGATTATAGGCTGAGCCACCACGCCTGGCCATATGCCTATTCTCGTACCAATACCAGATTCATTGTGGTTTAATCTGCATTTCCATGATGATAGGTGATATTGAGTCGTTGTTTATGTTTCTTGGCCATTTGTATATCTTCTTTTGAGAGGTGTCTAGTCATGTTTTCCCCCCACTTCTTAGTGGGGTTGTTTGCTTTTTCTTGCTGATTTACTCGAGTTCTTTGTAGATTCTGGATATTAGTTCTTTGTTGGATGTATAGTTTACAAACATCTTCTCCCATTCTGTAGGTTACCTATTTACTCTGTTGGTCATTTCTCTGGCTGTGCAGAAGCATTTTTGTTTAATTATGTCCCACTTTTTGTTGTTGTTGCATTTTCTTTTGGGGTCTTAGCCATAAATTCTTCATCTTAGGCAGATTCTGACCTAACATTAGAAGTTTTTCTCCCTGGCTGGGTGTGGTTGCTCATGCCTATAATCCCAGCACTTTGGGAGGCCAAGGTGAGAGGATTGCCTGAACCCACGAGTTCGAGATCAGCCTGGGCCACTTGGCGAGACCTCATCTCTCAAAAAAAAAAAAAGAAAAAAAGAAGTTCTTCTACCCCTGTGATAAGATGAGATTGCTGCTGCCTTGTCCTCCCATACTGGGGGTCTTCAATGTAGGACTAACCAAAGATAAAGTTGGGTGCTTCTTTTTTTGAGTTGGAGTGTCACTCTGTTTCCCAGGCTGGAGAGCAGTGGCTCACTCATGGCCACCCCAACGTCCATCTGCTGGGCTCTGGCGATACTTCTGCCTCAGCCTGCCAAGTAGCTGAAACTACAGGCGTGTGCTAACACGTCCAGCTAAATTCTTACTTATTGAAGAGACAAGGTCTTGCCAAGTTTCCCGGGCTGGTCTCAAACTTACAGGCTCAGGCAATCCACCCACCTCGGCCTCCCAAAGTGCTGGGATTACAGGTTGAGCCACAGAGCCCAGCCAAGTTGGATGCTTTAAGAAGTATAAAGCAACTATGCTTTCTGTTTTGCATGATTTAGAAACCCCAGCCTTATTAGATTTATAGGAAAAATGGGTGCAGAGGAAATAGTGGGTGAGGACCTAGGGTCACCTCTCAGAGTTTCCACGGTGATCACACATCTATAGAGAACAGACACAGCCCACACATGTGAGAAACCTAGTTACATGCCATGGTTTTCACTTACCCTTGGCCTGGGGGATGACCCGGATCCTGAAGCATGGGCATGAAAGGCAGAAGTAGCTACTTAGAAGGATATGGCAGGGCAAGCTCGTCTGTAGATGAGAGAGAGGGCTCCCAAATCAAGAAGATGTCTTGTCCTGCTCTCTCTCAATAGTATATCTTAATTTGCTCATCCTTGTCAGCCTAAAATCCATCCAAGGGATGAAACAAGGTCACTAAGGGATGGGGCCTGGGTCAGGAGAGAGCTATTAATCCTTTGGGGATAAAGTGACCAAAGACAGAGAAATACAATGGGGGCATAAAAACCCTGGAATTATGTTTTGGAAGGTGGGTCCCTTGTAGGACAGGCTATCCCCACCAGGGAAGTGTCCTAGGGACCTATTGGCACCAGTGTACCAGTAGGCATTGTTCTGAGAGGCTGCATTCAGCTTCAGGGAATTTTTTTGGGGAGATTCTTTAACGTGTTTGCCCATTTTTCATGATGGATGATTTATGAGCACACCTACCCACACCGTGCTGAGTATTCAGCAGTTTTTGACCAAAACCAGCATGACCTCCATGCCCCACCCTCCCTACTCACCCAATCTTGACCAGAGCAACTTTTTTGTTTCCCCAGATAAAAAAAGTCCTCAGAAAGAACCGTTATGCCCATCTGAAAGAGGTGAAACAAAAAATGGCAAAAGCCCTAAAAGGTACCAACATTGGTGAGTTCAAAACCTGTTTTGAGCAGTGAAAAAAGTGTCTCAGTAGGTGTATTGCATCAAACAGAGAGTACTTTGAAGGTGACTGAAGTTTAAACATGTAAGAATAAATGCACAATTTTTTAATAAATAAATTCCAAGTTTTTTAGGTCCCCGCCCATGTATTTTTTTTTTCATAATCAATATTTTTAATTATGGTTTTGTGGGGTACAGTTAAGGGTTAGGTGTACAATTACGTTTCATTCAGGCACCCTGTTGATAAGAGGTGTTTCCCCATCCCCAGACAGATATTTGCGATTGTTAATCCCATCTCCCCCCCTATAGTTTCCCAGTACCGTCAGTCATTTTCTTGTAGTATTACATTGGATGTTCAAGGTCCATTATATGAGTGAGAACATGTGATATTCAGATCTTTGTTTCTGTGAGAGGTCACTCAGTATTATAGACTCTAGTTCCATCCAGATTGCTGTGAAATTCATGATTTTGTTCTTTTTTAATGGCTGTGTAGTGTTCCATCATGTATATGTACCACATTTTTTTAATCCAGTCCTCTTTTGAAGGGCAGCATGGTTGTTTCCAGGTTCTTGCTATTGTGAACAATGCTGCAATAAACATACGTGTGCAGGTATCTTTTTTATAGAGTGATTTGAGTTCTTCAGGGTATATTCTCAGTAGGGGGATTGCGGGGTCATATGGGAGGTTGATATTTAGAGCTTTTAGGAATCGCCACACTGCTTTCCACAGAGATTGCACTAGTTTACACTCCCACCAACAGTGTAGAAGTGTTCCCTTTTCACCACACCCTCTCCAGCAGCTGTTATTTTTTGAGTTGTTGATAATTGCCATTTTAACTGGAGTTAGGTGGTATCTCAGTGTGGTTTTGATTTGCATCTCCCTGATGATTAGTGAGGTTGAACATTTCTTCATGTGTTTGTTGGCTGCTCGGATGTCCTCTTTTGTGAAGTGACTGTTCATATCTTTTGCCCATTTTATAATGGGGTTGTTTGCTTTTTTCTTTTCAGCACGTTTTAGTTCCTTGTAGATCCAGGATGTTAAGCCTTTGTCAGACCTGTTGTTGGCAAATACTTTTTCCCAGTCTGTAAGCTGTCTCCCTGCTCTCTTGATGGTTTCTTTGGCCTTGCAGAAGCTTGTCAGTTTAATAAGGACCAACTTGTCTATCTTCTCTCTTATGACCTATGGGTTTCGGGTTTTGTTCAGGAATTGGATGCCAGTTCCGATTTCCATGAGGGTATTTCCTTCATTTTCTAAGGTTCTTATGGTTTGAGGTTTTACATTTAGGTCTCTGATCCATTTGGAGTTAACCTTTATGCATGGGGATTGATAGGGGTCCTGTTTTAATCCTCTGCATGTGGTCAGCCAGTTTTCCCAGCACCATTTACTGAATAGGTTCTCCTCTCCCCAGTGGTAGGTGGTGGAGGCCTTGTCGAAGATGAGTTGGTTGAGAAATTGAGGTTTTGCTTCTGGAATCTCAATTCTATTCCATTGATCTATATGCCTGTTCCTATACCAATACCAAACTGTTTTGATGATTGTAGCTTTATAGTAAAGTTTGAAGTCTGGTAATATGATACTACCTGCTTTGTTTTTTTTGCTGAGGATTGTTCTGGCTATTCTTGGACGTTTGTGTGTCCATATGAATTCCTGTGTTGTCTTTTCTAGGTCTGAGAAGAATGTTGCTGATAATTTGATGGGTATTGCATTGAATTTGTAGATTGCCTTAGGTTAAGATGGACATCTTCATAATGTTGATTCTTCCAATCCATGAGCATGGGATATTTTTCCACTTGTTTGTGTCATCTTTGATTTCTTTGAGCAGTGTTTTGTAATTTTCATTGTAAAGGTCTTTCATGTCTCTGGTTAGGAAGATGCCAAGGTATTTCATTTTTTTTTGTGGCTATTGTGAATGAAACTGTGTTTTTTATTTGGGTTTCTGTTTGTTTATTATTGGTGTAGAGAAATGCGATTGTCTTTTGTACATTTATTTTGTATCCTGAGACTTTGCCAAAGGCCTTTATCAGTGTAAGGAGGTTTTTGCCAGGTTCTATTGGGTTTTCAAGGTACACAATCATGTCATCTGCAAAGAGAGATAACTTGACTTCCTCTTTTCCTATTTGGATACCCCTGATTGCCTCCTCTTCTCTGATTGTTCGAGCCAGGACTTCCAATACTATGTTGAACAGGAGGGGTGAGAGTGGGCATCCTTGTCTTGTTCCAGTTTTCAGGGGAAATGGTTCCAATTTGTGTCCATTTAGGAGTATGCTGGCTGTGCGTTTCTCGTAGATGGCTTTTACTATTTTGAGGTATGTTCCCCGTATGCCTAGATGTTCAAGGGTTTTTATCAAGAAGGGGTGCTGGATTTTATCAAAAGCTTTTTCTGCATTTAATGATATAATCATGTGGTTTTTGTTTTGACATCTGTTGATGTATTCAATTACATTTATGGTTTTATGAATGCTGATTCAGCCTTGCATCCCAGGGATGAAGCCTACTTGGTCATGATGGATGATTTTTGAGATGTATTGCTGAATTTGGTTTGCTAGGATCTTGTTGAGAATTTTAGCATCTATGTTCATAAAAGATATTGGCCGGTAGTTCTCTTTCTTTGCTGGATTTTTACCTGGCTTGGGTATCAATGTGATGTTGGCTTCGTAAATGTTTTGGGGAGAGTTCCATCTTTTTCAGTTGCCTGGAATACCTTCAATAGGATTGGTATCAGCTCCTCCTTAAATGTCTTGTAGAATTCTGCTGGAAAGCCATCTGGACTAGGGCTTTTTTTGTAGGAAGTTCTTTTATTACGTAGTCGATTTCCTTGATTGTTATTGGTCTATTTAGGGTCTCAATTTCTTCTTCTTCCAACCTAGGTAGGTTGTGTGATGTCAGAAAGTCCTCCATTTCCTTAAGGTTTTCAAGTTTGTTTCCATACAAGTGTACGTAGTAGTCTCTAATGATCTTTTGTATTTCTTCAGTGTCAGATGTGACTTCATTTTTGTGTTTCTGATTGTGCTTATTTGGTTTTTTTCTTGTTTTTTCTTGGTCAGTCTAGCTAGAGGACCATCAATCTTGTTTATCCTTTCGAAGAACCAGCTTTTTGTTTCATTGATTTTTTGTATTATCTTTTTATCTTCTATGTCCTGGATTTGGGCTTTTATTTTGGTGATCTGGATTCTTCTGCTAAAATTAGGGTTTTTGTGGTCTTGCTTTTCCAGCTTCTTTACGTGTCTTGTTAGGTTGTTAATTTGTGTTCCTTCCATTTTCTTCATGTGTGTTTGCAGGGATATAAATTCCCCTCTTACTACAGCTTTTAAGGTGTCCCAGAGATTTTGGTAAGATGTTTCTTCATTTTCATTTTTTCTAGGTATCTTTTGATCTCTGTTTTGATTTCATCATTGACCCAGGAGTTGTTTAGCATAATGCTGTTTAGTGTCCATGTCTTTGTGGGTTTTGGGGGGACTTTGTTGGTGTCAATTTTTATTTCACTGTGGTCCGAGAAGGTACATGGTAGAATTTCGATCCTTTTAAATTTGCTTATGCTGATGAATTATGGCCATTACGTGGTCGAGCTTAGAATATGTTCCATGTGGTGATGAGTAGAATGTGTATTCTGTGGTCTTTGGATGGAGTGTTCTGTAGGTATCAATTAAGTCCATTTGGTCCAAAGTCACATTGAGGTTTGGATCTCCTTGCTGATTTTTTGTCCTGATGATCTGTCTAGGGTTGAGTGGGGTATTAAAGTCCCCAGTTATGATGGTGTTAGGGTCAATATCTTTCTTTAGTTTTCCTAGAAGTTGCTTTATGAGAGTTGGCGCACCTATGTTGGGTGCATATATGTTTAGGATAGATATTTCTTGTTGATGGATTGAGCCTTTTATCATTATGTAGTGGCCTTCTGTATCTTTTTTGATTTTTAATAGCTTGAAGGGTATTTTGTCTGAAATTAAGATCGCTACTCCTCCTTTCTTTTGTATTCCGTTCGCCTGAAAGTTTGTTTCTCATCCTCTTACTTTGAGTCTGTGGGTGTCCTTTCTAGTGAGGTGAATCTCTTGAAGGCAATAGATTGTTGCCTCATGATATTTTATCCATTTTGCCATTCTATGTCTTTTCAGTGGTGCATTTAGTCCATTCACATTTAGGCTAATAATTGAAATGAAAGAGTTGATCCCTGTCATAGGTTCTTAAAGAGTTGTTCCTGTTTGTTTGTTGTCTTTCTTTGGGTTTTGGAGTTGGCTCATGTGTGTTTTTAATCTTTTGCCTGTACTCTTGTGAAGAATGTTCTTTTTTCTTTTTCTTCTGTGTTCAGTACTTTCTTAAGTGTTTCTTGTAGAGATGGTCTGGTGGCAGCGTAGGTTCTTAGAGATTGGATATCTGGAAAAGATTTCAATTCTCCCTCACTAATGAAGCTTAGTTTGGCTGGGTAGGTTATTCTTGGTTGAAATTGTTTCTCTTTAGAACTTTGAAGATAGGGCTCCAGGCTCTCCTAGCCTCAAGGGTTTCTGTGGATAAATCTGCTGCTATTCTGATTGGTCTTCCCTGGTAGGTAGTCTGGCCTTTTTCTCTTGCTGCCTTTAGGATTTTTTCTTTTATAGCTACTTTGTTTAGGCGAATTATTATGTCTGGGAGTTGGTCTTCTCATTTGTTGTCTTGCAGGGGTTCTCTGAATCTCTTGTGTTTGAATTTTTTCATCTTTGATGAGATGAGGGAAGTTTTCTTGAATGATTTCATGAAATGTTTGTTCCAGTGTGGCTTCTGTTTCTCTCTCTGCCTCAGGAAGCCCAATTACTCTTAGGTTTGGTCTCTTGAAGTGATCATTCATCTCTTGCAGGTTTTGTTCTGTCTTTTTGAGCTTCTTTTCTATGCTTTTGACAGTTTGGGTTAGTTCTGTGTTTTGGTCTTCGAGCTCTGAGATTCTTTCTTCTGCTTGGCTGATTCTGCTTTCCCTGCTTATTAGTCTGTTATTCATTTCCATCACAGTATTCTTTACTGCTGTTATTTCTGACATCAGCTCCTTCCTATTTTCCTCTTGTCTCTCCTCAATTATTAAAAATTCTCTCCACTAATGTCTTGGTGTCTGGGTTTGTTGTATGTGACCAGTCATTCTGGGGGCTCTTCATTGTTTGTGTTCCAGAATCTGTTTTCTCAGTGTCTGATCTCCCAGGGGTCTGTGTGAGACCTATATTCTTCTTTTGGTTTTTCTTCATTTGTGTGGTTTTTCCCCCTCCCTACTTTTTCCTTCCCTCCACGTCACCGTCTTCTTTAATTCTGTTATTCAGGGGTAAAGGGATTGGTTTTACTTCTGTTTGTTCAATCTCCTATTCTTTATGTATGCCCTCTTACTTTGTTCAATTCTGGAGTTGCACTGTAGGTTGGGGGTGGTCCTTTTTGCAGTTTTGAGATTTACTTAAGTGGGGGAGCTGTGATTCAAAATCTGTCTGCAGGTCCTGGTATTTGCTGACAGGTGTGTGGATAATCTGGAACCACTTCCCACTGCCTTGGAATCTGTCCGTGCAGTGGGGCTGTAGGTTTACTCCCTGAAATAAAATGTGGTTAGCAGAGGGAAGAGAATGGAGCAGACAGTGGGTTGAAGAGGGGGTTGGAGAGATAAAGGAGTAAGGGCGGAAACAAACGTGTGCCAACAAATGGAGAGAGAGACCTATACTGAAACAGATAAAAGCAATAGACCACAGCTATAGATGAACCAACTCCCATACAAAAAAAAAAAATAAAACATATAGTGATGCTAACATACAAGCTAACCAACCACCTTATTGGTGTGCTGTTCCTCTATACAAAGATATGGTTTACAGAGAGAAGAAAAGAGAAGAAAAGGAAGATGAAAAAAAGGAACAATACAGTAGGAATAGAATTAAGTCATTAAACTAACAGAATGAATGAAGCACACTCTGAGACTTTTCGTTTAAGTCCAATGTCCTTTCAGTTCTGATTTCTAGCTTTCTTTTCAAGCAGGTAAATTAGTTTGCAGTTAGGGTCAGTTGCCCCTGGTCTGCTGTGAAGGACAGTTCAGATCACCCTCCGTTCACCACTCTGGCCTATGTCTTTTTCAAGCTTGTTTCTCCCGTTTCGGTGTTGTTACCTTGAATCACCAGCAGGTGGTGCTATCTCAGCTGGTCGCCCCAGAGGGGGTGGGGTCGGACAGGAACCGACTGAGACCGGAGATGCATGCCTGCCTCAGGGCACAGGCAGGAGACTCACGGCGGGCAGGACGTCTCGGTCGCAGGAGAGGTGGCAGCGATCCCAGCAGATCCTCCCTGAAGGAGCTTCAAGGACTGAAGTCATGGATTGCTTCCGGCCCGGGTGGTGCGATGTGCTACTGGTAGTGGTGGTGGTGGCGGCGGCAGCATCTGCGCTGCAGTGGTTGTCCAGTCCGCTGTAATGCCCCAGTGATGGCAACGGCCAAGCTCTGTATGAAGAGCAGGCTGCAATTTTGGGGTCCGCAGCCTCGGGGTGAGAGCCAGAGTCCCTCTGCCATTCTCCTTTGCAGAGGGTTTCACAGACCAGGTTGCCCCGATGCCATCTTGCTGGAAGTCCTCGAAAGATGCTTTCCCTGAATCCCAAAGCCCCTATGGAGGAGCACCCATCCAGGCTACTGTAGCCCAGGCCCCAGCATCCGGGGCAGAGTGGTGCTTGTCCCTGCATGTATCTTAATTTGTTCCTTCTTGTCAGCCTAAACTCCATCCATGGGGTGAAAATAAGGTCACTGATAAATGGGTCAGGAGAGAGCTAGTTATCCTTTATGCATAAAGTGACCAAAGACAGAGAAATAGTTTCTCTGGAATGATGGGACAGTTCTGAGATTTCTTCTCTCCTTAGAAAGTTGGGGATTCTGTCTAAGTGACTTGTTGCTTGATAACATGTTTATGGCAAGGACTTTGGGAGGAAGTTTCTGGAATTTGCATCTACCTTCTGGAGCCCTGGGGATGAGACTATGAAGCTAATATCACCATGGCATGGGCCAAGTGAGTCTGGGTCTGAACTTCAGAGAGTTGGGTCTAGCCTTAGTTTCATTATGAGTTTCTGCACTTCTTATTTTATTTTATTTATTTTGAGTTGGAGTCTAACTCTGTTGCCCAGGCTGGAGTGCAGTGGCATGCTCACAGCCACTGTAGCCTAGACCTGCTGGGCTCTGGTGATCCTTCCACTTCAACCTTCCAAGTGGCTGGAACTACCATGCTTGGCTAATTTTTGATTTACTGTAGAGATGAGGTCTCACCAATTTGCCCAGGCTGGTCTCGAACTCAGGAGCTCAGGCAATCCTCTCACCTTGGCCTCCCAATGTGCTGGGATTATAGGCATGAGCCACCATGTCTGGCACCTATTTTAATAAAGTTATATACACATCTCATTTTTTTTTGAGTTGGAGTTTCACTCTGTCACTCAGGTTGGAGTGCAGTGGCATGCTCATGGTCATCGCAGCCTCAGCCTTTTGGGCTCAGGTGATCCTTCTGCCTCAGGCTTCCAAGTAGCTGGAACTATAGGCATGTGCCACTACGCCTGGCCAATTTTTTGATCTATTGTAGAGATGAGGTATCACCAAGTTGCCCAGACTGGTCTTGAACCCGTGGGCTCAGGCAATCCTCTCACCTCAGCCTCCCAACGTGTTGCGATTATAGGCATGAGTCACCATGCCTGACCTCATATTTTTTTTGACATTGTCTCTCTCTGTCACCCAGGCAGGAGTGCAATGGCACAATCATCACTCACTATAGCCTCAAACTCCTGGACTCAAGTAATCCTTCTGCCTCAATCTCCAAGTAGCTGGGACTACAGAAGTGTGCGCCTGGCTAAATTTGGTATTTTGTATTTTTTTGGTAGAGACAATGTCTTGCTATGATGCCAAGGCTGGTCTCAAATTCCTCAAATTCCTGACCTCCAAGCAATTCTCCCACCTCCACCTCCCAAAGAGCTAGGATTACAGGCCTGAGTCACCGTCCCTAGCATCACAATTCTATATCTTAAGTTCTTGGAGTGACAATCCTTGTATCGTTTTTTTGGGAGTGTTTTGTTTCCTCATGAGGCTTGCAATTTTTATTGAAGGTTCACATGCAATGAGTGTCCCTCTTCATGTATATTGTCCCGTGATGTGTAGCAACGGTGTGGACTTGCACTTGCATCTTCTACAGTTTCCAAGTGCTTCAGGAGGCTGTCACCAGTTTTATATTAATTTAGGGGGACTGGTGATTTCTATACTGCTCTGGAGTAAAATTCAGCCTCATATTCTCATGAAAGATATCTATGTCTGATTTTTCTTTTTTTTTTCTTTTTTTGAGTTGTAGTCTCACTCTGTTGCCCAGACCGGAGTGCAGTGGCTGCTCCCAGCCACCACAGTCTCGACCTGCTGGGCTCTGGCGATCCTTCCGCCTCAGCCTTCCAGGGAGCTGGAACTATAGGTGCGCGCTGCCATGCCCGGCTAATTTTTTGATTTATTGTAGAGATGAGGTCTCGCCAAGTTGCCCAGGTGGGTCTCGAACCTGCGGGCTCAGGCAATCATTCACCTCGGCCTCCCAAAGCGTGGGATGACAGGCTGAACCACCGAGCTCGGCCACTGTGTCTGATTTTTCATAGGAAGATTCGGCTTCCAGACTTGCAGACATAGGCACTTTTTCTTGTCATATATTTTTTGAGTTGGGGATTTGACTCTGTCAACCAGTCTGAAGTGCCGTGGCATGATCACAGCTCACTGCAGTCTTGAGTTCCTGGGCTCAGCCAATCCTCCCACCTTAGCCTCCCACGTAGCTGGGACTACAGATGTGTGCCACCATACCTGGCTAACGTTTTTATTTTTTATACAGATGAGGTCTCGCTATGTTGCCCAGGTTGGTGTTGAACTCCTGGGCCCAAGCTGTCCTCTCACCTCAGCCTCCCAAAACTCTGGGATTGCAGGCATGAACCACCGTGTCTGGCCTTGCCTGTCACTTTCTGAGAGGGTGACAGGAACAATTCTAAAACTGCTTTTCCTAAGAGGGCAGTCCTGCTAAAGACTTAACTTGACCCAAGTGATTTTCCTCCGCAGCATTAGCTCTGGAGAGGGCTTAGTTCACAAAACCTGTGTCATGTGGGCCTAAGGCCTGGCTCATTTCTCTGGAAGGTGCTAAAACCACACCCCAAGCCTTTACATGTAACTTCCTGTCCAGTATCCATCTAGTAGTGAGCACTCTCTCACAATTTAACCAGAAAGGCATTAGGTTTTCATTTCTGAAACTGGGTGATTGCCTTCTTTGGCCTCTTGAGAACACATATCTATTAATTTGTTTCTAATAACGTGGGCTGTAATTACACTAGAGTCTCATGTGAATTATTTTTATCTGTTGCTGTTTATGCTTTTAATTTAAATTTTTTTTGAGTTGCAGTTTCACTCCGTCGCCCAGACTGGAGTGCAGTTGCACACTTCCGGCCACCACAGCCTTGACCTACTGGGCTCTGGCGATCCTTTCGCCTCAGCCTTCCAAGTAGCTGGAACTATAGGTGCATGCTACCACACCTGGTTAATTTTTGATTTATCGTAGAGATGAGGTCTCACTAAGTTGCCTGGGAGGGTCTCGAACCCACGGGCTCAGGCAATCGACTCACCTCGGCCTCCCAAAGCACTGGGATTACAGGCTGAGCTATCGAGCTTGGCAGCTTTTTATTATTTCCAGATATTATTTGCACAGTTTGCTTTGAGTTAAGGAGTCAGAACTGTGATTAGACAATGTGTTCTGTCTAATCTGAGAAAGCAAGACTTCACTCATCATCATATATAATGTTAGCAGTGTTTTTGCTTTTTTTTGAGTTGGAGTCTCACTCTGTCACTCAGGCTGGAGTACAGTGGCACGCTCCCGACCACCGCAGCCTCGGCCTGCTGCTTCAGCCTTCCAAGTAGCTGGAACTACAGGCATGCACTACCATGCCCAGCTAATTTTTATTTTAATTTTTTATTATAAAGATGTGAGGTACAATTCAGGGTTATGTATTCAAACATTGATTATGCAGGTACCTTGTTGCTGAGGTGGCCAGCTAATTTTTTAATTCGTTGTAGAGACGAGGTCTCACCATGTTACCCAGGCTGGTCTCGAACCCACGGACTCAGGCAATCTTCTTGCCTCAGCCTCCAAAAGTACTGAATTATAGGGTTGAGCCACCCACTCGGCCAGCTGTGTGTTTTTTTATAAATGCCTTAAAGGTTGAGAACATTTTCTATTTTATTTTATTCAGTGTTTCAATTTCAAGCATTATTGAACTTCAAAATTTTTTTGAATTGTTGGGATAATCTGGTTGTTTTTAAATTGTATTCTATCAATATAGTATATAACAATGATTGACATTTCATGTAAAAACAATATTACTTTTCTGGATTAAAACTCGATGAAAATATTAAAAAAACCAATGTGGGTTATATTGATCTATGTGTTCATACTGGATATGTGATCATGGTTAGCTCACTGCAACACGCTGTTGAAACACATCATTATGTCCCCTATAGATGCATTTTTTTTTGGAGATAGAGTCTTACTCTGTCACTCCGGCTGAAGGGCAGTGACACAATCGTGGCTCACAGCAGCCTTGAACTCCTGGACTGAAGTGATCTTCCTGTCTCAGCTTCCTGAGTAGCTGGTACTACAGATACACACTAGCATGCTAGCCTAATTTTTCTATTTTTTTTTTTGTGAAGACAAGGTCTTGTTATGTTGCCCGGGCTGGCTCAAACCTCTGGCCTCAATCAGTCCTCCCACCTCAACCTTCCAAAGTGCTGGAATTACAGACATGAGCAAGCCACTGTGCTTGGCCAAACGTATTTCACTGCTCATATTTTCTTTTTTTCCTCCCTTTTTTCTGAGTAGGATTCTCAGTCTCTCGAGGAGCTGGTACTGCAGGCACCACCACGCCCACCTAATTTTTTGACTGATTGTAGAGACGAGGTCTCCCTAAATTGCCCACCCTGGTCTCAAATCCCTGGGCTCAGGCAATCCTCACTCTCCTACTACACAAATTCCCATTCTTTTAGATCTATACTTCTCCAAGTCTAACCTGTGCCTCCTCTCCCCCCAGGCACCAGTCTCCTACTAAAAAAAAAAATCACCCTTTTTTTTTGGAGTAGGAGTGGCACGCTCACAGCCACCACAGCCTCGGCCTGCTGGGCTAAGGTGATCCTTCCGCCTCAGCCTCCCAAGTAGCTGGAACTGCAGGCACGCGCCACCAAACCTGGCTTGGTTTTCCTGAGTGCTGGATTTACAGGCTGAATGCATTTCACTGTTCACATTTTCATACGAGTTCTGCATCTGATTTTTACACTCTTGATACTAATGCAGCACTGGGCTTCTTAAAAGCTTCCTTCAAGACACCCAGCATGGATTCCACTGTCCCTATTCGCTGTTCAGTGTGTTACTGGCAATCAGGTTCTTTCTGCACAGACATGACAGAAACACAACTGAGCTGGAGTTAAAAGCAAATAGACTTTATTGGGACTTCCTCCTGAGCAAAAGGGAGACAGTGTTGCCTCAATGGATGATCAAGCTGCTCCCCAAACAAAGAAACGGGCGGGTTTTTATCATCTCAGGAAAGTGGGGATTTTTCCAGTAATTAAAAAAAAAATGCTCACCAAGTTAACTCCATATTTAATAATCCTCTCCTGTCTATTTCTCCAGGCAGGGAAGTCAGGCTGCAGCTGCTGGTGTGAGATAAGAATCACGTTGGTCAGCTCCTTTGGAGAACTCTCATGGTTGCTGGGACCCTGATGGCACTAGTGGGTGTTCACGTCCTGACCCTGAGTTAACTGCTGAGACAAAGTGGGGGTTGGGGGAAGAAAAATAGAAGTGTAGGCAGAAAGGTCAGAGGGAAGGAAGAAAGAACTTGTGAAACTATTTTCAAATAAACTCATGAATGTATATGAAATGTGTGCACAGGAGTCCAAGCCCTGTATCTTCTGGCATTGTTCTCTCTTTATCTTTTCTTTTTTTGGGTCCAAGTACTAGGCTGGAGTGCAATTGTATGATCACGTCTCACCACAGTCTCGACCTCCTGGGTTTAGATGATCCTTCTGCCTCAGCCTCCCGAATAGCTGAGACCACAGGCACCACCATGCCTAGCTAGTTTTTTGACTAATGGTACAGTTGAGGTGTCCCTAAGTTGCCCAGACTGGTCTCAGACCTCTGGGTTCAGGCAATCCTCTTGCCTCCACCTCCCAGTGCTGGGATTACGGATGTTAGCCACTGTGTCCACCTGGTCTCTCACTGTCTCAAGTTTAGTTACTAGTGATCTTTGGAATCCCAAGTACTATTCTCCTACCACACAAAGTCTCATTCTTTTAGATCTATACTTCTCCAAGTCTAATCTGTGGCCTCTTCTATCCCCAGGCACCAATCTCCTTCTCCATCCCTCCCCATGGCTCACGACTGGTCATAAGCAAAATCTACCTACTCTCTTCTTTGATTTATAGTTATTAAAATTTTTTTTGAGAGGGGGTCTTGCTGTGTTGAACTTCTGAGCTCCAGTGATCCTCCCTTCTCAACCTCCCAAGGTGCTGGGATTACAGGTGTGAGCCACCACACTTGGCCTTCCAGTGTCTTCTTTGAATGTTTACTCTGATCTCCTGCTCTTTCTGAAACCAGGACATGGCCTATACCTGAAAGCCTCCCAGGTAGTCACTGTCTCTATATGTTCTTGCTATCAGTGAGTTTGGAGGCTTGGCGGTGAAATTGCTGCTTCCTGACTGCTATCCTCCTTGCTCCTTGCCCCTCTGCCAGCAGTGGTGTTAATGATGTCAATGTGAATGCCACCATTACTGGGCAGAGACTCACCAAAAAACAGGTTCCTCCTCATTCATGAGGGATTCCGCACCCGAGCACTGGCACTTCCTCTTGGATGGCCCTGTCATGATTCTTGGGCGTTTTCCTTTTTCTCTGGATGGACTGGATGGGTATCCTTCCATGGGGGATCGGTGCATGGCCTCGAGCCTCATACCTCCGCCACTCCCTCAGTCCTATCACTGTTACCTTCCAAATAAGCATAAGCATACGACCTCTTATTTATTTTTCTCTTTCTTTTTAAAATTTCAATAGCTTTGAGGGGATACAAATAGTTTTTGGTCTGGGCTTTAAGAGTACCCACAAAGTTGGGCAAGGTGGCTCACACCCAGTGCTTTGGGAGGCCAAAGTGAGAGGATTGCCTGAGCCCACGGGTTTGAGACCAGCCTGGGCAACTTATTGAGACCTCATTTCTACACTAATAAATAAATAAATAAATAATTTCCGGACAGGTGGTGGTGTATGCCTGTAGTTCCAGCTACTTGGAAGCCTGAGGCAGAAGGATCGCCTGAGCCCAGCAGGTCGAGGCTGCGGTGGCCATGAGTGTGCCACTGCACTCCAACCTGGGCGACAGAGTGAGACTCCGACTCAAATAAAAAAAAGACTACTCACCACTCCCACCTATGCACATTGCACCCAATAGGTGATTTCTTTTAATTTTTGAACTTCACCTTTTGACACAATTTCAGACTTACAAAAAAAAATTTGAGAAAAATAGTTAAAATAATTTCCATAGTCCCTTCACCCAGGTCCCCCCAAAGTTAGCATTTTCCCACACTTGCTGGATCATTCTCTTTCTTCCTCTCTCACTGAAAAGTTCGAGTAATTTGCATATATGAAACAAATAAAACAATAAGACAAAGAGAGAAAACAATGCATACATGATGCCCTTCAGCCACTAGCCACTTCATTTTATATTTCCTAAAACCAAGGACATTCTGTTACGTTATTGATGCTCAAATTAAAAAAATACCTGAAAAACAAAACAGACAAACAAAAACCAGCAACTCTTCCAAATAAAAGGAGACTAAAGAGACATGACAATTAAATGAAGTGTGCTCTTGGATTGAATTCTAAACCACGTAAAGGCTACTGGCAAAACAATAGATGAAGGTTGAATAAAGACCATAACGTGACAAGAAGCTTTATATACTTTTACAACCATGATTAAGTCAACCATGATGAAATCAACCATGAGTTGAGCAGAGGGCTGCAGGTGTCTGGTCATGAGTTTTGATGACCGTCGCTCAATCTTTAAGGTCACCAGGGCCGTCTAAGTGATGGAAGTTACTGTCTAACTAGATTTGGGTTTTTCCTAGAACTTCCTGTCTGTGTTGTGGGTAACTCCCTATTGTTTCTGTGATTTACTACATGGGTAAGTTTCACATTCCAGCCCACAAGTTTGTCAGGTCTGGTGTGCCTGGTCAGTTGGGTGAAGGTCGTGTACCAATAAGAAAGATGTGTGAACATTTTCCCTATTTTAATTTAGACCTTCCTAAGATAACCTGACTTCTGACTTCTAAAGTAAGTTAACTATGTCAGGCTTAATTCTGTCAGAAAGAATTGTTCCTCTTTCCTAATTGTCTGTTAAATCATTTAGTTATATCAGCATGGACTCATAGCCATTCATTTATTTTATGGTTATCACCCAGTTATTTATTTTGTTGCTCAAATTGTTTCAAGTTTTGCCATTGGGAGATCTTTTGGGTTGTTTCCTGTGTCCTTTTGATAAGCTCCCATCTGTTTTTAGGATTTCTTTACTTTTGCACACCACAAGGTACTCCTGGTTCATTTCATGTATTCCTTGCCCCAGCCCAGAATAGATTCACTTATCCAAGGAATTCTGACTTCTTTTATTGGAGAATGGTGTTTAAAAGCAAAAATCCAGGTAATCTGTGTGTTCATTGTTAATAAAATGCCAATTCTTCTAGACTCTCTTAGTGGAAAATGTGCATATGAACTGTCTCATCTATCAACTGTCTACCTATCTAATCTATCTTTTATCTATTATATATTTATCATCTGTCATATATATCTATCCATCTAATCTATCTTTCCATCCATCCATTTGTCATCTATCATCTGTTTAACGATCATCTCTAGCTGTTATCTATCTATCTATCTTTCTATCTACCTATTATCTAACCAAATCACACACATGGACATGAGTTCATATTGACAGCTCTGAAATCAACCCAACACCAGGGGGCTCATTCTAGCCTCATTTTTTTTTTTGAGTTGAAGTCTCACTCTGTCACCCAGGCTGGAGGGCAGTGGCATGCTCAAGGTCACTGCAACCTCGACCGGCTGGTCTCAGGCAATCATTCTGCCTCAGCCTTTCAAGTAACTGGAACTACAGGAGCATGCCACCATGCCCAGCTAATTTTTTGATTTATTGTAGAAATGAGGTCTCATCAAGTTGCCCAGGCTGGTCTCTAATCTGTGCACTCAGGCAATCCTCTCACCTCGGCTTCCAAAAGTGCTGGGATTACTGGCATGAGCCACCGTGTCTGGCCTTCATTTTTTTGAAATAAAAGGAATGAGGAGGCTATTATAGATTGAAGGAGATTTTAAAAACATATCAAAGGCCAGGCATGATATCTCATGCCTGTCACCCCAGCACTTTGGGAGGCTGAGATGGAAGGATTACTTGAGTTCAGGAGTTCAAGATCAGCCTGGACAACATAGCAAGACCTCACCCCTACAAAAAATTAGTCAGGTGTGGTGGTACAAGCCTGTAGTCCCAACTACTCAGGAAGCTGAGGCAGAAGGATTACCTGAACACGAAAGGTCAAGGCTGCAGTGAGCTTAATGGTGCCACTGCATTCCAGCCTGGGTGACAGTGAGACTTAAAAAAAAATATCAAATTGAAAATAGTCAAGTTTATTATAATGTTTAGGGATGGACCCATCACAGTCTTTTTTTTTTTTTCTTTTGTGTTGGAGTCTCACTTTGTCACCCAGACTGGAGTGCAGAGGCACACTCCTGGTTGCCGCAGCCTCGACTTGCTGGGCTCTGGAGATCTTTCCACCTCAGCCTTCCAAGTAGCTGGAACTACAGACGTGTGCTACCACGCCCAGCTAATTTTTGATTTATTGTAGAGATGAGGTCTTGCCAAGTTGCCTGGGCGGGTCTTGAACCTGCAGGCTCAGGCAATCCACTCACCTCGGCCACCCAATGCGTTGAGATTACAGACTGAGCCACTGAGCCTGGCCAAGTGACAGTCTTTAAACACACGAGGGAGTGATCACTCTAAGAGTCAGGAAACTTTTAGACCAAGGTGGGGCTGTGATTGGGATGGGGGAGATGGAGGGACTTTTGGCTGTAGGAAAAGTTCTATTTACTATTTATAGTACATTATCACAAAGTAAATCATTATTTACATTACTAAAATATTGTCTACCAAGGAATTTACCTTAAATTTTTTTTTTTTGGAGTTGGAGTCTCACTCTGTCATTCAGGCTGGAGTGCAGCGGCATACTGCTCAAGGCACCACAAGCCTTGACCTGCTGGGCTCAGGCTGTCCTTCTGCCTCAGCCTTCCAAGTAGTTGTGTTGGGAGTCAGCCTTGGAGGCCCACCAGATTGACTGGGCCCTGGTGACCCTGGGTCACAGGCTACAGGAAACTCATTGTCCACCTTTCCACTTCCCACTACATTGTTTAACCTGTCCCTTTTGCCCAGGTGATGACTCTGAGGCATGTTTAAAGGGCTTTCTTTTGCTTGGTTGTGGGTTACAGATCTTGTTTTTAGGGTTAGGATTTGTGACTAATACCTGGTAAAAAGAGGTTTCTGATTTTGTTTAGGCAAAGAATTGTTTTAAATATTTTTACTTATTATTTGTAATTGTAGTTATGGTGTTTAAAAACAAGGCAAGCTGGGCTCGGTGGCTCAGCCTGTAATCCCACGCCTTTGGGAGGCTGAGGTGAGTGGATTGCCTGAGCCCGCGGGTTTGAGACCTGCCTGGGTAGCGAGACCTCATCTCTACAATAAATCAAAAACTCAGCTGGGCATGGTAGCGCATGCCTGTAATTCCGGCTACTTGGAAGGCTGAGGCGGAAGGATCGCTGAAGCCCAGCAGGCGAGGCTGCGGTGGCTGGGAGCAGCCACTGCACTCCAGTCTGGGCGACAGAGTGAGACTCCAACTAAAAACAAAAAAACAAAAAAACAAATAAATACAAGGCAAAAGATTTAAGTGTAGTGAAAGTTTATATTAAGGTATATGTAGGTGATTTATAAGTTTGTTTTAGCACAAAACCATGAAACTCAGTGTTAAGCTGAGAAATGTTCCTTTTCAGTACTCTGGAAATAACTGGAAACAGGCACAGCAAGACAAGAATTACTGTCCCACAGATTCTTATATTAATAAGTATAGACATTAATGACTTTTGATTAACAAACAACGAGAAGTTATTAAATATGGAGTTAGTCAATTTATAGGACTGGAACTGCTTTTTAGCAACTTATGTCCTGTATGTCTTGATGTAATTTAGTGAGGTCTATATTTAAGTCCACATGATTTTAAATTTTAAGGATATGATTCTTTATCTTGTCCCAAGTATGGACAGACTTATTCACCTCCAAAGGAGTGAGGTAAATTCACTTAAACTCAGAGTGACATCTGAGAGCCAATTTTATTTTTAAAGTCGCAAGCTCTTGTTTTACTGCTAAAACTGTCTTCTTTAAAGCATTAACTTTACTTTTTAACTTTTGATCTACAATTTCTTGAGTAGCCAATGCAATAGAAATATTCTTAGATAACTGATTAGCAAAGGTAGCTGTATGAACTTTCTTAGATAGAGCTACAGCTGAAACTGTTACTGAAGTAGTAAAAGCTATTAATGCTATAATTTTTAAAATTCAGTAGCTAAAAAATTTTTCTGTCTTTCTAACACAGCATTAACCTTATATAATGTTTGTAAACCATTTCAGCATATTAATGGGATGACAAAGATATGGGGACCATTAAATAGGGGAGTTGCTTGAGAATGACAAATTTCTTACAAAAGGCCTTGGTTAAACAATTAGTAAAATGCCTTCAGTACAAGATATCTTATAAACATTAGCATGATAAATAATTTTAACAGTTTGATATTCACTCTAAATAAGAAATATATAAGGAGATTACAAGTATGCTCTAATATGGTATAACTGAGTTTGTCCAGCGGATTTAGACAGGCTGCTTGGCTGAAGGGCTGCAAGAGCTCTCCATAGATGAGGCTGAATAATCTGCCAGATGCCGTACTTGATGGACAGTACTGGAGGCACCTATCCATTGGAATGACACCTAGCTGTGGCAAGTGTATAGTCATTAAAAACCCCAGTCACTAATATATTCTTTTACCAGGCACAGGATAGTCCACCTTAGAGTTATAAGCACAGTCTCTCCATTTCAGGAAGCCAGTATGTTGCTGGATGAGCGACCAGTCCTTTTCCGTATCATTGAAGGGGCAAACAGGTATGCTGATAGGCGGTGAAGCCCTAGTCGCATGACTAGGGTTAGTTCTTCCAGGCATTAACATTTGCAGCCATCAACCATCCTGATAAGGGCTTTCTGTACTTAGAGACTTAAAGGTAGATATTAGGCAAGAAGCCCGGTAATTATTAAAAGTAGAATTATTATATTATTATATTGAAAACATTAGAGATATATAGTTAGGTTATAGCTTAAATTGAGAATTTAAAACAGGTTAACATTGGCAAAAGACAACAGTTTCCTTTGTTTTTATAATAGGTCTGACATACTTTTATAATAATTGATATGCTAGAGAGTGAAGCCCAGGTTATTCTCCACTCATCCTGTGGCAGGATGTGGCAAATACTTAAATATATTTCTTGTATGATTGAGTGAATAAACACAGAAACATGTAACTGGTTCAGGATCAGCAGTTGGCCTCACCTGGGCTGCCACTAGCCCAGCGGCATGAAGGAAACGTTGATAGCAGTTAAAGGTATTTCCCTTTGAAAGGCAAGTTGCAACTTTAAAGTCCCACCTGGCGTCAGGAGGGTTTTGTTTAAGAAAGGTCAAATGGCCGGGCTCGGTGGCTCAGCCTGTAATCCCGCGCCTTTGGGAGGCTGAGGTGAGTGGATTGCCTGAACCCGCGGGTTCGAGACCCGCCTGGGCAGCGAGACCTCATCTCTACAATAAATCAAAAAATCAGCGGCATGGTAGCGCATGCCTGTAATTCCGGCTACTTGGAAGGCTGAGGTGGAAGGATCGCCGAGCCCAGCAGGTCGAGGTTGCGGTGGCCGGAAGCGGCCACTGCACTCCAGTCTGGGCGACAGAGTGAGACACCAACTCAAAAAAAAAAAAAAAAAAAAAAAAAAAAAGGTCAAATGGCCCAGAGACTGACCATTTCATTAAAAAAAAGTCTTATTTAGCCAAAATTACAGTTTAACGATTTTGAAAAGAAAAAAAGAAGAAAGAAAACAACAACAACAACAACAGCAACAAAACTTTGCTCTTTTGTAACAAAGACAGGGGGGCTAATTGGATTTTGTCTTAACAATGGATGGCATTTAGGACTGAACTTAAGGCTTGCATTTGTTGCTTTAAGGCAAGACTTCCAAATTCTTTTAAGTTTTCCTGTATGCCCCTAACAAGAGGGGATGGCCACCCATAAGGAATTACAAGAGTTAAGATGCCTGTTTACTTTATTTAAAGACCTGTTTTGGGGCCTTTTCCTTTAGCAGGGGCTTTTGTTCACCCCCCCTTTGAGACTTCATAGAGAAGTTAGGTATTTAAATTCTCTAGACTACTATAGGAACAGGACCACACTTAGGGTCTCCCCCCCTTTTTTTTTCTTACAGTTGCTGATTGGGTTCTTCCTTTTTTTAAATTTTTTAGCAGCACTTACTTCCCTTGGATGTTTGAATTTCTTCTCATTCAAGAAGTGTCTAGGGAAATAAGCTCATAACCTGTCATTAAAATTTATTTCAAATAGACAACACATTTTCTTATGAGCATTTATATTTGTGGCCCCCCCCCTTTCCTTCAGAGGCCTACCATTAAACAATTTTAAAGGTTTAACAAAGTTCATTTCAGGGATTTGGATCCTGAGTGATGAAATACCAAATACCTATGTTTAGTAAATTTATGTTTCCAAAGGATTTCTAGTGACTATTATGCTAACCTGCAAATTGAAATTATACTGTTCTGGTTTTACATCTGATGGAGTTTTCCTCGGATTTGCCAAGGGGTGGGACAGGTTGCCACTTGGCCTGCAGTAGAAATGTTTGAATGCCTCTTAGAACCTATCTATAGGAAATTTATTTATGTCTAACCTGTGCTAGTTCTACCTGCCTCAATTCTTTATTCTTTAGAGAGTTTTTGATCCCATAATTATTTGGGGTGCTGAGGGCTGAAGGTCCATCTTTTGTAATTTCCTCAGAGCTGATAATGGGTGCAGTCCTGCCTAGCCAGTGATCAAAAAATCTCCCTCTGTCCGACTGGAGGCGTTTAGCAGTGGCATTATTTGCAGGCACTGGCTGGAAGTTTTGCATGACCATTATGTGGGCATGAAATTACTGGATTTTAGCTTAATAAAAGGAATAAAGTCAGGCCTACATTTTGACAGTTGTAGGCAGTGGCTGATTACCTTTTCATATAAAAGCTACCAGGCCTGAAGTTATTAGCATAACTTAAATGATAACCTTTAATTTCTGCAGCTTTATTATAAGTATAGCTTTTGTATTTCTGGACTATAATGGTAGCCTGACAGATTGTTTTAGACTATAATTTGAATTAGGCACTTAAGTAAATTCTACATAAAATTTAAAGGGAAATCTGAAAATGTTTGGAGACTTGTATCCAGAAAGGAATTTATTATGCCTAGATTGTTTATAGAATTTTTTGTATGTATATTTTTTATACCATTTTTGGCGTGCTTATACTATTTTATTATTATTATCTGTTTTTACTAAAACCTTATTTGTACACCAGTAACCTTTTTTTATATTTTTTTTGCTTTTTGCTTTTTAAAAAATTTATTTATAGATAACCTTTTAGAGTTATAATTTGCATTTACCTTTTAGTAACTGTTAGGTGAAACATTTAGATTTTGAAACACCTTTAATTTCATTGGAGAGCAGGTTTTAGGAGGAAGAAGTTCAGTATGAGCACAAGGGCTAAAACCTTAGCCTCAGTATTAATTAAGAAATTAATTTGGACCCCAGTTACATTTATATAGACGCAAGGATTTTCTGGGTGGATGGCATACAGAGTGCTGCACTGGGCCATGCCCCTTCCCCTTCAGAATTTATGAAGGAGAACACAGGCTAAGGAAGGGAGGGGGAGTGGTCCCCAGAAAGAATTTAAGATAACCGGTAACATTTTTTTTATATGCAGCAGACAATGTTTTTTTTTTTTATAATCTTAACAACAAAGGGCAGAAATTTTAACAGCACCAATGGGTTGGGAGAAAACACCACTTAAATAAGAGGAGACAAGATGACATCGAGAAATATGCACCAATTAAGTTTTTAAAAGACCACATGTCCCATTAAACAAAGCACAATAACTTAACCAGCTTTTTAGCAGATTCAAAGTGACAGACACCTCTTAGCAATTGATAGGTTGGTATACCCCCAACGCAGACTAACTATGTGGAGCCCTTTTTTTAGCCTCAAGTGTTTACAGAATTTCTTTTACTTGTTTCCACTAACTTTTACCTAACATGTTTGATGAACTCATACCATTCTTTGACATACTTCAACTTTCTATTTTTGCTCTATGCTTTCTGTAACCAGCCATTCTATTATAGAACAAAAATGTACTATATAATATTTTTTATATAATTATTTATATTTTTTATTAAAAACATACTTTATATTAACAACTTTTTTATATATATATTTTAAATTTCAGAGCTTTAACCAAAGCAATAAGTTTATATGCAGTGGAAGGGCTTAGATAGGATCCAACGTGGAACTATTAGGGAAATTCAAAGCTATACAAAAGGCACCCAAAAAGCACCTTAGTTAGCCTGTTTATTAACATCTTTTCTTTGTAGTTAGCTAGCAGGATTTATTTACATGATCCTTTAATCTTCCTCCAGAAAGAAGGTTGACACAGTCCCAGGTCAGATACAACTTGAGAGAAATTTATCATAAGAAAACAACAAAGAAGAATTTTCAAACATTCCCTCCCCCGTCCCAGCCACCCCTCTGAAAAGAGACCCACCAAGTCATGTGGAAACTTGAAATGGCTTTCCAAGTACATATGGGGGTGTGGGGGGTGAGAGAGGGCAAAGGAGGTGAAAATCTTTCTTATTTTGTTTACCGAATTTGCCTTGAATGCTTGCAATATATTATTGTTTATTATATATATATTTTATTTATATTACATATATTGGCTAAATATATATCTTATATTGCTCATATTACTTATTTTGGCTGAAGATTCTAGGATATACTTTTAAAATGAAATGATAGAACTAGTTATTAGCAGAAATTCTTTTGCAGCAGTATTTAGAATTTGTAAGCTTTTATACTCACCTTGAAAGTTTTTTTTTTTTTTTTACTGACTTGCTCATGCTCATGAATCCTTTTTGTTCTCAGTTTTCTCTGCCGAGAGAAGGGCAGGTCCCGGGTGCAGCATCCCAGGCCCCCAGGGCTGCAGACTATGGCTCACAGGCTCTGCCCTGCTCATTGGGGGATGGGGTGGGGCAAGGGTTGCCAGGTGCTGTGCCTCAGCCGCCCAGGCCAGGCTTTGTTTCCTGTGAGGCCAGGACTCTGAGCGTTGGCCCTGTTTGGGTGGAATAAAAGATTTGGCCCACGGGGGGTTTATCAGTTACGTACCTGATTTGGGCAGCTATAACAGAAATCAGGAAGATAATATGCTTAACCTGCAAAGCAAAACTTAGTGAGAAAGTGCTCTCAGGTGGCCATCCTACATTGAAGGATGGCCTTTTTTTTTTTTGCAAATGATTTCATTCAGATTATCAGCTTTACTTTACGTCTGAGAAATAATCAGCCAAGAGTTAGAGGAGTCAGTCTCTGTCCCATGTTTTCCGTCCACAGTAACACACATACAAACACAGCAGATAAAATAAAAAATGCAACCAACACAAAAATACACTTTTCTATGGCCGTAGAGACAAAGACAAAACCGATCTGAAGGCAAGCCCACACTTCTTGGTGCTGGGCTACCTTCAGATATTAGGACAGCGCTATCCTCCGAATGGGGGCATACCAGACGACCCCCTCTCACCCGCCCGCCAATGCGTCCAAGAGCCACTGAGTCCACGCCTCTTGCGCCTGGACCTCCTTTGAGCCTGCGCTTCCCAGCGCCTGGGCTCCCTCACAGGTGAGAACGGCTTCCACCCTGTTCTCCAGATGGGATCAAGAGGCGTCTCCCAAGATCCCTGGTCGGGGCCCCAGAGCGAGTCTGCTCACACCTTCCGACCTTACGGGTTGGATATTGACATGCTACAAAAAGCGCGCTAACAAACAAGTAACAAATAAGCAGATAGACAGACAATAGAGTGCACTCACCCACATTGAGACCCTGCAGGCTGGGGTTGGAGGTCTCTGGAATTCTCGCTGGGGCCTCCAAATGTTAAACCCAGAATTCAAAATCTGAGAGACCACCAAAGAGCCAGCTCTGATGCAAACACACAAGGGTCTTTATTCAGGCTCGAGTCTGGGCTCACGTTTGAAGCCGCAGCAGCTTCAGGGACGAGTGCGCCGATCCAGTATAGCAAGCAGTTTTTATGCACAATTACGGAGGGAGGGGAAAGAACTTTAAACTTGTTTTGACATGATTGGGTAATTTCTCCTCATGGGTACAGGGGCACTTGGGATTGGTCTGGTCTGCTCAGCTACCTGTGATTGACAGGGAGCTGCTAAATGGGCAGGGTGGAATGTCAGATAAGCTAGGTTTAGCAAGCAGGCAGGAGGTTAAACAACGCAGAACCTACGGGGGGGGGGTGGCTGGTGCCACCAGTCTACTGTTATCTAAGCAAAGGAATGTCCAGGAGGGGCTTATTGCTTAACATTCACACACTGCTAGCAGCAGTTGCGGAAGCAATCGGTTATTTTATGAGACAAACAAAAATTAAACTTAACAAAGTTCTAAGTACAAACACTGCAAACAAATACAGTGAACATGGGGTAGGAATTCATATAGTAATAGTTCTCTTAGAGTTTTTTGAATCTCTTGGGTCTCTCAATACATATTAAAGTTATAGTATATAAAAAGTTAAAGGGTTTAGATGTAGAATTTAAGTGAGTAAAACAGGTTTTATCCAACAACCGAAACTACCTTGAAGCCTGAATAACATCACTAGAAATTTCTTCTAAGCTGTTTTTTCCTTAGAGATAGGATGTTCCAGATAGGAAAATAATAAAGGAATTTGAATAAGAGAAAACTACCAAGGGGCTTGAAAGACCAGAGAGTTTTCAGGAAGTAATTCCTTGTCCGTGAGAAAAGAAACATCTGCCAGGCACTTCTAGAGAATTTCCAGGTGTGCATTCTTCTGCCAGATGGAAATATTCTACTTATGAACTGCTCCAAAACCATGGGCCAGAAACTGTTGTTCTGGTCCCCAGAGACTTTATTATGGAAAAGCCTGTTTCCCTGGATAATTTGAATAAGGAAGTTAAGTTTATAAAGAGTTAGATTTGTTAGAAAGATTATAATATACATTAGTTAATTTGAGATATAAGTTTTGTTTTAAGTAGAGTTGTTTAATGAGACGCTTTATAATTTTATAATTTGGGGATTTTATAATGGCAGGTTACAGGAACTGTTTTTTACAGGGTAACATCATTGTGTTGGGATTATGTTGTTTTGGGTGGAAATAGTCTCCACCCTTAGAGAGAACATTGTCCAAGCACGGAGAGGAATGCTTAAACTTAAGCAACATTTTAACATCACAAAAAATCCATGTAATTTGTTGTAAGTGATTTGTTTTGTAATGATGATTTTAACTTGCTCTGTGGCAGCAACTTGCAGGATTCCCTTGTAGAGAGAAATATAAGCTTGCTACTCCTCACAATAAAATGGCATCTGCATTCTCATAACAGGTGTCCAATCTCTCTCTCTCACAATCGCCTACGCTGTCTCCACCTTTGGGGTACCTCGGACTCTGTGGGAGCTGGACTCTGGCATAGTTGGACTACAGACGCACATCACTACACCCAACTAGCTTTTGTGATTAATTGTAGAGATGAGGTCTCCCCAAGTTGCCCAGGCTGGTCTCAAACCCCCAGGTTCAGGCAATTTTCTCTCCTTGACCTCCCAAAGTGCTGGGATGACAGGCTGAGCCATCGCATCCGGCCTACCTTAAAATATTTTATTATTATCTGTTTTTTTGGACTGTGGCTTTGTGTATTTATGTTTTAGTCCAATCTATACATTAAAAAACAGGCCAAATGGGGACAGAATGAGAAGCACTTAGCAATCACTGCTGCATGACAGTAATTAAGTCCAATTGGGCACTTACCGCCAAGCTTCTCACCCTGAGGGTGGGGAGGGAGGCTCTGATCAGGGCCTGGCTCTGCTCTTTGGAATGGGCTTCCCAGTTTATTGTTCTCCAATGTCCTTTGGTCTGCTATCAAGGCTCTGGGATACACCTTGTAAGAAGTTCTTCCTTTTCTACAAGAGACGACTTTCACTGACAGGTGAGTGCATGTCTCAGTCTGACTCTTGTCCTTTTTTTCTTTTTGAGTGGAGTCTCACTCTGTCACCCAGACTGGAATGCAGTGGCCGCTCCCGGCCACCGCAGCCTCGACCTGCTGGGCTCCGGCGATCCTTCCTCCTCAACCTTCCAAGTAGCTGGAACTACAGGCGCGCGCTACCACACCCAGCTAGGTTTTTATTTATAATGGAGATGAGGTCTCACCAAGTTGCCCAGACGGATCTCGAACCGGTGGGCTCAGGCAATCCACTCACCTGGGCCTCCCAAAGTGCTGGGATTACAGGCTGAGCCACCGAGCCTGGCTGACTCTTGTCCTTTGGGGGGCTGGGAGGTCTTTTGGAGTGCAAGCATCTTTAATTTTATTTATTTATCCCAAGATAATGGTTATTTTGCTAATATGGGTCCTATAGAACTTTGTGGGTTTTCTGACCATTTATTTCTTTGATGAGTCAGTAAAAATTTCTAATAAAATTATTATCACTGTTTATGTTTATTTACTATTAAAAAGGTTTTAATGTCACCTAGTATAAATGAAGATGGGTCAATTTGTCATTTTCAATGAGTCTCTCTGGGTGTCATGGCTTAGTATGGTGACTAAGACACAATATGTGCTAAGTACTAACTTTTTGTTTTTGTTTTTTTTAGTCAGAGGTTCACTCTGTCCCCCAAGCTGGAGTGCAGTGGCATGCTCACTGCAGCCTCAACCTCCTGGGCTCAGGCTATCCTTCTGCTTCAGCTTTCCAAGTAACTGGAACGACAGGCATGTACCACCACACCCAGCTAATTTTTTGATTTATTGTAGAGACGGACTCTCACCAAGTTGCCCAGGCTGATCTCGAACCCCTGGGCTCAGGCAATCCTCTCACCTTGGATTCCCAAAGTGCTGGGATTACCTTACCAGAGTGAGCCATCATGCCTGGGAGTAGAACCAACAACTTTGAGTCATCAAATGATCTTTCACTCATGTCATTATTCAGCTACAATGGTTTGCATTTATTCTTATTAAAAATTATGTTTTTGTCTTACCTAAATGTGAATAAAAACTAGGAAGTTAAAAAAAAGAAATTTGTAAGTTTTCTATGTATCAGATTATTCTCTACTCTGTTGGAAAAAATATACCCTACTTCTTTGCAAGACAGGATTTTCTACCTTTTGGGCATTTAAGCCTGTTGTGGGGCTATGCCCATAGGTTTTTATATGAATTTAGCTGAGAGGGTTAGCTTGACATCTTAAATCTTTCCAAGGTCTTAACAAAGAGTCATAGTTATTTCAAGGTTTCTGCCGAGGTACTATTGACATTTGGGCGAGATGATACATTGTAGCAGGGAGCTGTTTTGTACATTGTAAGGTGTTTAGCAGCAGCATTGGCCCCTGTCCACTAGATGCCAGTAGCATCCTTTCCCAGTCATGACAAACGTCTCTAGACACTCTCTAAATGTCTCCTGCAGTGTAAAATTGGTTGACAGAGCAACAGTTACATCCTTGATTTTCTTTCTCTTTCTTTTTTTTCTTTCCTTCTTTCTCTCTCTCTGTGTCTCTCTTTCTTTCTTTCAATTATCATTCTTACTATTTTTGAGTTGGAGTCGCACTCCGTCACCCAGGCTGGAGTGCAGTGGCACTCACGACCATCCCAGTGTCGACTTGCTGGTCTTCGGCAGTCCTTCCGCCTCAGCCTTCCAAGCAGCTGGAACTACAGGCACACGCCACATGTCGGCTTATTTATTTATTTTAGAGACAGATCTCACCAAGTTGCCTGGGCTGATATCGAACCCATGGGCTTAGGCAATTCACTCACCTCAGCCTCCCAAAGTGCTGGGATTACAAGCTGAGCCACCGAATCTGACCTCTTTTTAATTTTTGAGTTGAAGTCTCACTCTGTCGCCCAGGCTAGAGTGCAGTGACACCACCACGCTCACTGCAGTCTCAAACTCCTGGATTCAAGTGATTCCCCCTGTCTCAGCCTCCCAAGTAGCTGGGACTAGAGGTGTGCCACCAGGCCTGGCTAAATTTTTAATTTTTTGTAGAGACAAGTTCTGACTGTGATGCCTGGGCTTGTCTCAAACTCTTGGGTTCAAGCAATCCTTCCACCTCAGCTTCCCAAAGTGCTGGGATTACAGGTGTGAGCCACAGTGCCTGGCCTCAAACTCTTAATGCATTTTTACATTTTTTTGTAGCGTGAGGTCTCGCCATGTTGCCCAGCAATTGGCGAACTCCTGGGCCCAAGCAATTTTCCCCACTTCGGCCTCCCAAAGTGCTAGAATTATAGGCATGAATCACTGCGCATGGCCTTTGACATTCTCTTCATATAGTTCCAAGTCTGTGAAAACAAGAGGCTTTCTACTCTCTGAGTAACACATGCTGACTGGGACTCATGGTTTGCTGAATCCATGGGCTTCAGCCAGTTGAGTTTTATGTTTACCAAGGATCATTTGGACCTATTTACACCATTGCTATTGCAATTATGTAATGAAAAATTTAAAAAATATGTAAACTGACAAAAATGGATGTCAAGGAAGAGTTCTTATTTAAATTAAATTGAATACTTTGAAAAAGTTAGGCAAATTGCTATTAAGATTGTTGTTGAATTTTAAAAAATGAGAAAAATGTACTAAAAATAATTTTCTGCAGACTGGGTGCCTCACACAACAAAAATTTATTTTCTAAGAATTCTGGAAACTGGAAGTCCAAGATCAAGGTGTTGGTGAGTTGATTTTTTTAAGACTCTCTTCTAGACTTTCAGATGGCTGCTTTTCTGCAGTGCCTTTTTATTTTATTTTATTTGAGTTGTGGGGTACAAGTGAGGACGTACTCCATAGGTAAGCTGCATGCAGATGAGGATTGGGTTTCTAGTTGGCCCTCCCCCCCCGTTAGTGGGCCAGGCACCAAATATGTTGCCATGTGTCCCCTCCCTCCCCAGCAGTGTCCAACTAAAAGACATCTGCACACGTGTGTTCACTGCAGCACTATTTGTTGTGTCTTTGTTACTCCTGATCCAATAAATTGGCTGCTATTCCTCACAGCTAATCAAGACACAAGAGGCAGAGACTGGGAGGAGATGGAGTGTTTAATTTACATAACCAGGTTGTAGGGAGACGGGTTGGCATCATTGCCAAGAAACCTCTTCAAGACAATATAAATTCATTTTAGCAATTATACCCAAAATTCATAGCTCTTCACCAACCCCGAGTTTGAAGCCTATGCATGGTTTTAGCATGACTCAAAACTTACATGAACAACTTTTGATATGTGACCATTGATGTGGCACAAAGTCTTCTGGTCATGCTGAAATTCTTAGATAACATTTTGGAATTTACAATAAGTTCTTTTTTTTTTTTGAGTTGGAGTCTCACTCAGTCGCCCAGACTGGAGTGCAGTGGCCGCTCCCGGCCACCGCAGCCTCGCCTGCTGGACTCCGGCGATCCTTCCGCCTCAGCCTTCCGAGTAGCCGGAATTACAGGCATGCGCTACCATGCCCGGCTCATTTTTTGATTTATTGTAGAGATGAGGTCTCGCTTGCCCAGGCGGGTCTCGAACCCGCGGGCTCAGGCAATCCACTCACCTCAGCCTCCCAAAGGTGAGGGATTACAGGCTGAGCCACCGAGCCCGGCTTACAATAAGTTCTTTTACAGTTTTTTTTTAGAAGAAGGGGCAGATAATTGCAATATTTGGATGGAACCCATAATAGTGACAATCTTTTATTTTCAGAGCCCTGACCCCTAACAGTCCAATGTCCTTGCACTCACAGATGGAGAGAGGTGGGCAGTGCCCACTCCAAGCTTTCAGACATACTCCTGCTGGCCGTGGACCACTCTTCTTATCATTAGGTGCCCTGGCTTGCTGGCTGTTTTTTCCTCAGCACCAGCAATGGCTACCAGATAGGGAGGGCCAGTCGGGCAAGGCCATGCGGGGGTGGGATGAATAGGAACGATGTCAACTTTTGAATCCAAGTGGTTTTGACATTTAGCCCAACTCAGCAACAAAAGAATACACGTTTTAAAGATTTTTCTAAATGACTGTTTTAATATCACCAAAGTGGCCTCTTTCAACCTGTGACATACATCTTCACGTGGTCTTTTCTCTATGTATGCACAGAGACATCAGATGGCGTCTCTTTGTGTATCTAAATTTCCTCTCCTTTTAAGAAGATCAGTCAGATGGGATTAGGGCTTACTCGACTGCCTTCACTTAATAACCTCTTTAAAGCCCCCATTTCAAAGACAGTCATATTAGGAGATACTAAAGGTTAAAACTTCAACATAAGAAATCTGAAGAGAACATAATTCAGTCTGTAACTATGGATTTTTGGGAGAAATATGTTTTATTATTTTTTAATATATATATATTTCACTTTTGAACTCTTTAATTTTTTTAAATATATTTTTTATTTTAAAATTGTGGAGTACAGTTAGGGGTTAGGTATTACAAATATGCATTGTGCAGGTACCCTTGTTGATGAGGCGTGCCCCCCCATCTCCAGACAGATATCGACTACCGTTTATCCCACCTCCCTTCCCTTCCCTGTCCCCCCCCATAGTTTCCCGTCACTGTTAGTCCTTTTCTTATAGTATTACAGTATTGTTCAAGGTCCACTTATGAGTGAGAACATGTGATGCTCAGATCTTTGTTTCTGTGAGAGATCACTCAGTATTAGAAACTCTAATTCCATCCAGGTTGCTGCGAAATTCATGATTTTGTTCTTTTTTTATGGCTGCATAATATTCCACTATGTATATGTACCACATTTGAAAAATCCAGTCCTCTTTTGATGGACAGCATAGTTGGTTCCATGATCTTGCTATTGTGAACAATGCTGCAATAAACATATGTGTGCAGGTGTCTTTTTTATAGAGTGATTTGAGTTCTTCAGGGTATATTCCCAGTAGGGGGATTGTGGGGTCATATGGACGGTCGATTTTTAGAGCTTTTAGGAATCACCACACTGACTTCCACAGAGGCTGTACTGGTTTACACTCCCACCAACAGTGTAGAAGTGTTCACTTTTCACCACATCCTCTCCAGCATCTGTTATTTTTCAAGTTATTGATAATGGCCATTCTGACTGGAGTTAGGTGGTATCTCAGTGTAGTTTTAATTTGCATCTCCTTGATGACTAGTGAGGTTGAACATTTCTTCATGTATCTGTTGGCCACTCGGTATGTCTTCTTTTGACAAGTGTCTGTTTATATCTTTTGCCCACTTTGTAATGGGGTTGTTTGCTTTTTTCTTTTCAGCACGTTTGAGTTCCTTGTAGATCCAGGATGTTAGGCCTTTGTCAGACATGGAGTTGGCAAATATTTTTTCCCAGTCTGTGGGTTGTCTCCCTGCTCTCCTGATGATTTCTTTGGCTTTGCAGAAGCCTGTCAGTTTAATGAGGTCCCACTTGTCTATCTTACCTCTTATGGCCTGGGCACTTCGGGTTTTGTTCAGGAATTGGATGCCAGTTCCAACTTCCATAAGGGTGTGTCCTGCATTTTCTAAGGTTCTTATGGCTTGAGGTTTTACATTTAGGTCTCTGATCCATTTTGAGTTAAATTTTGTGTATGGGGATAGATAGGGGTCTTGTTTGAGTCTTCTGCATGTAGTCAGTCAGTTTTCCCAGCACCATTTACTGAATAGGTTCTTCTCTCCCCAATGGTGGATGGTGGGTGCTTTGTCAAAGATGAGTAGGTTGAGAAATTGGGGTTTTGTAAGAAAACTTTTGTAAAATTTTTTTTGCTTATAAGCAAAATTAGAGCATTTCTAGCTGATATAAAATCCACTCTTCTAATAGAGATGAGGCATCCTGCATAAATGCATAGTTCATGCATCATAAGTACAAGAGAAGAAAAAAAAGTGTGGCCATTTTGCCTTCTTCCTCACTCCTCATCCTGGACCTTCTGCATCTGGCCATAGCATGGACTGTTTTGTCCTTGCTGGGCTCTCCTTTCCCTGCATAATCACTAAAGCCCAGACTCCTCCAATGGAGTTGAGGGTGTGGAAAGGAGGCAAGTCCCACTTTCTCATCCCAGAATCATTCTTTTCTTCTCTCTTCTCTGGTACAGAACTCACCCACATAGACCTTGGGTGCACAGGGCAACCCAGAGACAGGCAGTTGGCTCCAACTGCAGGGCCTTGAAGACATCTCTTTTTTTTGAGTTGGAGTCTCACTCCTTTGCCCAGGCTGGAGTGCAGTGGCATGCTCATGGCCATCCCAGCATTGACCTACTGGGCTCGGGCAATCCTTTCGCCTCAGCCTTGCAAGCAGTTGGAACACAGTGCACCTGGCTAAGTTTTTTTATTTATTGTAGAGACGAAGTCTCGCCAAGTTGTCTGTGCTGGTCTCAAACCCGGGTTTAGGCAATTCACTCACCTTGGCCTCCCAAAGTGCTGGGATTACAGGTTGAGCCACTGAGACCAACCCAGAGCCATCTTGAGGAGTGTAGTTTATGCTAACCAGATCTGAATTAATTCTTCCTATAAGTCAAGCACTGTTCTGAGTGGTTTCCAATCTTTCATTCATTGAATTCTTATTATTCCCCAATAAGATTGGTAGTATTGTTTCACCATTTTGCAGATAAGGAAATTGAGGTACAAAGCAGTTGAATACATGCCATTTTTTTTGAGTCAGGCTCTCACTCTGTCACTTAGGCTGGAGTCCAGTGGCATGATCAGGGCTCACTGCAGCCTCAACCTGCTGGGCTCAGGTGATCCTTCCATCTCAGTCTTCCTAGTAGCTGGAACTACAGGTGCATGCCACCACACCTGGATAATTTTTTGATTTATTGTAGAGATGAGGTCTCACCAAGTTCTCCAGGTTGGTCTCGAACTTCTGGGCTCAGGCAATACTCTCACTTCCGCCTCCCAAAGTGCTGGGATCACAGGTATGAACCACTGCACCTGACTTATTATTACTATTATTACTATTTACTTATTTATTTTTTTGAGTTGGAGTCTCACTGTGTCTCCCAGGCTGGAGTGCAGTGGCATGCATGCTCATGGCCACCCCAGTGTCGACCTGCTGGGCTCTGGCAATCTTTCTGCCTCAGTCTTCCAAGTAGCTAGAACTACAGGTGCATGCTACCATTCCTGGCTAATTTTTGATTTTTGATTGTAGAGACGAGGTCTTGCTAAGTTGCCCGGGTTCATCTTGAACCTGTGGACTCAGGCAATCCACTTGCCTTGGCCTCTCAAAGTGCTGGGATTACAGGCTGAGCCATCTAGCCTGGCCAAATTCTTTTTTTGAGTTGGAGTCTCACTCCGTTACCCAGTCTGGAGTGCTGTGGTATGCTCACAGCTACCACAGCCTCAACCTGCTGGGCTTAGGTGATCCTTCCACCTCAGCCTTCCAAGTAGCTGGAACTACAGACACACACCACCATACTTGCTTAGTTTTTGTGATTTATTGTAGAGATGAGGTCTCACCAACTTGCCCAGGCTGGTCTCAAACTCCAAGGCTCAGGCAATCTTCTTGCCTTGGCCTCCTAAAATGCTGGGATTATAGGCTGAGAACCATGCCCGGTCTATTATTTTTAATAACAGCTAGTCTCACACTAAATAATACAAAAATGCCTTCTGAGTTCAATATGGATGGTTTATTGTTTTTAAATTGCTTATATGATAAACTCTTCTTGTTGATGAACCAGCTTCATGAAACTGGAATCCCAATGAAAGATAAACTCATCTGAAGAGAAAGATGCCTCTCCCAGTGAGTTATCCATTCTTCTAGATTCATTTTGGAGTACACCAGTCCCTTGGGGCACAGTGGAACATCTTAAGCTCTATAGTGGTTAAATAATATAGAAGTATATATTATATTTTTTAATAATATATAAAAATAATTGCCAATGTTTATATTTTCCTTGTATTAAAATCCCATGGAAATGGGGTTTTTGAAGCAAATAGGATAATCCTTCTACAGGACTATGACTTTTACTCTTGTCATTTATGGATGAATAAAACATATACTGTAAGACAAAAGGGGGGAGGTCACTGAATATGTTTGGCATGCTTACCAATTTTTTGTGTTTAATAAAGACACATTAAAAATATAAAAGAAGAGAAAATTAAGAAAATAAAAAGGATAGAGGAAATCAAAAGGCAGATAAAGATGGAAAATCACAATGAATATGCATAAAGGTAGGGTGCAGATAGTGTCAGATCCATGTAAGAAAACACCCTTCGATTGGTTTGGAAATGGATCTTCTTAGTGCTGCTGTCTCCCTTGCGTCCTCCAAGGAGTTTTGTTGGCCTCCACAAGTCCTGACCCATCTCTGCCTTCAGGCATTTACCTGCAGCCACTGGGTGTTTGTCCAAAGGTCCATTCCGCCTGACATTTTTGTTTTCCCCAGCTTGGCTCGGCCAAGTTTGGCCAGCCCTCCTGGTGTGGCATCCTTTGGCTGTGCCAGTGTTCGGCCAATACTGCCAAGAGAGCCATGAGGACCAGTCCAGCCATGCCGAGGCGGATCAAATTCCCCAGTGTGTAATCTTGATTCATGGCATCTAGAGACATAAATCAGAGAGGTAAATGATTGTTGGTTGCATTCCAGTTCATCCCAACCCCAGTAACAGGAGGTCATGTCCCTATTCACTTGCTAAAATGTGGTTCCCTCAGACCTCCTCTTCGAGGAGTTCATGTTTCACAAGCATGGTACTTATCAGTCTAAAGCCTGCGTCCAAGGGCAGGGGGATGTGGCTCCCAGGGGAATCTTATAAACAGAGAAGGGTGTCATGATGGGGGGTTGTGTTTTCTTTTCATTCTCTCCTCCAACTTGGTGATTTCGCCAAATATCTAATCGCTTCTCTACTATACCTCCAAATAACCAGAACCCCAAATTCTCTTATCTGTCCTCACCTTACAGAAAGTTTGTGTTTCTTTCATACAAAGCAAAGGATACAGAACCATTGGTACCTGGGAAGTAAGTGGGAGGCAAATTTCAGATAAACTTAGGTAAACTGTATCTCCACTATTGTGTGACCTTTGCTTGACATTACTTTTCTCTGTAACTTTTTTCTTTCTTTGTTTGTTATAATGACTAAATAGTCTATGTTATTCTCAAGGATGTCCTATACTAACACTGAAATTATGATGCTTGAAAATCCTAGTAAATATCCTCCTTTAAAAATACAAAAATCAATTCCAAATAGAAAATGCGAAATGTTTCAAGTTGAGAAAATAATACAGAAAGAAATAATAATGAGGCTGGAATAGGAGATAATTTTTTTTGGAGTAGCATGATCATAGTCATCACAGCCTCAATCTCTTGGGTGCAGGTGAGTCTTCTGCCTCAGCCTCCTAAGTAGTCAGTTGGGACTACAGATGCATGCCACCAGGTCTGGCCAATTAATTTTTTGTAGAGATCAGGCCTCACTATGTTACCTCATCTTGAACTCCTAGGCTCAAGTAAAACTCTTGCCTTGGCCTCCCAAAGTGCTGGCATTTACAGGTATGAGCCACTGCACCTGGCCAAACAGGAGATAATTTCTAAAACAAGATACAGTGGATACTCTAAAGGAAGAGATTAACAAATTCAACCAAGTTAAGTTTTGTTTTATTGACTGAGTTGGAGTCTCACTCTATTGCTCAGGCTGGAGTGCAGTGGCACGCTCATGGCTACTATAGCCTTGACCTGCTGGGCATAGGCAATCCTTTGCCTCAGCCTTCCAAGTAGCTTGAACTACAGGTGCATGCCACCATGCTCTATTAATTTTTTGATGTATTGTAGAGATGAGGTCTTGCCAATTTGTTTAGGCTGGTCTTGAACCCCTGGACTCAGGCAATCATTGCCTCTGCCTCCCAAAGTGCTGGAATTATAGGTGTGAGTCACCATGCTCAGCCAAATTAAGTTTGAAAACTAATTTCCATCAAAAGAAATCATAGGGAAAGGGAAAAACAAATTTATGACACCTATAACTAAAAAAGAAAGAATCAAGAATTAAAAAATATCCCACTATACATCAAATCCAACCAATTAACACAAGTGAGACTATATAAGAATGGGAAAAACACATGAACAAGCATTTCACAAAGAGATGAGTTAAATATACGTGTCAATATGTGCTTAACTATCAGTCAAGGAAAGGTAAATTAAAGCTAAAACAAGCTATCTTTTCATGCTCTTGATTTAAAAATATTAAATCCCTAACAAATCACAGTGATGGGAAGAATACGAAGCAGAAAGCATTCTCATACACTGCTGATAGGAGTGTGAATTGGTACAATCTCCTTGGAAGACTGTTGGCATCATGTGGCATCAACAGTCATGTGCATATCCTATAAATCAGCAATTCTGCTCATTAGGTATGTCCTAAAGGAGAGAGTCAGCAAACCTTGGCCCATAGGTCAAATCCAGCTCACTGCCTGTTTTTGTATGGTCCATGAGCTAAACATGTTTTTTGTAAGTCATTGAAAAAAACTAAAAGAAGAATATTAATATTTCAGGACATGCAAAAATGTTATGACATTCAAATATCAGCACCCTTAAAGATTTATTGTAATACAACATGCTTATTCATTTACATCTTGCCTGCAACTGCATTCGTTCTGTGGAAGTTGCATTGAGGAGATGCCACTGAGATCGTAAGATTTGCAGAGTTGAAGATATTTATGCTTTGGCCTGTTATTGAAGAAGTTTGCCAGTCTTTGTGCTAATAGAACATAGGTGCTTAGATACAATAGGACACTTGCACAAGTCTTTTCATATTAACCTTGTTTGTGATAGTGAAACCACTGGATAATACAAATTCATATCAGCATTACTTTGAAAAAAATTTTTTTTGAGTTGGAGTCTTACTCTGTTGTCAGACTGGACTGGGCTCAGGTGATCCTTCCACCTCAACCTTCCAAGCAGCTGGAACTACAGGTGTGTGGCACCATGCCCCACTCATTTTTTGATTTATTGTAGGGATGAGGTCTCTCTAAGTTGCCCAGGCTGGTCTAGAACCCCTGGACTCAGACAAACCTCTCACCTCAGACTCCCAAAGTGCTGGGATTATAGGCATGAGCCACTGTGCCCAGCCCACATCAGCATTACTTTTGATAAAATGTTATACACTCTCTCAATAGAAGACTTATTGCCATTGAAAATGGATGAAATTCAGGTGAAATAATCAAAATAAATACATCTTTTACATATAAAGATAAACAAAAACAAATATGCGTGTGTGTATCCTGTAGTCCATTTACACCAATTGCAAACTGAACCAAAGTAAACAATTCATTGTCTAGAGACATGTGGATCCCAAAAATGCATTAAAAATAAAGGCAAGATCCATCCCCCAAACAACATTGTTTCTCTCCAGGGAAAGTAGGAGGAGACTTCTATGGGGAATGGGGTTTAGGGTCCTACAGCGATTGCAATTCTTTTTTTTTCTTTGAAAGCAGGATTGTTGAGAGGACAGAAAAGTTTCCACAGTGGGAGGGGACCTGAGGGGTTGCCCAATTCTTTGTTTCTTAATGTGGGCGATAGTCTACAAATGTATGTATCCATATAACATGCTATGATTCACCATATCAAGATGTTAAAAATCACATAATACGTGCAGAAAGAAGTATTTAGTAACATTAACTCTCTCAATAGAGGGATAGATGAGTGAATAGGGGGAGAGAGGGAGAAAGAGAGAGGGAGGAGGGAGACAGACAAGGAGAGAGGTGGAAGGGAGAGAGGAGAGAGAGAGGATAAAGGGAGGGAGAGAGGAGAAAGAGAGAGATTTGGCCTGTGGGCATGTTATCTCATAGTCTGCTGACCTCTCCTTTATTATATAACTACACGAGTGGACTTGCTAGTTACAGGATGTGCACAGCATACTAGGTGATGCCAAACTGATTTTCAGAGACATTGTACCGATTCATACTTTTGTGAACTGTGTATGAGTGTACCTTTTACTCTCCATCCTTCCCATCACTATGTTCAGAGTTTTTAAAATATACATTGAGTTGGAGTCTCACTCTGTCGTCCAGGCTGGAGTGCAGTGACACACCCACGGCCACCCCAGCGTCGACCTGCTGGGCTCTGGCGATCCTTCTGCCTCAGCCTTCCAAGTAGCCAGAACTACAGGTGTGTGCTACCACGCTAATTTTTTTTTGGCTAATTTTTTATTTACAGTAGAGACGTCTTGCAAGTTGCCCTGGCGGGTCTTGAACCTGCGGGCTCAGGCAATCCACCCACCTCGGCCTCCCAAAGTGCTGGGATTATAGGCTGAGCCTCCGAGCCTGGCCAGAGTTTAATATTTTTAAATCAAATATTTGGGAATGAGATGGGAAGACATCTCATCGTAGTTTTATTTTGCCTTTTCCTGATTGACAATTAAGTACCTATCAATATGCATATTAACATTTGTCTTGCCTCTTTAGCTAGATTGTTTATGGGTTCTGCCCATTCTTCTGCAGCCTGCTTTTTTTTTTGAGTTGGAGTCTCACTCTATCGCCCAGACTGGAGTGCAGTGGCATGCTCCTGGCCACTGCAGCATCGACCTGCTGGGCTCCAGTGATCCTTCCACCTCAGGCTTTCAAGTAGCTAGAACTACAGGTGCACGCTACCACGCCTGGCTAGTTTTTAAAAAAAAATTTATTGTAGAGATGAGGTCTCGCCAAGTTGCCTGGGCGGATCTTGAACCCGCGGGCTCAGGCAGTCTACTCACCTCAGCCTCCCAAAGCACGGGATTACAGGCTGAGCCACCGAGCCCGGCTCTGCAGCCTGCTTTTAAAGATTGATTTGATTTTACAGAAGTCGTTAAAAAAAATCTTGAGTCTATGTCTACAGTTATTCCACCCTGAACGTGCCAGATCTGGTCTGATCTTGGAAGCTAAATAGGGTCAGGCCTGGTTAGTACATCGTTGGGAGTCTATTTTTTTGTCAGTTATATACACCATAATGTGCTTTTCCCTTTCTCTTTTTTTTTCCTTTTAACAATAGGGCCTCCCTCTGTCACCCAGGCTGCAGTGCTGTGGCATGATCATGGCTCACCCTGACCTCCAACTCCTGGGCTCAAGTGATCTCCCTGCCTCAGTTTCCCATGTAGCTGGATGTACAGGCACGTGACATCACACCTGGCTGATTTTTCTTTCTTTTTTTTCTGGTAGAAACAAGGTCTTACTTTGTTGTCAAGGCTGATCTCAAACTCCAGGCCTCAAGCAATCATCCTGCCTCAGCCTCCAAAATTGCTGGGATTATAGGAATGAGTCACTGCATAACAGCAGATTCTCCATGGTTTCTTTTAATGAGTATACATTCTTAAGTTTAATTTGATTGAATGTATTAATCCTTTTCTTTAGGGTAAGTAGCTATTGTATGTTGTTCTAGAAATCTCCTACTCCAGTGTCAAGATGGTCTTCTTCTGTATTATCTTCTCAAACTCAAAATATTTTGCAATTAGGCCTTTTTTTTGAGTTGGAGTCTCACTCCATTGCCCAGGCTAGGCTGGAGTGCAGTGGCATGCTCACGGCCACCCTGGTGTCGGCCTGCTGGGCTCTGGTGATGCTTCCACCTTAACCTTCCAAGTAACCAGAACTACAGGCACATACTAAGACACCTGGCTAATTTTTTATTTATTGTAGAGATGAGGTCTCACCAAATTGCCCAGGATGGTCTTGAACCTGCAGGATCAGGCAACCCACCTGTCTTGGCCTCCCAAAGTGCTGGGATTACAGGCTGAGCCACTGAGCCCAGCCTGCAATTAGGTCTTTAATGCACTTGGAATTGATCTTTGTGTTTGGTTTTGTTTCACTTCTCCTACATGGATGATTAATTGTCCATTACCATTCCTTGAAAAGACCATTGTGGCCTGCGTGACCTTGCATTCTCATGACTACCCTGTTGCTTAGCATGAGCTTGACTGGGACAATGTTAGCTTTTTCTCAAGGTAGATATGAGAGATGAAATGGAAGTTGCTTTCTTGAATCATAACTCTTGTTTTTTCTCTCTAACAGACTGATTATGCAACAATATAAAACTGGGCTCATATAATGTTTCTAAGATTCCTTCCCATGAGCACCCAGTTCCCATTCAATCTATCACAGTGAATTATAATTCAATAGGTAATTTTATTTATTTAGAGTCAGAGTCTTACTCTGTCATCCAGGTTGGAGTGCAGTGGAATGCTCACAGACACCGAAGCCTCAACCTGCTGGGTTTAGGTGATCCTTCCACCTCAGCTTTCCAAGTAATTGGAGCCATAGGCGTGCACCACCACGCCTGGCTAATTTTTTGATTTATTGTAGAGATGAGGTCTCATCAAGTTGCTCAGGCTGTTTTCAAACCCTTGGACTCAGGCAATTCTCTCACCTCTTCCTCCCAAAGTGCTGGGATTACAGGCATGAGCCATTGCACACAGTGATAACTTTATTTTTATTTGTTATTTTTTTTGAGTCAGAGTCTCACTCTGTTGCCCAGGGCTGGAGTGCAGAGGCATGCTCACAGCTACTGCAGCCTCAACCTGCTGGGCTCAGGTCATCTTTCAGCCTCAGTCTCCTGAATAGCTGGGACTACAGGCATATGCCACCATGCCTGGCTAATTTTTTGATTTATTTTAGAGACGAGGTCACATCAAGTTGCCTAGGCTGGTCTCAAACCCCTGGGCTCAGGCAATCCTTTTGGCTTGGCCTCCAAAAGGGCTGGGATTACAGCATGAGCCACTGTGCCCCGCAGAACCTAGCACAGTAGGTTAGTTTAAGGATTTCCAGCTGCAACTGGAAAAGAGTCTGGTATCTAGTCTCAACCCAGCCTCTAAATGCATGACTCTGAAGGTTGGCCCTTCTTTCTCAACAGACCCTGTGTTTTCAATGGACTCTGGAGAACTCTAAAAAGGATGAGAAGGTCAAATGTGGGGTGGATGAGAAACCCCATTTTCACAGTCTTTAAGTAAGTGAGTCTTTGCTTTCTTCTCTTTCTCAGTGCACTGCTTCATAGTCCTGCCTGGTAACAAGACTCTGGACAGTCAGCCTGGACATACACAGGCGGGACTAGTAGGCACCTATTGTGGAGGAAGATAAGACCTCAATAGGTCAACAACAATTGTGTTAAATATATTAAGGTAAAAGATCTCAGAGTAAAACTTGCCAAAGTCATAAAACCATAATAACCATGTTACAAAGGCAAAAACCTTCTGATTATGTTACAAAAAAACCTGTTGATTATGTTACAAAAAACAACTGACCATTTTTTTTTGAGTCAGAGTCTCACCCCATCGCCCAGGCTGTAGTGCAGTGGCATGCTCACCTGCACCCCAGTGTTGGCCTGCTGGGCTCCTGCCATCCTTCTGCCTTAGCCTTCCAAGTAGCTGGAAATATGGGCACATGCCACCATGCCTGGCTAATTTTTTTTTGGTTTATTGTAGAGACAAAGTTTCGCCAAGTTGCCCAGGCTGGTCTCAAACCTGTGGGCTCAGGCAATCCACTCGCATTGGCCTCCCAAAGCGCTGGGATGACAGGCTGAGCTACCAAACTCAGTCAACCATGGTTAAACAATTCTGGCAAAATAGATAGCCAGAATCAGTTATTCTGAGCAATGTGGACACACAACCCTCTTAGCACAATAATTCTGACAGGTAAGCTCCTTAACACTGTCCTATATAAAAAAAACCCCAATGGCCCTACCTCTTTACAGACAATAGACAACAGTCTCCCTTTGCCCTGCTTTCCCTCTGCTCGCTTACAGAAAATCTTTGTATCTTTCCTATAATAAATTGGCCTTTCTTTTATTTTTATTTTTTATTTTTTGAGTTGGAGACTCACTCTGTTGCCCAGACTGGAGTGCTGTGGCATGCTCCCGGCCATCACACCCTTGCCCTGCTGGACTCTGGCAATCCTTCCACCTCAGTCTTCCAAGTAGCTGGAACTACAGGCGTGCACTACCATGCCTGGTTAATTTTTAAAAAAATTTATTGTAGAGATGAGGTTTCACCAAGTTGCCCAGGCGGGTCTTGAGCCCACGGGCTCAGTCGATCCACTCACCTCGGCCTCCCAAAGCACGGGATTACAGGCTGAGCCACCGAGCCCGGCCAGTTGGCCTTTCTTAATTCACTGCTGTCTCAGTAATTCTTTCACCACCCGCACTCAACTCTGACTTCAACTAGTCGTAAGCACACATCACCTTTGACAATAACCTCCAGGGCATCGCTGGGAGCTGACCACAGGTAGGGGCTGCTGCTGTTCCAACCATAGCACCTGTAGCTCCCTGCAAGACTGGTGTTCACAGGACCCAGGGTGAAGTAACCCTGGTCTAGTCCGTCTTGGTTCTGTGGAAGAGGGGCTTCTCCCTCTTTGGCCAGTGAAAATCTATCAAATGAGATGTGTGCTGAGCTGCACATGAAGGAAATGTTCTCTCCTGGCATCAACACAAGACCCCTATCTGTAGAGAGGAAGGGTTTTTCATAGAAGCCTAAGAGAGAAGAAAGTGAGCTGTTAGCAATGTTTTTTTAAAAAATATATTATCTATTGAAAAATTTTATTTTTGTATCAGACGGATAAAGTGTCAAAAAGGTTAGAGAGACTTACAGATTACACACGAGTGTAAAAACCCCCTCATCACACTCATGAACTGCAAAAGTAACTATTTTATTTTGAGTCAAGGTCTCACTCTGTTACCCAGGCTGAAAGGCAGTGACATGATCATGGCTCACTGCACCTTGACTTTTTGGCCTCAAGTGATCTTTCCACCTCTGTCTCCCGAGTAGCTGGGACTACAGGTGCATGCCACCACACCCAGCTAATTTTTTGAATTTTTGTAGAGAAGAGGTCTCACCATGTTGTCCAGGCAGTGTTTTTTTTTTTTTTTGAGTTGGAGTCTCACTCCGTTGCCCAGGCTGGAGTGCAGTGGCACACTCATGGCCACCCCAGCATTGACCCGCTAGCGATCCTTCTGCCTCAGTCTTCCAAGTAGCTGGAACTATAGACATGCACTACCACACCCTGTTAATTTTTAATTTATTGTAGAGATGAGGTCTTGCCAAGTTGCCCAGGCAGGTCTCAAACCCATGGGCTCAGGCAATCCACTTGTCTTGGCCTCCCAAAGTGCTGGAATTACAGACTGAGCCACTGTACCTGGCCAGTATTTTTTTAATTGTCAAAAAAGTTGTTTATATATTTGTCATGTACACCATGATGTTTTGAAATAATTATGCATTGTGGAATGGCTAAACTGAACTAATTGACACATCTTACATACTTTTTGTGGCAAGAACACTTGAAATTTTCTGTCTTAGAAATCTTCAAGTACACAATACATTGTTACTGTCTATAGTCATCATGATGTACACTAGATTTCTAGAACTTATTTTTCCCATGGAACTAAAATTTGGGGCTGGGCACAGTGTCTCACACCTGTAACCCCAGTACTTTGAGAGGTGGAGGTGAGAGACTGCCTAAGCTCAGGGGTTCAAGACTAGCTTGGGCAACTTGGTGAGACCTCGTCTCTACAATACATTTTAAAATTAGCTGGGCATGGTGGCACCTGTAGTCCCAGCTACTCAGGAGGCTGAGGTGGGAGGATCTCCTGAGCCTAGCCGGTTGAGGCTGTGGTGGCCATGAATATGTCACTGCACTCTGGTCTGGGCAGCAGAGTGAGACTTTAACTAAAAAAAAAATAACTAAAATTTTACATTATTTGGCCTGCATCTCTCCAGTCCCTCATCCCCCACGACTTGTAACCATATTCTACTGTCTATTTCTATGAGTTCAAATTTTTCGATTCCGCTTATAAGTGAGATCATGTAGTATTTGTCTTTCTGTGTCTGACTGGCTTATTTCATGTAACATAATGCTCTCCAGGTTCATCCACGTGGATGCAAATGTCAAGGTTTTACTCTTTTAGGACTGAATAGCACTCCCTTGTATGTATGAGGGGATTCCCCAAATAAGAATTTATTCATAAAAAAATTGTATATTTATTCTCACATGTTTAAACTTCAGTCACCTTCAAAGTACTCTCTGTTTGATGCAATGCATCTATCGAGACACTTTTTCCACTGCTCAAAACAGTTTCTGAACTCATCCATTTTGATGTCTTTTAGTGCTTCTGCCATTTTTTGTTTTACCTCTTCAACACCAGCAAAATGCTTCCCTTTGAGGACTCTTTTCATCCAGGGAAACAAACAAACAAAAAGTCAGTTGGGATAAGATCGGGAGAATAGGGATGGTGGAGCATGGGGGCCATGCTGCTTTTAGCCCCAAATTGCTGAACACTCAGTTTGGTGTAGGCAGGTGTGTTTGTAAATCACCCATTATGGAATGGGCAAATGTGTTGAAAAAAATCTCCCCACAAAAAATCACTGTAGTCAGACTCAGCCTCTCACAACAATGCTAGCTGGTCTACAGATGCTGATGGGTTCCTAGAACACTTACCTAGCAGGAGAAGACTGTACTACAAGGTGTCTGCCCTCCAAAAGATAATTCTGTTTTTTGGGGGTTCTTGCATCTATACCACATTTTCTTTAGCTATTCATGTATCGAGAGACTCTTAGGTGGTTTCCATATCCTGGCTGTTGTGAACAGTGCTGCCATGAACGTGGGCATGCAGCACCTAAGATTTTGTTCTTTCCTCTTTATCTTTGCTCCCTGAGTTGCATCTGTGCTAAGAGAAGGAGAGATGCAGGTGTTCTCTGCTCTTAAGGAATGGGAGCTGGGACCCACGGGATCCCTACCCTGTCCCAAACTATCACTGACAGGTCTGAGCCAGCAACCGGTCCATGGGGTTTAGCTGAGACACCATTTTCAAAAGATAATCTCTAAAGCCAAAGTAATGTGTTGGGGGAAAAAATTGGACAGTATCCAGAGAGTTTAAGGAACTATGTCAGAAGCGGAAGACATGTCAGGAGACACTGTGTAAAATGTATGTCAGTAGTTGAAGGACCTAGAAATTCTTCTAATGTTACAGGGGCCAGGCCAGTCTCAGGGTAGAGTTAAAGCAAGGTGGAACCAAGCAGGGGAGCATAATTTAAAAAAAAGTAGGGGAAGCAGGGTGCTGGGTAATGGGAACTCTCTGTAATTACCTTCTCAATTAAAAAAAAATCTAAAGCTCAACTCTCTTAAAAATAAGGCAAATCCTCCCGGAGGCCGGAGCTCCTGATGCCCCCTCACCTGCCACAGCCAGCTCCAGGTCTGCACTGTACGGGGACCAGCTGAATTTCTTCCTGTACCGGCACTGGTACCGGCCTGTGCTGTTTGCATCCATGTGGTTAAGGATGAACTTGGCCTCCTTCTGGATTCCCAGCTTCTTCTCCACCTCCTTGTAGGAAGAGTTCTTCAAGCTCATCAGTTGGTACAGGTAAGACTCGGAAGTGCCTTGGCAGCGGATCCTTGCAGACCCGTTCCAGGGAATCACAGGGCCTGACTCTGCAGATATGATGGGCCTGGGAAAGTCTCCTGGGGGAAAGTAAAGCCTAGACTCAGTCAGTTGCCACTGGGAAACCGGTACTGACCTTCTCTGTGGGGCAAGGGGGTGCAAGTAAATGAACGCATGTGTGTGTGTGTGGGTGTTTGGCTTATTGCCTTAATTTAATGTCTCTTGGGTTCTAGAGAGATCAGGTTGTGAAAACAGAATAGATTTGACTTAGGGAAGGATGGTGGGCGGGGATGACATCTGCTTCCTCATTTTTGCAGTTGTGAGCATTCAGTAAGCTGCAAGGCCTTCCTGGGGAAATAGCGTCACCCGGCACAGGTTGTGAGATGGACACGTTAAAGGGAAGCACAGTAGAGATGACTAGAATCGGGAGTAAAATTGGCATCCATGAGGGGGGGACCTAAAAAAAATAAGATTATCTTTTGGAGGGCGGGTGCCTTGTAGTGCAGGCGTCCCCCTCAGAGTAAGTGTTCTAGGAAGCCCTCAGCATCTGTGCACCGGTGGGCATTGTCGTGAGAGGCTGTGTTGCAGAAGAAACATCCCGAGTTGTGGCAAACTTGTGACTGGTTCTTCCACCATAGCAATGCATCTGCTCATACCATGCTGAGTGAGTTCAGCAGTTTTTGACTAAAAATGGCAAGACTTCCTTGCCCATCCTCCCTATTCACCGCATCTTGCCCTGAGTGACTTTTGTGTGTTTCCCTGAATGAAAGATGACCTCAAAGGGTAATGTTTGCCAATGTGAAAGAGGCGAAAAAAAGCACAGCAGAAGCACTAAAAGGCATCGAAATAGATGAGTTCAAAAACTGTTTTGAGCAGTGGAGAAAGCATCTCGACAGGTGTATTGCCTCAAACGGAGAGTATTCTGAAGGTGACAGAAGTGTAAACATGTAAGAACAAATGCACATTTTTAAAATAAAGAAAGCCTGATCTTTTGGGGTTCCCCCTTGTATCTGGGCTTCAAACTCTCCCTCCATTCCCTCTGTCCTGGAACTTCCAAGAGGGTCTAAAGACACTGGGGAAGACTTAAGGAACACTCACCTTCCTGTGCCTGCATCTTCTGGCTCAGACAGAACACTGGAAGAGAGAGATCCATGAAACCTCAGTCCTCTGGTTTGCTGTCTCTATTACAAATCATCCTACATAATGACATGCAGAGGAATATGGGGTTCACAAACACTTTTTTTCTTCCACAGAAAGCACAGTTGTTTTGGCTGTTTTTTTTGAGATATCATCTCATACCACTTATAATGACTTTTATTAAAAAGTCAAAAAACACAACAGATATTGGCAAGGTTGTGGAGAAAAGGGAACACTCCCACACTGTTGGGGAATGTAAGCTAGTTCAGCCCCTGTGGAAAGCAGTTTAGAGATTGCTCAAAGAACCAAAAATAGATTTACTATTTGACCCATCAGTCCCACCACTGAGCATATACCCAAAGGAGTGTAAGTCCCTCTACAAAAAGACACCTGGACTTGTATGCTTATGGCAGCACCATTCACAACAGCATAAACGTGGAACCAACTGAAGTGCCCACAGTGGACTAGACAATGAAAATGTGGCACATATAATATACACTATGGGGAAAAATATACTATGGATAACTACACAGCCATAAAGAGAACAAAATCATGTCCTCTGCAGCAATGTTGATGCAGGTGGAGGCCATTATTCTAAGTTAATTAACATGAAGACAGAAAACAATACCACGTGTTCTCACTTATACGTGGGAACTAAACACTGGTACACACAGACAAAAAAATGGGAACAACAGGCACTTTAATAGGGGGGAGAGAGAGAGAGGAGTAAGGATTGAAAAACTACCCCTTGGGAAACTGCGAGGGGAAGAAGAGACATACCCCATCAACAAGGGTACCCACGTAATCAGTGTCCACACACCCAACACTGAATTGTACCCCACATCTCCACAACAACAACAACAACAACAAGTATCTGGTATACATAAAAATCAATAGAAATGGCTGCCCAGGCTGGTCTCAAACTCCCAGGCTCAAGCAGTCCTCTTATCTCGACCTCCCAGAGTTCTGGGATTACAGGCGTGAGCCACCACACCTGGCCAGAAGGCACAGTTTTGAGGCTCATCCTTCAGTTTAATCTTCTAGATTCTAGCTTCTAAGTTTCTCATTTATAGGAACCCTGGAACTGTCATGGACCCTAGATAGCATACCATGGGTTGAATGGAAACAATTGAGCACCATGATCTATCCTGGACTTGGGCAGAAAGAGTGTCACAGATATTTGGGCAAAGAAGATCTCTCCACCAAGATCAGGTCTCCCTGATAGCCACTCAAATGACCGACTCCTCATGTTAAGAGATGCCCTGACTATCGTGGGACTCCCCCACCCTCCTCTCTAGCCCACTTTGATTTTGAAACTCACCAAGATAGAGGAGGGTGGTGTTTCTGGGGAACATGATGGCGACACAGCCTTGGCCCTGTGAGACTCCTGTTGGTGTACATTAGCAGAATGATGAATACTTATAAGACTGTCAGTTCCAGAGGAAGTGTCTGGTAAGAGACCTTCGTCAGAGAATTTCTACATCCATTGCCTCATAAGAAAGAGGAGCAGTTCCTTCCCAAAGAACTTAGTTCTGGGTTGCTCTAGGGCAGGGTCCCGGAGAAGACTTACAGGTCCAACAATTAAGTTCGTGAACTCATCGCAGAAAAAGTGCTACATACCTCACTGCTGAATATCACTATGGTCAACTTTGAAGAACTTCCCTTGGGGAGTTATGCACTGATGCCAGCTCCTAGTCCTCTCGTCAAAGTAATTTTGGAACTCTTTTTCTGGAATGGCCACCAGAGCCATTGTCATATTACCCTTGATGTCCTGAATGTCATCAAAATGTCTTCCTTTCAATATTTCCTTTATCTTCAGGTAAAGAAAAGAGTCACTGGGGACCAGATCAGGGGAATAGGAAGAGTGTTCCAATACGGTTATTTGTTTACTGGTTAAAAACTCCCTCATAGACAGTGCTGTGTGAGCTCGTGCATTGTCATGATGTAAGAGCTCCTTCAGGGTCATTTTTGCACACACCTTTTTCATGGCAAGATTTTCAGTTAAGAGTTTCCTGTTTCTTTATTGATGTTTATTTGGTTTGCTCTGCTTCTCACTGCTGGCCAATGATTTTGACGTACAACTTGACACAGTTTTGCAATGTTTTTGTCAATTCTGTTCATGATTGGATGTCCTGACTTCTCTTCATCAGTGACATTTTCTCTCCCCTCAGAAAAACATTTAATCCATTTATACACTGTCATGTTCTTCATAGTATTATCCCCATACACTTGGACTAACATGTCCCTGATTTCACCTCCATTGTTGCCAAGTTCAACAAGAAGTTTAATATCTGTTGCTCTGATTCAAGGTCCGACATTCTTGCACAGGCACACAAAAACATGCAACAACAATAATGCATGCCACACATCAGGACACAACCTCATGTTGGAACACAGCTGTGAGACATGGATACACCAAGGTTACGAAACATTACTGAGTTTGTAATATGCTGCCAATGTAAATGCATGGTGGCAAGTTCACAAACTGAATTGTCAGACTTTGTATATTTCGTTTTGTTTCAGATGACAAGTGAGTGTTTTACTCAAATCAATATCTAATGGTGTTCAGACCCATCTTTGAACCACAACTGCAAATGGAAAGGGCTAGGTAGAATATAAGGTGGATGCCATGTATACAGAGATTTTCTTCATTGGACCATCAGTCAGAAGCCATGAGGCCTTGCCTGGTCTGGATCCACGTGTTATCTCTGTGATTCATGGACAAAGTATATTTACTTGGGCTTGGTCAGGCATACAGTATACTCTTGCACTGGAGGTTATCTTTGGTATGTAGAGGCATTGTCTCTGGTGCTATTTACCATCTTTAAAGAAAGAAACTTGCATTCTATATTATCATTTTATTTGGTAGTAAAATCCTGGCTATTCACTAATTCATCAAGCACAGGAAGCCAAATATTCCAAATGAAATTTTCTACTAATTATTTTCATTGTCATGCATCATCACTTCTGCCTTCTTTTTTGGGGGGATGCAGGAGCTGAAACCATCCAAGTTTTATTGCATCTGCTACAAAGTCAACTAACTCTTAATGATCATCTAAGCAGAAAAAGGTCAAAATTTACTCTATGTTAAAGCAGGGAATGGGGGTGGGGTGGTGGAAGTTTGCTTATTTCTTTTTGGTTCAATCAATGGTTGTGACAGCTTCCCAAGAGGTTCTTCCCAACACCAAGATAATGGACATGAGAGTCAGAAGGGATCAGGTTTCAGCTCCCTGAGTGATCGAAGACCACCTGGCTGTGAGGACCTTCAAAGCCGGCCCTGTCTACAGCTTGCAATGAAAAGGATAATCTGTCTTGTAATAAAAAACAGGACCCACACAAACAGACCCAGCGCATCTGAACACCTTTCACCTCACCTCCCTCTTCCTCAACAAGGGCAGCGATGCACATTGTCATCCAGTTCTGCCTCAAAAAGAGCAAACAGTAGATCTGCCCTCTAATAACGTCCCAAAGTGTTACAAATCATAAAAAGGACACATAAAAATCATCGTGGAGGTGGCTGAACTTGAAGGATTGACTCCTCTTAATCCCTAGCATCCGCAGAAGGATTGACTCCTCTTAATCCCTGGCATCCAGTTGCCCTGACTGGTTACTTCCTCCACTTTTGCCTTCTCACACACCTAGTATTTTGAAGTCCTGAACCTTTCTCATCTTTCAGTAGGTAGATCAGCTCCCACACTGGCTATTTCATTTTGTGTACATTTTTTTTTTGAGTCAGAGTCTCACTTTATCACCCAGGCTGGAGTGCAGTGGCACAATCATGGCTCATTGCAGCCTTAACTTCCTGGGCTCAGGTGATCCTTCCACCTTGGCCTCCAGGTAGCTGGGACTACAGGGACATGCCACCATGCCCAGCTCATTTTTGATTTTTTTTTGTAGAGACGATGTCTTGTTATGTTTCCCAGGTTGTCTTGAATTCATGGGCTCAAGCAATTCACCTTCCTCTGCTGTCCCAAATACTGGAAATATAGGCATGAGCCACTGTGTCTGGCCTTTGTGTAAATTTAAATTGTGCTTTTTCTTTTACCATATTTTGTTAATTTCCACATACATATTTACTTTCAGACACCTGGATATTTGGTGATATAGATTGCATAAAGTGTATCATAATCTAATTTTCTTTGTGGTGATTTTTGCCTTATTTGTTTATTTATTTGTTCTCACTCAAGTGAGATTTGGGAAAAAGAAAATAATGGCTTTGCTCCTAGTTGGGTATTTGAAATGAGTAGAGGAGTAATGGAAAATTCAGATCTTAAAGGTAAAATGACCTGATTAATGATACTATTTTTTGACTGGTGTGGTGGCTCATGCCTGTAATTGTAACTCTTTGGGAGGCTGAGGCAGGATTGCTTGAGCCCAGGAGTTTGAGTTCAGTTTGGGTAATGTAGTGAGATATCTTTACAGAGAAATAAAAAAAATTACCGTGGTGTGGTGGCACACACCTGTATTCCCAGCTACTCAGGAGGCTGAGGTGGAAGGGTCGCCTGAGCCCAGGAAGTCAAGGCTGTAGTGAGCTGTGATTGTGCTCTCCAGCCTGGGCCACAGAGTGAGACTCCAACTTAAAAAATAACATCTATCTATCTATCTATACATATATATATATATTATTGTTGTTGCTTAAAAATGATGATTTTTCTTTTGGGGAAAATACTAACTGATTGGATTTCAGGAAACTCACTGGGTCACATTAAATAGTGGGTAGGGACAGATTGTGTTAACTGACCACAACATTTGGAGTAAGTTTTTTCTTGTTTTCTCCTTTAGTGGAGCAGGGATGATAAAATGTCCTCTAATTTTTTCCCACATTAATTTCAATTTCATTAACTTCTGTTCTGCCCTGAGTCCGAATAACTAAAGATGAAGCCTTAAGTTGAGGCATGGACCTAGGGGTGTCAAAAAGCTTTACTGGCCCTCTGCTAGGCACAACCCCAAGCCCTGGCAATAAGGGTCAGCCACCACTTTCTGTAAAGGGTCATGTGGTGAATTTAGGCTTTGTGAGCCATATGGTCTCTGCTATAGAGAATCAATTTTGTGATTGTCATGGAAGCAGCCACTGATAATAACTAAATGAATGAGCATGGATGTGTTCTAATAAAACTTATTTACAAAAATGGGTAGAGGGCCAGGTTTGGCCTCTAGGCTCACTGGATTGATCACTGCCTGCTCTAGGGACTATCTTATAGTACTTATTTGTTTAGGTGGTTAGGGTCTTGACAATAATAAAGTGGTGCCTTGTTCTTTGCTGTTTTTTTTTTGAGTCACAGTCTCACTCTGTCGCCCAGGTTGGAGTACAGTGGCACGATCACGGCCATTGCAGCCTCGACCTGCTGGGCTCAGGCAATCCTTCTGCCTCAGCCTTCCAAGTAGCTGGAACTATAGGCATATGCCACCATGCCTCGCTACTTTTTGGACTTATTGTAGAGACAAGGTCTCACCAAGTTGCCCAGACTGGTCTTGAACCCTTGAGCTCAGGCATTCCTCTCACGTCAGCCTCCCACAGCGCTGGTATTACAGGCTTGAGCCACCCTGTGCCTGGCCTGCTGTGATCTTTGATTGAACACATGCCTGTCCACTGGCTTATGGAGAGCAATAACTTTAGTTTTGGTAAGAGTCAGGTACACATGTGGATTGACTTCATCACCATCTTTGCTGCCAGGGATACCTCTGTTAGCTCTGACACTTTTTTTTGTCAGAGTATCAGTCTGTCACCCAGGCTGGAGTGCAGTGGCATGATCACAGTCACCACAGTTTCGACCTTCTGGGCTCAGGCTATCCTCTCGCCTCAGCCTTCCAAGTAGCTGTAACCACAGACATGTGCCACCTTGCCCAGCCAATTTATTGCTTTATCATAGAGATGAGGTCTCATCTCATCAAATTGCCCAGGTTGGTCTCGAACCCCTGGGCTCAGGCAATCAACTCACTTCCACCTCTTGAAGTGCTGGGATTACAGGTATGAGTCCCCATGCTTGGCTAGCTCTGACATTTCTCAATGCAACAAAGGAAAAAAAAAAAGAGATCTCAAACAGATGGTTCCTTCTTGCAATTTTCTCACAGCGAATGTTAATATTTTGGGAAGTGTTCCCAGGCATTCTACATTTAAATTTTCATACACTTCTTAGACTAATTCAACAAGTGGAAGACTTTCTAAATCAACAAATGGAAGACTTTGTGGTTGAATCAAACATCACCACTGCTAATCTATGAAACAATAATTTCTCCCATGTTTCTTTTTTTATAATCAATATTATTTATTATGATATTGTGGCATACAGTTAAGGGTTAGGTATACAAACATGCTTTGTTCAGGCACTCTTGTTGATAAGAGGTGTCTCCCTGTCCCCAGATAGAGGTTTACTACCATTAATCCCATCTCCCTTCCCCTCCCCCTCATAGTTTCCTACCACTGTCAGTCATTTTCTTCTTCCTTTTTTTTAAAATAGTTTTTATTATGATGTTGTGGGGTACAGTTAAGGGTTCGGTATACAATTACATTTCATTCAGGCCCCCTGTCCATAAGAGGTGTTTCCCCGTCCCCAGACAGATATTTGCTACTGTTAATCCCATCTCCCTCCCCCCCATAGTTTCCCAGTACCGTCAGTCATTTTCTTATAGTATTACATTGGATGTTCAAGGTCCATTATATGAGTGAGAACATGTGATACTCGGATCTTTGTTTCTGTGAGAGGTCACTCAGTATTATAGACTCTAGTTCCATCCAGGTTGCTGCGAAATTCATGATTTTGTTCTTTTTTATGACTGCATAGTATTCCATTGTGTATATGTACCACATTTTTAAAATCCAGTCCTCTTTTGATGGGCAGCATGGTTGCTTCCAGGTTCTTGCTATTGTGAACAATGCTGCGATAAACATACGTGTGCAGGTATCTTTTTTTTTATAATCAATATTTTTAAAGTGATATTGTGGGGTACAGTTAAGGGTTAGGTATACAAATATGCTTCGTTCAGGCACCCTTGTTGATAAGAGGTGTCTCCCCATCCCCAGATAGAGGTTTACTACCATTAATCCCATCTCCCTTCCCCTCCCTCCCCCATAGTTTCCCACCACTGTCAGTCATTTTCTTATGGTAATACATTGGATGATCAAGGTCCACTATACAGTGAGAACATGTGATACTCACATCTTTGTTTCTGTGAGAGGTCACTCAGTATTATAGACTCTAGTTCCATCCAGGTTGCTGCAAAATTCATGATTTTGTTCTTTTTTATAGCTGCATAGTATTCCATCGTGTCTATATACCACATTTTTTTCATCAGTCCTCTTTTGATGGACAGCATGGTTGCTTCCAGGTTTTTATTATTGTGAACAATGCTGTGATTAACATGTGTGCAGGTATCTTTTCTATAGACTTATTTGAGTTCCTCAGGTTATATTCCCAGTAGGAGGATTACGGGGTCATATGGGAGGTCAGTATTTAGAGCTTTTAGGAATCGCCATACTGTTTTCCACAGAGGTTGCACTAGCTTGCATTCCCACCAACAGTGTAGAAGTGTTCCCTTTTTGCCACACCCTCTCCAGCAGCTGTTATTTTTTGAGTTATTGATAATTGCCATTCTGACTGGAGTTAGGTGGTATCTCAGTGTGGTTTTGATTTGCATCTCCCTGATGATTAGTGAGATTGAACATTTGTTCATGTGTTTGTTGGCTGCTCGGATGTCTTCCTTTGTGAAGTGTCTGTTCATATCTTTTGCCCATTTTATAATGGGATTGTTTGTTTTTTTCTTTTCAGCACGTTTGAGTTCCTTGTAGATCCAAGATGTTAGGCCTTTGTCAGACATGGAGTTGGCAAATACTTTTTCCCAGTCTGTAGGCTGTCTCCCTGCTCTCTTGATGGTTTCTTTGGCTTTGAGGAAGCTTGTCAGTCTAATAAGGTCCCACTTGTCTATCTTCTCTCTTATGACCTGTGGGTTTCGGGTTTTGTTCAGGAATTGGATGTCAGTTCCATTTTCCATGAGGGCATGTCCTTAATTTTCTAAGGTTCATATGCTTTGAGGTTTTACATTTAGGTCTCTGATCCATTTAGAGTTAATTTTTCGGTATGGGGATAGATAGGGGTCTTGTTTGAGTCTTCTGCATGTGGTCAGCCAGTTTTCCCAGCACGATTCACTGAATAGGTTCTCCTCTCCCCAGTGGTAGGTGGTGGATGCTTTGTCAAAGATGAGTTGGTTGAGAAATGGAGGTTTTGCTTCTGGAATCTCAATTGTATTCCATTGGTCTATATGCCTGTTCCTGTACTAATACCAAGCAGTTTTGATTATTATAGCTTTATAGTAAAGTTTGAAGTCTGGTAATGTGATACTATCTGCTGTGTTTTTTTTTGCTGAGGATTGTTCTGGCTATCCTTGGTCATTTGTGTTTCTATATGAATTCTTGTGTTATTTTGTCTAGGTCTGAGAAGAATATTGCCGGTAATTTGATGGGTATTGCATTAAATCTGTAGATTGCCTTAGGTAGGATGGACATCTTCACAATGTTGATTCTTCCAATCTGTGAGCATGGGATATTTTTCCACTTGTTTATGTCATCTTTGATTTCTATTAGCAATGTTTTGTAGTTTTCATTATAAAGGTCTTTCATGTTTCTGGTTCGGAAGATGCCAAGGTATTTCATTTTTTTGTGGCTATTGTGAATGGAATTGTGTTTTTTATTTGGGTTTCTGTTTGTTTATTATTGGTGTAAAGAAATGCGATTGTCTTTTGCACATTTATTTATATCCTGAGACTTTTCCAAAGGCCTTTATCAGTGTAAGGAGGTTTTTGACAGATTCTCTTGGGTTTTCAAGGTACACAGTCATGTCATCTGCAAAGAGAGATCACTTGACTTCCTCTTTTCCTATTTGGATACCTCTGATTGCCTTTTCTTCTCTGATTGCTCTATCCAGGACTTCCAATACTATATTGAACAGGAGGGGTGAGAGTGGGCATCATTGTCTTGTTCCAGTTTTCAGGGGAAATGCTTCCAATATTTGTCCGTTTAGGCGTATGCTGGCTGTGGGTTTCTCTTAGATGGCTTTTAGTATTTTGAGGTATGTTCCCCATATGCCTAAATGTTCAAGGGTTTTTATCAAGAAGGGGTACTGGATTTTATCAAAAGTTTTTTCTGCATCTAATGATATAATCATGTGGTTTGTATTTTGACATCTGTTGATGTATTTAATTACATTTATGGTTTTACGAATGTTGAACGAGCCTTGCATCCCAGGGATGAAGCTTACTTGGTCATGATGGATGATTTTTGAGATGTGTAGTTGAATCTGGTTTGCTAGGATCTTGTTGAGAATTTTAGCATCTATGTTCATAAAAGATATTGGCCTGCAGTTCTCTTTCTTTGTTGGGTCTTTACTTGCCTTGGGTATTAATGTGATGCTAGCTTCATAAAATGATTTGGGGATAGTTCCATTTTTCTCAATCACCTGGCATTCCTTCAGTAGGATTGGTATCAGCTCCTCTTTAAATGTCTTGTAGAATTCTGCTGGGAAGCCATCTGGTCCAGGGCTTTTTTTTGTAGGTAGTTTTCTTATTACATAGTCAATTTCCTTGATTGTTATTGGTGTATTTAGGGTCTCAATTTCTTCTTGTTTCAACCTAGGCAGGTTGTGTGATGATAGAAAGTCCTCCATTTTCTTAAGGTTTTCAAGTTTGTTTCCATACAAGTGTACATAGCAGTCTCTAATGATCTTTCATGTTTCTTCAGGGTCAGATGTGACTTCATCTTTTGTGTTTCTGACTGTGTTTATTTGGGGTTTTTCTCTCTTTTTCTTGGACAGTCTAGCTCAGGGACCATCAATCTTGTTTATCTTTTTGAAGAACCAGCTTTTGTTTCATCGATTTTTTTTGCATTATCTTTTTGTCTTGTATGTCCTGCATTTGGGCTTTTATTTTGGTGATTTGGATTCCTCTGCTGAAATTAGGGTTTTTGTGGTCTTTGCTTTTCCAGCTTCCTTAGGTGGCATGTTAAGTTATTAGTTTATGATCCTTCCATTTTCTTCATGTGCGTTTGTAGGGATATAAATTCCCCTCTTACTACAGATTTCATAGCGTCCCAGAGATTTTGGTAAGATGTTTCTTCATTTTCATTTGTTTCCAGGTATCTTTTAATCTCTGTTTTGATTTCATCATTGACCCAGGAGTTGTTTAGCATCATGCTGTTTAGTGTCCATGTCTTTGTGGGTTTTGGGGGGACCTTGTTTGTGTTAATGTTTATTTTTATTCCAGTGTGGTCTGAAAAGGTGCTTAGTATAATTTAGGTCCTTTTAAATTTGCTTATGCTTGATTTATGGTCAAGTATGTGGTCAATCTTAGAGTACGTTCCATGTGGTGATGAGTAGAATGTGTATTCTGTGGTCTTGGGATGGAGTGTTCTGTAGGTATCAATTAAGTCCATTTGATCAAGAGTCACATTGAGGTTTCATATCTTGTTGCTGATTTTTTGTCCTGATGCTCTGTCTAGGGTTGTGAATGGGGTATTAAGTCCCCAGCTATGATGGTGTTAGAGTCAATATCTTTTTTTTTAGTTTACCTAGAAGCTGCATTATGAAAGTTGGTGCTCCTATATTGGGTGCATATATGTTTAGGATGGATATTTCTTGTTGATGGATTGAACCTTTTATCATTATGTAGTGGCCTTCTGTATATTTTAAAATTTTTGATAGCTTAAAGGGTGTTTTTTTCTGAGATTAAGATTGCGACTTCTCTTTTCTTTTGTGTTCCATTCACCTGAAAATTTGTTTACCATACTCTTACTTTAAGTCTGTGAGTGTCCTTTTTTTTTTTTGAGTTGGATTCTCACTCTGTTGCCCAGACTGGAGTGCAGTGGCCGCTCCCGGCCACCGCAGCCTCGCCTGCTGGGCTCCGGTGATCCTTCCACCTCAGCCTTCTGAGTAGCCGGAATTACAGGTGCATGCTACATGCCCGGCTCATTTTTGATTTATTGTAGAGATGAGGTCTTGCTGCCCAGGCGGGTCTCGAGCCCGTGGGCTCAGGCAATCCACTCACTTCAGCCTCCCAAAGGCGTGGGATTACAGGTTTAGCCACCAAGCTCGGCTTGTGAGTGTCCTTTCTAGTGAGGTGAGTCTTTTGAAGGCAGTAGATTGTTGCCTGGTGATATTTTATCCATTTTGCCATTCTCTGTCTTTTCAGTGGTGCGTTTAGTCCATTCACACTCAAACTAATTATTGAAATGTGAGAGTTGATCCCTATCATAATGTTCTTACAGAGTTCTTGTTGTTCTTCCAGTTTGTGTGTTATTTTTCTTTTGGTTTTAGAGTTGGATCATGTGTGTTTTTAATCTTTTGCCTGTACTCTTGTGAAGAACATTGTTGTTCTTTTTTCCTTTTCTTCTGTGTTCAGTACTTTCTTAAGTGTTTCTTGTAGAGGTGGTCTGGTGGCAGCATAGGTTCTTAGGGATTGGATATCTGGGAAAGATTTCAATTCTCCCTCTCTGATGAAGCTTAGCTTGGCTGGGTAGGTTATTCTCGGTTGAAATTGTTTATCTTTTAGAACTTTGAAGATAGGGCTCCAAGCTCTCCTACCCTGGAGGGTTTCTGTAGATAAATCTGCTACTATTCTAATTGGTCTTCCCTGGTAGGTAGTCTGACCTTTTTCTTGTGCAGTCTTTAGAATTTTTTATTTTATATCTATTTTGTTTAGGTGAAATATTATGTGTCTAGGAGTTGCTCTTCTCATTTGTTGTCTTGTGGGGGGGGGTCTCTGAATCTGTTGTGCCTGAATTTTTGCACCACTGATGAGATGAGGGAAGTTTTCTTGAATGATTTCATGAAATGTTTGTTCCAGTGTGGCCTCTGTTTCTCTCTGCCTCAGGAAGGCCAATTACTCTTAGGTTCGGTCTCTTGAAGTGATCATTCATCTCTTCAAGGTTTTGTTATGTCTTTTTGAGCTTCTTTTCTATGTTTTTGACAGTTTGAGTTAGTTCCGTGTTTTGGTCTTCAAGCTCTGAGATTCTTTTTCTGCTTGGCTAATTCTACTTTCCATACTTATTAGTTTGTTATTTATTTCCATCACAGTATTCTTTTCTGCTGTTATTTCTGACATCAGCTCCTTCCTATTTTCCTCTTGTCTCTCCTCAATTTTTAAAATTTTCTCTATTAATGTCTTGATGTCTGGGTTTGTTGCATGTGACCAGTCATTCTGGGGGCTCTTTATTGTTTGTGTTCCAAAGTCTGTTTTCTCAGTGTCTGACCTCCCAGGGGTCTGTGTGAGACGTATATTCTTCTTTTGTTTTTTCTTCTTTTGTGGGTTTTTTCCCCCCTCCCTACTTTTTCCTTCCCTTCATGTCACCATCTTCTTTTATTCTGTTATTCAGGGGTAGAGGGGTTACTTTTACTTCTGTTTGTTCAATTTCCTATTTTTTCTTTATGTATGCCCTCTTACTCTGTTCAATTCTGGAGTTTCACTGTAGTTTGGGGGTGGTCCTTTTTGCAGTTTTGAGATTTACTTAAGGGGGAGCTGTGATTCAAAATCTATCTGCAGGTCCTGGTATCTGCCGACAGGTGTATGGATAATTTGAAACCCACTTCTCACTTCCTTGAAATATGTCCATGCAGTGGGGCTGTAAGTTTATTCCCTGAAATAAAATGAGGTTAGCAGAGGGAAGCAAATGGAACAGACAGTGGGGGGAAGAGGGGGGTGGAGAGAGAGAGCTGTAAGGGTGGAAACAGACGAGTGTGCCAACAAATGTAGAGAGAGACCTAAACTGAAACAGATAAAAACAATAGACCATGGCTACAGACTAACCAACTGCCATATAAAAATAACTAAAACATACAATGATGCTAACATACAAGCTAACCAATCACCTTATTGGTGTGCTGTTCCTCTATACAAAGATATGGTTTACAGAGAGGAGAAAAGAGAAGAAAAGGAAGTGAGAAAAAGGAACAAAACAGTAGGAATAGAATCAAGTCATTAAACTAACAGAACTAATCGAGCACACTCTGAGACTTTTTGTGTAATTCCAATGTCCTTTCAGCTCTGATTTCTAGCTGTCTTCTCATGCTGGTAAACTTGTTCACAGTTAGGGTCAGTTGCCCCTAGCCTACTGTGAAGTGCAGTCAGATCACCACTCAGTTCACCACTGAAATCTGGCTTGTGTCTGTTTTTCAAGCTTGTTTTTCCCATTTCGGTGTTGTTACCTTGAATTGCCAGCAGGTGGTGGTATTTCACTGCTCCCGATGGTCTATATCAGGGTATGGAGCCAGACAGGAGCTGGACAGAGGCCGGAGATGGGAGCCTGCCTCAGGGCACATGGGAGGAGACCCACGGCCAACAGGATGTCACGGTGGCAGCAGAGGTGTCAGCGATCCCAGCAGATCTTGCCTGCAGGGGCTTCAAGGTCTGAAGTCGTGGATCTCCTCAGTCACGGGTAGTGTGATGAGCTGTGGCTGCCACGGAGGCTGCAGCAGTGCCGGCGGCTGCTGCTGTCCAGACCACTGCGATGCCCCAGTGGTGCTGACGGTGGACGTTGTTGTGATGAGCAGGCTGCTGATGTTGGGATCTGCAGCCCCCGGGGAGAGAGCCAGAGACCCTCTGTGTTCTCCTTTGCTGAGGGTCTCATAGACCAGGCTGCCCATCGCCATCTTGCCGGAATTCCTCTCCCATGTTTCATAGACATTGCTCCAGTATCAATTTGCATCTATTTGTGTGTGTGTGTGTGTCAGAATCTCACTCTGTAACCCAGGCTGGAGTGCAGTGGCACACTCATGGCCACTGTAGTCTCAACCTGCTAAGTTCGTGATCCTTCTGCCTCAGCCTTCCAAGTAACTGGAACTATTGAAATAGGGAATGAGCACTTAATTCACAGACACCACCACCAAAAGTACAAGTTATAGAAAGGAGAGGTTTTATTTAGTTAAAAGCTGGGCCGGCAGCCACTTGCCTGTTGGACATGACAGTTCCACAGCCAGGGGCCCTTATTAGCTGTAGGGGCTTGTTTAAGTGGGGTTTAACCGCATTGGGACTTTCCAGTTGGGCTAAACTGCAACATCCTGGAGGCCTAGGTACATTTTAAGTAATGCAAGTGTGGTTTACAGAAGCGAAAAAAAGCTGTTAAACAGTTTAACCTAGTTAGCAGGTGCTGTTGCCAGTTTCCAGGAAGGGAACTTTTTTTTTAACTGTGCAAAGGCTGAGTACATGTTTAGTTAAATTTTTGACACTGTAGATGTTTTTCAAGTCCCTTTTCACACTATAGGCACACACCACCACAATCAATTTATTTTAAAAACTTATTTATTGTAGAGATGAGGTCTTGCCATGTTGTCCGGGCTGGTCTTGAACCCCTGGGTTCAGGCAGTTCTCTCACCTCAGCCTCCCCAGAGTTCTGGAATTATAGGCTTGAGTGCTGCATCCAGGCAGTTTGCATCTATTATTGCTGAAGTCCCTTCACTTTTTTCTGGTGTTGATGGCTTGTGACATCTCTCAGAATAGGATAAATTATTTTTTACTTGAATTGAGTGTTTTGATTCTTACTGTTTACCTCTGTGATTGTTGGGTCACTTAAACTGATGCTTCTGGAAAATGACTGGATTTGCATTTGGAAGACTTTATATTATCCCCATCTCATATCCTAGATCAGCTCTGTATTCATTAGACCCTCTATCAACTTGCCAGGTTGGATGGGTCTTGAGGATTTCCATGTGTTGGTGGGGAAGGTGTGTTGAAGATGATATTTTAGGAGAGGGAGAAGAAGGGTTGAGGAATCTGCCATCTCTTAAGAGCAAATAAGTGCCAGACGTAGTTTCTGGGACTTTTAAACTGTATGATCCCATTGAATTCTTACACAACCACCCATGAGAGAAGGGATGTGAAATTAAAGAGGATATCACTGGGACTTCGTGAGATATCTTGACTCATAAAAGGAGGTCTTGGGAGTGAATTTAGGCACTTGTGACTTCAAAGACTTTGTCCCTAGGTTGTACCACTCTGGTTCCTAGAAGATGACCCCAATTTAGCAGATGGAGAGCTCCAATTTAGGACCATGATAGCCACCCTCACTCTTGCTTGGTGAGCTTCTTTCCTCTGCCAGCAGCACTCACAGCCTGACCTTTATTTATATATTTATTTTAAAATATATTCTATTTCTTCCTTTGTTTTTCAAAAAAGAATTTTTAAAATTTCAATACCTTTAGGGGGATGCAAATAGTTTTTGGTTACATGGCTGCTGTCTACAGTGGTGAAGAAGTCTGGGCTTTAAGTGTACTCACTACCTCTACCTGTGCACACTGTACCTGGCAGGTGATTTTTCATCTGTCCCCCCTCCTCCTCTGAGTCTCTAGTACCCATTATTCCATTCTCTATGCTTTTGTAGATCCTTAGTTTAACTCTCACTTATAAGTGAGAACATTCTGTGTTTAGTTTTCTGTTGCTTTGTTAGTTCACTTAGGATGATGGTCTCCAATTCCATCTAGGCTGCTGCAAAATATGTTCTTTCTTTCTTTTTTATTGCCAAATAATATTCCATGATGTGTGTGTGTGTATCACATTTTCACTTTCCACTGACCGTTGATGGGCATTTAGGTTGATTGCACATCTTTGCATTTGAGAACTGTGCTGTGACAAATATACGAGTGCAGTTGTCTTTTTTTGTATAATGACCTCTGTTCCTTTGAGTAGATACCAGGAGTGTGATTGTTGGATTGAATGGGAGATCTACTTTTAGTTCTTTGTGAAATCTCCATAGCGATTTCCATAGAGTTTGTACTAATTTGTACTCCCATTGACAGTGTATGTGTGTTCCCTTTTCACCACATCTGTGCCAACATCTGTTTTTTGATTTTTTAATAATGACCATGCTGACTAGAGTAAGGTGCTATCTCATTTTGATTTTAATTTGCATTCTCCTGGTGATATTGAGCATTTTTCATCTGTTTGTTGACCCTTTGTATATCTTCTTTTGAGAGATGTCAGTTCAAGTATTTGCCCACTTTTAATGGGGTCATTTGATTTTTTTTCTTGCTGATTTGTTTGAGTTCTTTGTAGATTCTGGATATTAGTCCTTTGCCAGATGTATAGTTTGCTAATATCTTCTCCCATTCTGTAGGTTACCTATTTACTCTGTTGATCATTTCTTTTGCAATGCAGTTTAACTAAATCCATTTGTTTATTTTTGTTTCTGTTGTATTTGCTTTTGGAGTTTTAGCCATAAATTAAAAAAAATCTGACCTATGCATAGAAGAGTATTTCCTAGATTTTCTTCTATAATTATTATGGTTTCAAGTCTGTCGTTTAAGTCTTTAATCCATCTCGAGTTAATTTTTTGTATATGGCGAGAGATGGGGATCAAGTTCCTTTTTTGCATGTAGTTAACCAATTTCCCCAGCACCATTGTTTAATAAGTGTATGTTTTTGTCTGCTTTGTTGAAGATCAATTGCTTGTAGGTATTTGGGTTTATTTCTGGGTGCTCTATTCGGTTCTATTGGTCCATGTGTCTACTCTTATATCAGTACCATGCTATTTTGGTCACTACAACTTTTTATTATTATTGAATTCAGGTAATGTGATGCCTCCAGCATTGTTCTTTTTGCTTAGGATTGTTTGAATATTCTGGCTCTTTGTTGGTTCCATATGAATTTTAGGATTTTTTCTAATTATGTGAAAAATAATATTGGTAGTTGGACAATAATTGTGTTGAATCAGTAGAGCACCTTGAGTAATATGGTCATTTTATTTATTTATTTATTTTGTTTTTTTTTTTTTTTGAGTTGGAGTCTCACTCTGTCGCCCAGACTGGAGTGCAGTGGCCGCTCCCGGCCACCGCAGCCTGCACCTGCTGTGCTCTGGCGGTCCTTCCGCCTCAGCCTTCCGAGTAGCCGGAATTACAGGCGTGTGCTACCACGCCCGGCTAATTTTTTTATTTTATTGTAGAGATGAGGTCTCGCTTGCCCAGGCGGGTCTCGAACCCGCGAGCTCAGGCAATCCACTCACCTCAGCCTCCCAAAGGCACGGGATTACAGGCTGAGCCACTGAGCCCGGCTATTATGGTCATTTTAATAAAGTTGATTCTTCCACTCCATGAACATGGGATGTTTTCCATTTGCTTGTGTCCTCTGCAGTTTCTTTCTTTCTTTTTTTTGAGTTGGAGTCTCACTTCATCCTCCAGGCTGGAGTGCAGTGGCATGCTCGGGGCCATCCCAATGTTGACCTGCTTGGTTCCAGCAATACTTCCACCTTAGCCTTCCAAGTAGCTGGAACTATAGGCATGTGCTACCACAACCATCTAATTTTTGATTTATTGTAGAGATGAGATCTTGCCAAGTTGCCTGGGCTGGTCTCGAGCCTGTGGACTCAGGCAATCCTCTTGCCTTGGCCTCCCAAAGTGCTGGGATGACAGGCTGAGTCACCGAGCTTGGCCATTATAGTTTATTTCATTAGTGTTTTGAGGTTCTCCTTGTAGAGATCTTTCACTTCCTTGGTTAAATAAATTCCTAGGTATTTTAGCTGTTTGGCTGCTATTGTAAATGGAATTGAGTTCTTGATTTGATTCTCAGTTTGGTCATTATTGGCATATGGCAGCACTGCTGATTTGTGTGGGTTGACTTTGTATCCTAAAGGTTTACTGAATTAATTCATCAAGTCCAGGAGTCTTTGGGGTTCTCCAGGTATAAGATCATATCATCAGCATACAGGAATAGTTTGACTGCTTCTTTTTCAATTTGGATACCTTTTATTTTCTTCTTTTGCCTGGTTGTTCTAGCTAGGACTTCCAATACTATGCTGAGTAGGAGTGGTGAAAATGGGCATCCCTGTCTTATTCCAGTTCTGAGGGGGAATATGTTTAGTTTTTCCCTGTTAAGGATGACATTGGCTATGGGTTTGCCATGTATAGCTTTTATTGTTTTTGGAATATTTCCTCTATGTCTATTTTGCTGAGGGCTTTTATTGTGAAGGGATTCTGGATTTTAGGAAATTTTGTCCTGTGTCTATTGAATGACTATATGATTTTTTTTTCATAATCAATATTTTTTATTATGGTTTTGTGAGGTACAGTTAAGGGTTAGGTATACAATTACATTTCATTCAGGCACCCTGTTGATAAGAGGTGTTTTCCCATCCCCAGACAGATATTTGCTACTGTTAATCTCACCTCCCTCTCTCCCCATAGTTTCCCAGTACCATCAGTCATTTTCTTATAGCATTACATTGGCTGTTCAAGGTCCATTATATGAGTGAGGACATGTGATACTCACATCTTTGTTTCTGTGAGAGGTCACTCAGTATTATAGACTCTAGTTCCATCCAGGTTGCTGTGAAATTTATGATTTTGTTCTTTTTTTATGGCTGTGTAGTATTCCATCGTGTATATGTATCACATTTTTAAAATCCAGTCCTCTTTTGATGGGCAGCATGGTTGTTTCCAGGTTCTTGCTATTGTGAACAATGCTGCGATAATCATACGTATGCAGGTATCTTTTTTATAGAGTGATTTGAGTTCTTCAGGATATATTCCCAGTAGGGGGATTGCGGGGTCATATGGGAGGTTGATATTTAGAGCTTTTAGGAATCACCACACTGCTTTCCACAGAGGTTGCACTAGTTTACACTCCCACCAACAATGTAGAAGTGTTCCCTTTTCGCCACACCCTCTCCAGCAGCTGTTATATTTTGAGTTGTTGATAATTGCCATTCTGACTGGAGTTAGGTGGTATCTCAGTGTGGTTGTGATTTGCATCTCCCTGATGATTAGTGAGGTTGAACATTTTTTCATGTGTCTGTTGGCTGCTCGGATGTCTTCCTTTGTGAAGTGACTGTTCATATCTTTTGCCCATTTTATAGTGGGGTTGTTTGTTTTTTTATTTTCAGCACATTTGAGTTCCTTGTAGATTCAGGATGTTAAGCCTTTGTCAGACCTGTTGTTGGCAAATACTTTTTTCCCAGTCTGTAGGCTGTCTCCCTGTTCTCTTGATGGTTTCTTTGGCTTTGCAGAAGCTTGTCAGTTTAATAAGGTCACACTTGTCTATCTTCTCTCTTATGACCTGTGTGTTTCGGGTTTTGTTCAGGAATTGGATGCCAGTTCCGATTTCCATGAGGGTATTTCCTTCATTTTCTAAGGTTCTTATGGTTTGAGGTTTTATGTTTAGGTCTCTGATCCATTTGGAGTTAACCTTTGTGCATGGGGATAGATAGGGGTCCTGTTTCAATCTTCTGCATGTGGTCATCCAGTTTTCCCAGCACCATTTACTGAATAGGTTCTCCTCTCCCCAGTGGTAGATGGTGGGGACTTTGTCGAAGATGAGTTGGCTGAGAAATTGAGGTTTTGCTTCTGGAATCTCAATTCCATTTATCTATATGCCTGTTCCTATACCAATACCAAGCTGTTTTGATGATTGTAGCTTTATAGTAAAGTTTGAAGTCTGGTAATGTGATGCAACCTGCTTTGGTGTTTTTGCTGAGGATTGTTCTGGGTATTCTTGGATGTTTGTGTTTCCATATGAATCCCTGTGTTGTTTTTTCCAGGTCTGAGAAGAATGTTGCTGGTAATTTGATGGGTATTGCATTGAATTTGTAGATTGCCTTAGGTAAGATGGACATCTTCACAATGTTGATTCTTCCAATCCATGAGCATGGGATATTTTTCAACTTGTTTGTGTCAACTTTCATTTCTTTGAGCAGTGTTTTGTAGTTTTCATTGTAAAGGTCTTTCATGTCTCTAGTTAGGAAGATGCCAAGATATTTCATTTTTTTGGTGGCAATTGTGAATGGAATTGTGTTTTCTCTTTGGGTTTCTGTTGTTTATTATTGGTGAAGAGAAATGCGATTGTCTTTTGTACATTTATTTTGTATCCTGAGACTTTGCCAAAGGCCTTTATCAGTGTAAGGAGGTTTTTGACAGATTCTCTTGGGTTTTCAAGGTACACAATCATATCATCTGCAAAGAGAGATAGTTTGACTTCCTCTTTTCCTATTTGGATACCCCTGATTGCCTTCTCTTCTCTGATTGCTTGAGCCAGGACTTCCAATACTATGTTGAACAGGAGGGGTGAGAGTGGGCATCCTTGTCTTGTTCCAGTTTTTAGGGGAAATGTTTCCAATTTTTGTCCATTTAGGAGTATACTGGCTTACGCTGGCTGCGGGATTCTCGTAGATGGCTTTTGTTGTTTTGAGGTATGTTCCCTGTATGCCTAGATGTTCAAGGGTTTTTATCAAGAAGGGGTGCTGGATTTTATCAAAAGCTTTTTCTGCATCTAATGATGTAATCATGTGGTTTTTGTTTTGACATCTGTTGATGTATTTAATTACAGTTATGGTTTTACGAATGTTGAACCAGTCTTGCATCCCAGGGATGAAGCCTACTTGGTCATGATGGATGATTTTTGAGATGTATTGTAGAATCCAGTTTGCTAGGATCTTGTTGAGAATTTTAGCATCTATGTTCATCAAAGATACTGGCCTGTAGTTCTCTTTCTTTGTTGGATCTTTACCTGGCTTGAGTATCAATGTGATGTTGGCTTTGTAAAATGATTTGGGGAGAGTTCCATCTTTTTCAATCGCCTGGAATACCTTCAGTAAGATTGGTATCAGCTCCTCCTTAAATGTCTTGTAGAATTCTGCTGGGAAGCCATCTGGACCAGGGCTTTTTTTGGTAGGTAGTTTTCTTATAACGTAGTCGATTTCCTTGATTGTTATTAGTCTATTTAGGGTGTCGATTTCTTCTTGTTCCAACCTAGGCAGGTTGTGTGATGTCAGAAAGTCCTCCGTTTCCTTAAGGTTTTCAAGTTTGTTTCCATACAAGTGTACGTAGTAGTCTCTAATGATCTTTTGAATTTCTTCAGGGTCAGATGTGACTTCATCTTTTGTGCTTCTGATAGTGCTTATTTAGGTCTTTTCCTTATTTTTTCTTTGTCAGTCTTGCTAGGGGACCATCGATCTTGTATATCCTTTGGAAGAACCAGCTTTTTATTTCATTTTTTTTTTGTATTATCTTTTTGTCTTCTATGTCCTGGATTTGGGCTTTTATTTTGGTGATCTGGATTCTTCTGCTGAAATTAGGGTTTTTGTGGTCTTGCTTTTCCAGCTTCCTTAGGTGGCTTGTTAGGTTGTTAATTTGTGTTCCTTCCATTTTCTTCATGTGTGTTTGTAGAGATATAAATTCCCCTCTTACTACAGCTTTTAAGGCATCCCATAAATTTTGGTAAGATGTTTCTTCATTTTCATTTGTTTCCAGATAACTTTTGATCTCCGTTTGGATTTCATCATTGACCCAGGAGTCGTTTAGCATCATGCTTTTTAGTGTCCATGTCTTTGTGGGTTTGGGGGGGATCTTGTTGGTGTCAATGTTTATTTTTATTCCACTGTGGTCCAAGAAAGTGCAGGGTAGAATTTCAATGCTTTTAAATTTGCTTATGCTTGATTTATGGCCAAGGATGTGGTCGATCTTAGAATACATTCCATACGGTGATGAGTAGAATGTGTATTCTGTGGTCTTTGGATGGAGTATTCTATAGGTATCAATTAAGTCCATTTGGTCCAGAGTCACATTGAGGCTTCGCATCTCCTTGCTGATTTTTTGTCCTGATGATCTGTCTAGGGTTGTGAGCGGGGTATTAAAGTCCCCAGTTATGATGGTGTTACAGTCAATATCTTTCTTTAGTTTTCCTAGAAGTTGCTTTATGAAAGTTGGTGCACCTATGTTGGGTGCATATATGTTTAGGATAGATATTTCTTGTTGATGGAGTGAACCTTTTATCATTATGTAGTGGCCCTCTGTATCTTTTTAAATTTTTGATAGCTTAAATGGTATTTTGTCTGAAATTAGGATCACAACTCCTTCTTTCTTTTGTGTTCCATTTGTCTGAAAATTTGTTTCCCATCCTCTTACTTTGAGTCTGTGTATGTCCTTTCTACTGACGTGTGTCTCTTGAAGGCAGTATATTGTTGCCTGGTGATATTTCATCCATTTTGCCATTCTATGTCTTTTCAGTGGTGTGTTTAGTCCATTCACATTCAGCTAATTATTGAAATGTGTGAGTTCGTCCCTATCATAGAGTTCTTATAGAGTTGTTCTTCCATTTGGTTTTTTTTGTCTTTCTTTTGGTTTTGGGGTTGGTTCATGTATATTTTATTCCTTTCCCTGTACTCTTTTGAAGAACGTTGTTCTTTTTTCCTTTTCTTCTGTGTTTAGTACTTTCTTAACTGTTTCATGTAGTGATGGTTTGGTGGCAGCAAGTTCTTAAGGATTGGATATCTGGGAAAGATTTTAATCCTCCCTCACTAATGAAACTTACCTTGGCTGGGTAGATATTCTTGGTTGAAATTGTTTATCTTTTAGGACTTTGAAGATAGTGCTCCAAGCTCTCCTAGCCTGCAGGATTTCTGTAGATAAATCTGCTGCTATTCTGATTGGTCTTCCATGACAAGTGATCTGGCCTTATTATTTTGCTGCCTTTAGGATTTTTTCTTGTATGCCTACTTTGTTTAGGCGAATTATTATGTGTCTAGGAGTTGGTCTTTTGATTTGTTGTCTTTCAGGAGTTCTCTGAATCTCTTGTGTTTGAATTTTGGATCACTGATTAGATAAGGGAAGTTTTCTTGAATGATATCATGGAAAATTTGTTCCAGTGTGGGTTCTGTCTCTCTTTCTGACTCAGGAAGTCCAATTACTCTTCGGTTAGGCCTCTTGAGGTAATCACTCATCTCTTGAAAGTTTTTTTTTTGTCTTTTCGAGCTTATTTTCTGTGTTTTTAAGAGTTTGGGTTATTTCTATATTTTGGTTCTCAAGCTCTGAGATTCTCTCTTCTGCTTGAGTAATTCTGCTTTCCATGCTTATCAGTTTGTGATGTATTTCATTCACAGTATTCTTTATTATTGTTATCTCAGATATCAGCTCCTTCCTAGTTTCTTCTTGTGTCTCCTCAATGCTTTCTTTCTTTTTTTTTTTAGTTGGAGTCTCACTCTGTCACCCAGACTGGAGTGCAGTGGCTGCTCCAGCCACTGCAGCCTTGACCTGCTGGACTCCGGCGATCCTTCCGCCTCAGCCTTCTAAGTAGCTGGAACTACAGGTGCGTGCTACCATGCCCAGCTAATTTTTGATTTACTGTAGAGATGAGGTCTCTCCCAGTTGCCCAGGGGGGTCTCGAACCCGCAGGCTCAGGCAATCCACTCACCTCAGCCTCCCAAAGGCATGGGATTACAGGTTGAGCCACCGAGCCAGTTTCTCAATTCTTTTTAATCTCTCCATTATTGTCTTGATATCTATGTTTGTAATTTGAGACCCTTCATTCTGGGGGCTCTTCATTGTTTGCATTCCAAAGTCAGTTTCCTCAGTGTCTGCTCTCCCAGGGTCTGGGAGAGACCCATACTTTTCTTTCAGTTTTCTTCATTTGTGTAGATTTTTCTCTCTCTCCCCCTTTCCCTCCCTTTCTTAATTCTGTTTTTGAGGGAAGGTGGGGTTGCTTTTATTTCTCTTCTGCAATATCCTGTTCTTCTTTATGAGGGTCTTCTGGCTTTGCTCACTTTTCAGGTTGGAGCATAGCCTGCAATCTGTACTTTTTGCAGTTTTGAGGTTTAATTGAGAGGGAAGCTGTGGTTCAGAATGTATATGCTGATTCTAGCATCCACAAACAGGTGTATGAGCACACTGGAACCTGTTTCCCTCTGCCTTACAACCTGTCCATTCAGCAGTATGTAGTCTTGGTCCCTAGATTAAAAAGGGGGGTATAAAAGAGAAAAATACTGGAGGAAGGGGGGTCAATAGGGAGTTGGATAGAGAGAAGAGCGAGAGGGAAAACAGATATACATACCAACTATCAGGAGAGAAAGAGACACAAGGCTGGGAAAAAGTGAAGAAAGACACTAAAAAAGATTCCCTAAGGAGTACTGATGGCTACACAGACACAGGCCAATAAAATCAAGAAACAGTGTAAGTCAGAAGGCAAACAACAAACATGATCAAAACCAACAGTTACAATGATAAAATCATAAGTCAAAATAAGCGATCAGACTAAAGTCACTTCTCTGATCTCTGATGCCGGCCTCTCTCCTTTGTTTTTTGTTGCAGTGTAGGGGTGGGGCTTTGTCTCCTGTTTTGAGCTGTTGTCTTAGGAACTGAGGTAAAGTTTGTTGATAGGTGAGCAGGGCAATGGAAGTCTCTGCCTGGAGAATGGTGAGGCAGTTTTTTGCAGATATGTTTTTATCCACTTGTCTGGGTCCCCCATCTTGGGGTCTCATGCTGAGTGCCTCAGCCAGGGTGGGTCCAGAGTTCCAGAGCTCCAAAGCTCCAAAGAGCAGGTGGTGAGTGGTGAGAGTGGCCCTGGACCCCCCACAGGGTACTTCAGCCAGGAATGGGACCAGTGTCTCTGAGGGGCGGGTACCCAGAGCCTCCCTGACTGGCGGTTTGGTGCCAGGTGCCAGGCTGGAGATGATGTAGCCCGAGAGGGAGCTGGGAGGGAGCTGGGACCCAAGACTCCCACACTTGCAGTGGAACAGCAGCAGCATGGGGCTGCAATATCTGGCCCTGCGTGGGACCAAAAGTCCCTGGGCCTTGTACCAGCATGGCTGGTGGTGGGACTGGGGGATGGGGGAAGAGAAGTAAGGGTCTTTTTGGAAACTCACGTTCGGAGAATCTCACAAGTTCACCTATGATATCGCCATCTTGTTCCCATCTGATTTTTGTTTTTAATAGTGTTTATGTAGTGGATTGTGTTTATTGACTTGTTTATGTTGAAACATGCTTGCATCCCTGGGATAAAACCTCTTGACCATGGTGGATTTTTAAAATGTTCCATTTAATTTGGTTTGCTAGTATTTTATTGAGGATTTTTTTCATCTTTGCTCATCAGAAATATTGGTAGGTTTCTTTCCTGGTGTCTTTTCCTGGCTTTGGTATTAGGGTGACATGGGCTTTGTAGAATGAGTTAAGGAGCACTGTCTGCTTTTCATTCTTTTGAAATAGCATCGATAGGATTGGTACCAATTCTCTTTGAAAGTCTGGGAGAATTCAGCTGTGAGTCCATAAGGACTTGAATTTTTTTTGTTAGGAGACTTTTAATTACTGTGTCAATCTTGCTACTTGTTCTTTGTCTGGTCAGGGTTTCTATTTCTTCCAGGTTCACACTTGGAGGGCTGTATGTTTCTAAAAATTTATCAATTTCCTCTAGATTGTCTTTTTTGTTTTATTGGAGGTACTTGTAATACTTTTGGATGATTGTTTATATTTCCTTGTATTAGTTGTAATGTCTGTTTTCATTTCTAATTGAGCTAATTTAAATCCTCACTCAGTTTCTTAATGAATCTAGCTAGTGGTCTATTATCAGTTTTATCTTTTCAAAGAGCCAGCTTTTTGTTTCATTGATCCTTTGCATTTTTTCTTTTTCTTTTAATTTCATTTGGTTCTGCTCTGATCTTTATTATTTATTTTCTTCTGCTAGCTTTGGATATGGTTTGTCTGTGTTTTTCTAGTTTCTTGAGGTGTGATGTTAGGTTGTTAACATGTCATCTTTTAATCTTTTTAATGTAGGCCTCACACACTATAAATTCGCCTGAGAATAGCTTTGACTGTGTCTCAGAAGTTTTAATAATTTGTATCATTGCTGTCATTCATTTCAAGGAATTTTAAAATTTCCATCTTGATTTCATTGTTGACCCCAGGATCATTTAGGAACAGATTCTTCACTCTCCAAGTATTTGGCTTCACAAGTTCTTTCTAGCTTTATCCCACTGTGATCTCAGAAGAAGCTTGATATGCTTTGCATTTTTTTTTTGAGTTGGAGTCTTACTCTGTCGCGTAGACTGGAGTGCAGTGGCATGCTCCCAACCACTGCAGTCTCAACCTGCTGGGCTCCGTGATCCTTCCGCCTCAGCCTTCTAAGCAGCTGGAACTACAGGCATGCACTACCATGCCCGGCTAATTTTTGATTTATTGTAGAGATGGGGTCTCGCCAAGTTGCCTGGGTGGGTCTCGAACTCACAGACTCAGGCAATCCACTCATTTTGGCCTCCCAATGCGCTGGGATTTCAAGCTGAGCCACCAAGCCTGGCCAACTTTGAATTTTTAAAATTTATTCAGACTTGATTAGTGGCCTATCATATGGTCTATCTGGGAGAATGCTTCACGTGCCGATGAGAACAATGTGTATTCTGTAGTTTTGAGGTGGAATCTTCTGTAGATGTCTGCTAGATCCACTTGCTCTAGGGTCCAGTTTAACTTCAATGTTTCATTGTTGACTTTCTGCCTTTATGATCTGTCTATTGCCATCAGTGGAGTGTTGAAGTCTCCCACTATTATCATATTGCTGTCTGTCTCTTTTCTTAGGTCTAGTAGAATTTGTTTTTTATAAGGCAGGATACAAAATTATTGACTGACCATTATTTTGAGGAGATTGAAGATGGGGCCATAATCTCCATCTTCCACTTGCATGGAATATTTTTGCTTATCCCTTTACCCTGAATCTATAGCAGTCTTTGTATGTTAAGTGGGTTTCTTGAAAGCAGCAGATATTTGAATTGTGCTTTTTTATTCATTCTGCCAATCTATGTCTTTTAAGTGGAGATTTCAGATTTTTACATTCAGGGTTAATAATGACATGCAAAGCACTTTCATCATGTTGGATGTTACCTGGCTGCTTTTTTCCCCCTTTATTGTGCTGGTGTCCTATAAGCTCTGTGAGCTTTATGATTTTCAGTGTTTTTCTTCTGGTGTATTTTGACCTTTTGTTTCACTATTTAGAACCTCTTTGAATATATTTGTAGAGACAGTCTAGTGGTCAAAAATTCCCTCAGTATTTGCTTGTCTGAGAAAGATCTCATTTCTCCTTCATTTATAAAACTTAGTTTTGTAGAATATGAAATCTTTGACTGACTATTATCCTGTTTGAGGAGATTGATGATGATGCCCCAATTCCTTCTGGCTTGCAGGATTTATTATGAGAAGTCTGCTGTCAGCCTGATAGTTTTACCTTTGTAAGATTTTTGATGCCTTTGTCTCACTGCTCTTAGAACTTTTTCCTTTGCATTGACTACATAACCTGATTACTATAGGTCTTGGAGATGATTTTTTTTTTTGCAATGAATCTTTCAGGGGTTCTTTGGGCTTTTTGTATTTGAATGTTTTAATCTCTGACAAGACCAGAAATTGTCTCTATTATTCCCTCAGGAAGGTTTTCCAAACCTGTTGCTTTCTTTTCTTTCTCGGAAACACATATCACTCTCAGATTTGGGTGATTTACATAATCCCACATTTCTTGGAGGCTTTGTTCTATTATCTTTTCTTTTTTCTTTATAGTTGTCTGTTTGCATTAATTCAAAAGGCTTTTTTTTTCAAATTCTGAGATCCTTCTTTCCTCTTGTTCTAGTCTACTACTAAAACTTTCTGCTACATTTTGTACTTCTCCAAGTGAGACTTTTATTTCCAGAAGTTTAGCTTTTTTTTTGTTTTTTAAGTGTCTATCTCTTTGGAGAAATTTTCATTCATATCCTGTATTGTTTATTTGTTTAACTATTTATTTATGTTGTTTTTCAATTTCTCCTAATCTCACTGAATAATTTTATAATCATTATTTTGAATTCCGTTTTTATTTTTATTTATTTATTTATTTAATCAATATTTTTTATTTTGATATTGTGGGGTACAGTTAAGGGTTAGGTATACAAATATGCTTATTTCAGGCCCCCTTGTTGATAACAGGTGTCTCCCCATTCCCAGACAGATGTTTACTACCATTAATCCCATCTCCCCCCCATAGTTTCCCACCACTGTCAGTCATTTTCTTATGGTAGTGCGTTGGATGATCAGGGTTGAATTCTGTTTTTAAATTTTCAAAAATTTAATTTTGATTAGGGCCCATTGCTGAAGAGTTAGTGTGGTCTTTTGGGGGTGTTGAAGAACTCTGTTTTTTCCAGATTGTCAGAATTATCTTTCTGCTTTCTTCTAATTTAGGTAGACTGTTTCTTCTTCTTTGAGATTGACAGAGGGCTATAGGGTTCCTGATAATACATAGTCTGTGTGGTGAGTTCCCAAATGCCAACTGTGGCAGTGCTGTGCTGGGTACCTGTACAGGTTCAAGGCACTGAGTGTCCGGGGTGGCTTGGAAAGTAGTGTTAGCTAGAATCTGGGACCAGATCTTCCCCAAAGCTGAGGTATTATATCAAACATAATGGACTTTGCCTGTTGACCTCTGGTCAGGAGGTGGCACTTGCAGGAGACAGCCAGCTGCGATGGTGGCTGTGGGCTTTCTGCTTGACCTATCTTTCCTAATGGAAAGTACCCAGTTAACCTAGATGATGGGCAGGGCTGTGGGGGAACATCCAAATTCCCTATCTGCTTTGAGCCTTTGAGGAGGCTGCAAGGCAAAAAGCACTCATGCTGCCCACCTGTGTGCAAGATTGGTTATCCCAATGGGGGTTGGGAAAGAGTCCCTGGCCCCTGGAGTAACAGTGTCATGCTGTGCAGAGGCTACACAGAAGAGTTATCTGGGGAGTGAAAGATTGCTAGGTAACAAACTCCACCCAGCTTCCTTCCATTAACCTCAGGCAGTCTGTGGTCAGAATGTAAAAGTGCAGTAGCCCTAGGTCTTCTCACCAGATCCTGACCAAGCCAGAGCTTGATCTTTAAAATAATGCCAATGAGTCTTTATGAAAATGACTTTGCCAAAGATTCTGTAGCTAAGAAGGAAAAAAAAAAAATTCAACAATATCTAATTGTTAAACATCTGAAAAGTGTCCATCTGCAAAGCATTTCCAAGATTCTTGAAGAAATTTTCTAGGGTTAGTTGGTTACTCTATCCGGGGACAAAAAGAACACTACAGTCACATTTTTGGGTTGCATTTCAATAAACTGACTTTACCCCAGGCCACCATATTGTGTGCCTAGAAGAAGGATAAGGGTTTAGGGTACAATACTGGAAAAGAAAAACCCATTCATTAATGGAGCCAACCATTCTTGTCCTTTAGTGGCTGAACTGAACTCCTACTCTCAATTTTTGGTATTTTTTGGTATTTTTTCTATGACTGTCTTTTCCTCTCCCTGCTTTATTCTCTCTGCTTACATCTTTTTTATCTTTCCCTCAGTTTCACTTTGTCTCTACTTCATTTTGAATTTCTGTTTCTAGTGGTAAAATGACTCTAAGATAAATTTTACATGTCACTTGACTGGGCTTTGGGGAGCCCACATATTTGATTAAACATTATTCTGGATATATTTGTGAGGGAGTTTTTTTTGACAAGATTAACAGTTGATTGGTAGACTTTATAAAGCATACTGCTCTCCCTAATGTGAGTGTGCCAAATCCAGTCAGTTCAGCCCTGAATAGAATAAAAAATTGAACTTGTAAAGTAGGAGGAAATTCTTCCTACCTGACATCTTTGAGCTAGGATATCAGTCTTTTCTGTTGCTCAAACTGTCACTGAAACATCAGCTCTTATTGGGTCTTGAAGCTGCCAGGTTTTGTACTGTTATGTTCGCCAGTGGCTGTCTTGGTTCTGAGGCCTTTGGACTCTCCTGGATCTCCTGCTTGCAGATGGCAGATCGTGGAACTTGCCAGCCTACATAATTTCTTTCTGAGTCAAGCTCTCACTCTGTCACCCAAGTTGGAATTCAGAAGAACAATCACATATCACCACAGCCTTGACCTCCTGAACTCAGGCAATCCTTTCATCCCAACCTTCCAAATAGCTGGGACTACAAGAATGTAGCATCATGTCCAGCTACCTTTTGGCTTTTTTGTAGAGATGAGGTCTAACTATGTTGCCTAGGCTGAAGCCACCATAATTGTATGAGCTAATGTATAGATATTCTATCAACTATCTATCATCTATCTATCACCTATCAATTATTTATCTTCTATCTATTAATATATCATCTATTATGTATCTATCCTTTACCCAATTTATCAATAATTTATCTACCAATTATCTGTCTTTCTGTCTACCTAATCTATCTCATGTGTGGAATTCTTTTTCTCTGGAGAATCCTGACTGCTATTTTTTTCGTGTTCCTACCCCAACTTGTCATTATTCACCTTAGGAAGACAGGGTCTATCATAGCCATTCTATGGCTCAAGGCATCATAAGCCACAAGAATCACAGTGATCCAAAAAATCTATATAGAGACACATAAGAATCAAGGTATCCATTGGTTCCTGCATGTTCTGGGAATCTCAAAATCATAAAAGGCTTGACTTGAGGCTGACTAGTTGGTTACTAACTGGTGATACGTGGGCTCCATTGTCCTTGTACTGTGTAACTCTATCAAACCCGAGCTCTGAGTGGCAATGGAGATCTAAGCCCTTGATGGACATCACAGTGCTCAGCAGCACCTGGGAGAAGAATTTGCCCCAAATACTCAAAAAGGGAGGAGGTTTTTTGTTTAGAGGAAGAGGAGGGAGGCTGTTCCTCTGTCCACTGACCTCAGCAGTATGGGTGAGTGGCCAGCAAGGGTCTATTATCTCTGCAGTTTTATTTTTGAGTAGGAGTCGCCTCACTCTGTCACCCAGGCTGTGGTGCAGTGGCACAATCATGGCTACCACAGCCTTGGCCCACTGGACTGAGGCAATCCTTCCACCTCAGACTTCCAAGCAGCTGGTACTATAGGCATGCACCACCACATCTAGCTAATTTTTTGATTTATTGTAGAGATGAGATCTTGCCAATTTGCCCAGGCTTATCTTGAACCCCTGGACTCAGGCAGTCCTTTTGTCTCTGCCTCCAAAGTGCCGAGATTGCAAGCATGAGCCACCACAAACTCTCTGTAGTTTTAAAGGCAATTTATACCAATTAGGGTTTACTTAGGCACTTAGGTCAGCATGGCACATCATTAAGAAAATAAAGTTGAAACTAAGAGTTTTTTCTTTCAGTTGCATTGAAGTATGTTTGACAAATAGAAATTGTCTATATTTAAGGTGTATATATACTTGATATTTTTATATGTGTATACATTATGAAACAATCACTACAGTCAAGCTAGGTGAAATATCCATCATCTCACATGGGTACCATTTCATGTTTTTCTGTTGAGGACCCTTGAGATCTACCCTCTCAGCACATTTCAAACACATAATACAATTTCGTTAACTATAGTCATCATGCTATACAATAGATCTCCTGAACTTATTCATCCTGCATGTCTGACAGTCTGACACTTTTAATCTTTTGATCAACAGCTACTTGTTTCCACACCGCTCTGTCCCTGGTAACCACCATTCTACTCTGTGCTTCTGTGAGTTCAATTTTTAGAATTTACTAAGTGAGAGGATGTGGTATGTCCCATACTGTGCCTGACTTCTTCGATAAACATAATGTCCTCTGCTCCATCCATGTTGTTGCAGATGGAAGGATCTTTTTTTTTTCTTCCTAAATGCTTGGTGGCATTCC